>OX421502.1:10000-352500 GCA_949126835.1 Anisus vortex | reverse complement strand
TGTTTGTGCTGTTTGTGCTGTATATGTTGTTTGTGCTGTATATGTTGTTTGTGCTGTATATGTTGTTTGTGCTGTATATGTTGTTTGTGCTGTATATGTTGTTTGTGCTGTTTGTGCTGTATATGTTGTTTGTGCTGTTTGTGCTGTATATGTTGTTTGTGCTGTATATGTTGTTTGTGCTGTTTGTGCTGTATATGTTGTTTGTGCTGTATATGCTGTTTGTGCTGTATATGTTGTTTGTGCTGTATATGCTGTTTGTGCTGTATATGTTGTTTGTGCTGTATATGCTGTTTGTGCTGTATATGTTGTTTGTGCTGTATATGTTGTTTGTGCTGTTTGTGCTGTATATGTTGTTTGTGCTGTATATGTTGTTTGTGCTGTATATGCTATTTGTGCTGTATATGCTATTTGTGCTGTATATGTTGTTTGTGCTGTATATGTTGTTTGTGCTGTATATGTTGTTTGTGCTGTATATGCTGTTTGTGCTGTATATGTTGTTTGTGCTGTATATGTTGTTTGTGCTGTATATGTTTTTTGTGCTGTATATGTTGTTTGTGCTGTATATGTTGTTTGTGCTGTATATGTTGTTTGTGCTGTATATGTTGTTTGTGCTGTTTGTGCTGTATATGTTGTTTGTACTGTATATGTTGTTTGTGCTGTTTGTGCTGTATATGTTGTTTGTGCTGTATATGTTGTTTGTGCTGTTTGTGCTGTATATGTTGTTTGTGCTGTTTGTGCTGTATATGTTGTTTGTGCTGTATATGTTGTTTGTGTTGTTTGTGCTGTATATGTTGTTTGTGCTGTTTGTGCTGTATATGTTGTTTGTGCTGTATATGCTGTTTGTGCTGTATATGTTGTTTGTGCTGTATATGTTGTTTGTGCTGTATATGTTGTTTGTGCTGTTTGTGCTGTATATGTTGTTTGTGCTGTTTGTGCTGTATATGTTGTTTGTGCTGTTTGTGTTAAAGAGAGAGACGGGAATAAAAGAGGAGTGGGGAAGGGAGAAAAAGAGAGACACAGTAAAGGAGAAAGAAAACAAAAAATAGAAAAAGAGAGTTTAAGAAAAATAAGAGAAGAGAGAAGAGAGAAGAGAGAAGAGAGAAGAGAGAAGAGAGAAGAGAGAAGAGAGAAGAGGGAAGAGAGAAGAGAGAAGAGAGAAGAGAGAAGAGAGAAGAGGGAAGAGGGAAGAGGGAAGAGAGAAGAGAGAAGAGAGAAGAGAGAAGAGAGAAGAGAGAAGAGAGAAGAGAGAAGAGAGAGAGAGAGAAAGCGATTGATTAAAAAAAAAGACCAAGAAAGTGTTATAGAAACTTATGATATAGGCTAAACGTTATAAGAAAATAGGAGACTGTTAAAATGAGATATAAAGAGAAAGATATAGAGCAAGTGTTATTTGTGTGTGTGTGAGGGAGTGTAGAGTTTAGAATCAAACATATGGACAAACACAGTGCTGTGACGTGCTGTCTGCCTATGTGGCTACAGACTACAGAGCACCAAGCATCTGTCATACTTACACACACAGAGTAACAATAGAATTCATTGAAACCATTTCCTTAATTAACTTCATGTTTTCAATCGTCGTCTAGCTGTCAACATTTAAAAAATCAAACATCACGAGGAGTCTGCCTAAGGGCAATCGTGTGGCCCAGCTAGTTGTATATCGTGTGGCCCAGCTAGTTGTATATCGTGTGGCCCAGCTAGTTGTATATCGTGTGGCCCAGCTAGTTGTATATCGTGTGGCCCAGCTAGTTGTATAGCGATCTATCTACGTACCAATGCACGAGGCCAGCACACAAGTACGTCATCAAATAAATTATCAAGCAAACAAAAACAAGAGGAAATGAATGAATAACATACATATTTCGGTATTAAGACTAAGGTTTATTTGTTAACATTTGTATGACGGGTTTATTTGGGTCAAATTTTTTTACACCGAGGTTAATTCGTTAACATTTGTAATACAGGTTTATTTGCTAGCTTGTGTAACACCGATGTTTATTTTGTAACAATTGTAACACTGAGTTATGTTTGTTAACATCAGGATTTTTTTGTTAACAATCTTTGTTTGCTAAAACTATGGTATATTTGCTAACATTTCTACGACTAAGGTAAACATTTATTCGACTTAGATAAGTATTCAAACTAAAATATACAATATACATAACTAGATATATAGATCTCTAAAGTAATGTCTGGTGGTCAAGTTGACATACACCGTATAGCCTGGCTGTCCATGGCTGGTGTCCAGGTTGACACACACCGTACAGCCTGGCTGTCGATTACTGGTGGTCAAGTTGATACACACCGTATTGCCTGGCTGTCCATGGCTGGTGGTCAAGTTGACATACACCGTATTGCCTGGCTGTCCATGGCTGGTGGTCAAATTGACATACACTAAACAGCCTGGCTGTCGATGGCTGGTGGTCAAGTTGAAACACACCGTACAGCCTGACTGTCCATGGCTGGTGGTCAAGTTGAAACACACCGTACAGCCTGGCTGTCCATGGCTGGTGGTCAAGTTGAAACACACCGTACAGCCTGGCTGTCCATGGCTGGTGGTCAAGTTGACACACACCGTACAGCCTGGCTGTCCATGGCTGGTGGTCAAGTTGACACACACCGTACAGCCTGGCTGTCGATGGCTGGTGGTCAAGTTGAAACACACCGTACAGCCTGGCTGTCGATGGCTGGTGGTCAAGTTGACACACACCGTACAGCCTGGCTGTCGATGGCTGGTGGTCAAGTTGACACACACCGTACAGCCTGGATTTCGAGTGAATCGGAAAAAGTGGTATTGCCGTAGACTCCAGACCTGAGTCATAGGGAATTTCAATTGGTCACGGTAAATAATCCTACTACAATAAATAATTGTATAGATTGCATAATAGCATAAACTGAATTAAAAGTAGAGGTTTTACTGGTTAGTTTAAACGTACATGTGTCTTAAATGATGGTTTACACGTAAATTTACAGTCAAACATACAGACACACACACATATACACACACACAAACAGACAAGCAAAAACATACATATACACGCAGACATTCAGACATACAGACACACAAACATATGACACACAAACATACAGACACACAAACATATGACACACAACCATACATACACACAAACATACAGACACACAAACATACAGACACACAAACATACAGACACACAAACATACAGACAGGCAAACATACAGACACGCAAACATACAGACACACAAACATACAGACACACAAACATACAGACACACAAACACATAGACACACAAACACATAGTCCTCTTAGATCTAACGGCGCGGTAGTCTATAGTCCATATCGATCTAACGGCCAGGTAGTATTTAGTTCACATCGATGTAACGGCCCGGTAGCTGTAGTCTTTTGTCCACATCGATGTAACGGCCCGGTAGCGGTAGTCTTTAGTCCACATCGATCTAACGGCCCGGTAGCGGTAGTATTTAGTCCACATCGATCTAACGGCCCGGTAGCGGTAGTATTTAGTCCACATTGATCTAACAAACAACCGTGTATACATATAAAATTATCATAAACAAACTTAAATGAATTATTTGTTGGTAGGATTAAAACAAAGTAATTACATGTGTTGATAAGTTTAAAACAAAGGAATTATACGTGTTGATAAGTACAGCACAAGAGTGAATCACTCAGAGTAGCTAAAGGCAACACATGTTCTTTGTAGAAAAAAAAAAGAATGAAAGAAAAAATAAACCTAAACAAAACTTAAACAACCATTACAGGCAAGGCCCCGTGTAATTAGCAAGTATGTTCTAACTGCTAAATGTTTATCCTATAAGGGAGGACGATGGATGCCGGGATAGAGATGATCCAAAGAAACTCTTCTCTGAGAGCAAAACCATAGGACAAGTTTTTTCAGAACACGATACAAGTCTCGGGATACTACACAAGTCTCGGGATACTACACAAGTCTCGGGATACTACACAAGTCTCGGGATACTACACAAGTCTCGGGATACTACACAAGTCTCGGGATACTACACAAGTCTCGGGATACTACACAAGTCTGGGGATACTACACAAGTCTGGGGATACTACACAAGTCTGGGGATACTACACAAGTCTGGGAATACTACACAAGTCTCGGGATACTACACAAGTCTGGGGATACTACACAAGTCTGGGGATACTACACAAGTCTCGGGATACTACACAAGTCTCGGGATACTACACAAGTCTCGGGATACTACACAAGTCTCGGGATACTACACAAGTCTCGGGATACTACACAAGTCTGGGGATACTACACAAGTCTGGGGATACTACACAAGTCTGGGAATACTACACAAGTCTCGGGATACTACACAAGTCTGGGGATACTACACAAGTCTGGGGATACTACACAAGTCTGGGGATACTACACAAGTCTGGGGATACTACACAAGTCTGGCGATACTATACAAGTCTCGGGATACTACACAAGTCTCGGGATACTACACAAGTCTCGGGATACTACACAAGTCTGGGGATACTACACACGTCTGGGGATACTACACAAGTCTCGGGATACTACACAAGTCTGGGGATACTACACAAGTCTCGGGATACTACACAAGTCTCGGGATAATACCCAAGTCTGGGGATACTACACAAGTCTCGGGATACTACACAAGTCTGGGGATACTACACAAGTCTTGGGATACTACACAAGTCTCGGGATACTAAACAAGTCTCGGGATACTACACAAGTCTCGGGATACTACACAAGTCTCGAGATACTACACAAGTCTCGGGATACTACACAAGTCTCGGGATACTACACAAGTCTCGGGATACTACACAAGTCTGTTGATACTACACAAGTCTCGGGATACTACACAAGTCTCGGGATACTACACAAGTCTCGGGATACTACACAAGTCTCGGGATACTACACAAGTCTCGGGATACTACACAAGTCTCAGGATACTATTCAAGTCTCGGCATACTATTCAAGTCTCGGGATACTACACAAGTCTCGGGATACTACACAAGTCTTGGGATACTACACAAGTCTCGGGATACTACACAAGTCTCGGGATACTACACAAGTCTCGGGATACTACACAAGTATCGGGATTCTACACAAGTCTCGGGATACTACACAAGTATCGCAAAACTACACAAGTCTGGGGATACTACACAAGTCTCGGGATACTACACAAGTCTCGGGATACTACACAAGACTGGGGATACTACACAAGTCTCGGGATACTACACAAGTCTGGGGATACTACACAAGTCTCGGGATACTACACAAGTCTCGGGATACTACACAAGTCTGGGGATACTATACAAGTCTCGGGATACTACACAAGTCTCGGGATACTACACAAGTCTGGGGATACTACACAAGTCTCGGGATACTACACAAGTCTCGGGATACTACACAAGTCTCGGGATACTACACAAGTCTCGGGATACTACTCAAGTCTCGGGATACTACACAAGTCTCGGGATACTACACAAGTCTCGGGATTCTACACAAGTCTCGGGATACTACACAAGTATCGCAAAACTACACAAGACTGGGGATACTACACAAGTCTCGGGATACTACACAAGTCTGGGGATACTACACAAGTCTCGGGATACTACACAAGTCTCGGGATACTACACAAGCCTCGGGATACTACACAAGTCTGGGGATACTACACAAGTCTCGGGATACTACACAAGTATGGGGATACTACAGCTCAATGTTTATTCTTATGTGGAGAACAATATAAAGCCACACCGTGGTAGCATTTGTTTCTACTTTCTACATGATGTATGAACTTATGAAGTATGTGGGGCGGGGGAGGGGGGCACAACGGGGAGGACTTGTAGAGTTAGCAGTAAAATGGATCAAGTGGGAGTAAAAGAGACAAAAGTAAATAATTATACATAGAATGAATATAATGTACCGGTAGTTGCGATTTAAAAGTAAATAATGATACATAGAATGAATATAATGTACCGGTAGTTGGGATTTAAAAGTAAATAATTATACATAGAATGAATATAATGTACCGGTAGTTGCGATTTAAAAGTAAATAATTATACATAGAATGAATATAATGTACCGGTAGTTGGGATTTAAAAGGCGACCAATAATTGTGCAATGGGAAAAAACTGAGAGGCGAGACGGACAGAGAATGGGCGAGAAGAAATGTCATTGTGTGAGAAAAAACAAAGAGAATGGCGGAGAAAGACAATTATTGTGTGAGAGAGAGAGATACAAAAAATGTATACAAAAAGAGAAAGAGAGAGAAAGGGAGATAGGCGCACATTTAGTTATACATGTAAACACAGATAATTCCCGATTTTGTTTAAAACCGAGTTAGTGTATTACCCGTATGTGTGCTGTAGACCAAGATATACATCTGTATGTTACATATTCTGTATGCTACAATCTGTAGCTAGGTTCACACATGTATATGTCTAAACATAAGAATAAAAGAATTGTAAATTAAACCTAATATATCGTAATTCTTTAAATTGAGTACATGGTTTGTACTTGGTAAATTTTCCATTGAACTCTGCATGCTCAAGAACTAAGACAAAAACACCAACAATATCATTTAAAGACGAAAGAATCGAATATAATGACTAGTCAAGTACTAGACCTGAAGTTCAGGTCAATTACTGTAACAATGGCTGTCTCGTGACTTCCTGTCAATTTTCATAGACACATACAGTAGTGCCGTATCTTTGGGACACTTGCGTTGGCAAATAATACGCGGAACAGATAGTTACAAATAAGAACATATAAAAAAAATATATATTTCGGGGGGCACGGTAGCCTAACGCAAAAGTTAGGCGGATAGGAATTGTGCTGGCCACACATCCCATTGCAAGCATTGGCCACATAAATTGTGAAAGCTACCCCACTTGCCCTAAGGATGACTTTTTAGTTACTTAAAAAAAATTAACATTTCAATGAACAATTTAACATTTTAATGAACAATTCCAATTTGTAAGTTTTACAAAAAGTTATGACTAGACTCTAGTAGATGTAAGAAAAAGCCGTAAATGAATGAAAAGGTGTGTCTGGGGGGGGGGGGGGTGTGTGTGTTAAAGGTACAATATTCAATCAATAAGCTGTATATGGTCGTGTAACTCCGGATTTGTCCGTACTACTCGATTCGAACCTGGCTTCGGCAAATAGTTCATCCAAAATCTCGACTATTAAACGTTAGTCGAATCTCTACAACTTAACCAGTGACGTTACTTCTCAGCAGACAGAAAGTTAGGGATTGCGGTTGGGGTGGGCTATGACATTCCGCACCAGGGACAACTCTATGAATTTGATTTAAAGACCAAGTGAAGAGCTTTTTATCAAAATTGAGTTAACATTTGATTTTGATAGTAAATAGTGTATTCAGTATCTGAATGTTAAAAAAAACATTTATACAAAATATCAAAGATACATTTTAAGTAATTAGTTCAATATTTGCACTTAAATGTGTGTGTTTTTCGGATGATTACTCCAAATCTCGTAGCCATTTGAGATGTTTTTATTTCCGGCAATATAGGAAAGTGACGTAACATAAAGGATTCCGACTAGGAAAAATGAATATTGTCACGTGTTTTGAATCTATTGCCACATGTTTTGAATCTTTTCCCGGTTCTTATTTTTAAAAAAATGGTTAAATATAGATTTATAGCGTCTATTTTTATTTATTTATTTCCCTTGTGATACGTCACTGCCGTATGAGGCTATTCCAAATCTCGTTCCTTTGAGAAAAACCTCTTCACTTGGTCTTTAAAACACAAAATCAACTAGTATCCGTATGTACTTCTTTAATTAGAGGCATAATATGCTTCTCATCATGCACGTACCAGTAATATAATGTAATTCTTTAATTAGAGGTATAAAAGCATATACTTACACGTACCAGTAATATAATGTAATTCTTTAATTAGAGGCATAATAGCATATACTTACACGTACCAGTAATATAATGTAATTCTTTAATTAGAGGCATAATAGCATATACTTACACGTACCAGTAATATAATGTAATTCTTTAATTAGAGGCATAAAAGCATATACTTACACGTACCAGTAATATAATGTAATTCTTTAATTAGAGGCATAATAGCATATACTTACACGTACCAGTAATATAATGTAATTCTTTAATTAGAGGCATAATAGCATATACTTACACGTACCAGTAATATAATGTAATTCTTTAATTAGAGGCATAATAGCATATACTTACACGTACCAGTAATATAATGTAATTCTTTAATTAGAGGTATAATAGCATATACTTACACGTACCAGTAATATAATGTAATTCTTTAATTAGAGGTATAATAGCATATACTTACACGTACCAGTAATATAATGTAATTCTTTAATTAGAGCTATAATAGCATATACTTACACGTACCAGTAATATAATGTAATTCTTTAATTAGAGGCATAATAGCATATACTTCTTATCTAATAAGTACCGGTACTCTAATGTACTTCTCTTTTCAGAGCTATAAGGTGCTCCACTCAAAGAGTACACTCTGCAAGTCCGGATATACCTTGTGGTGCCACTTGCATCCCGGCAACAATGTTCCCGGCAACAATGTACTCACACACACTCCCTCCATCTTGTCTATTTTTCTATAATTGCCACCCATCGCCATACCCGGCCACTCTATTTTCGCCCATATTTTTGTTATTGGTTTATATTTGTCTCATATTATGACTAATGTATTATTTTGACTATTTATTATTGTAACTATGTACTGTGTGGTTGTTCATTGTAAGCTGCCACATGTTTAGTTTTCTATCTGTTGGTTGTTTAGTTGATTCTTTATTAAGAACTCCCTCCTGCCCCACTTAGCCTTATAATGAGCAATTGGCCCCAGGACACCCTCCGATCATTGGCTCGGTCTTGGATGGTGCCATTGCCAATAATACGTTACGAAGCCATCAAGTACACACAAATATATGCAGACTATTCTTCAATTACATCACTGGATGTATTTTACACGTTCCATCGAAAGATTCAGCCACCGAATACGAGTCCACACACACACACACACACACACACACACACAATGATTAACTCGTGGGGACCAGTATGTGTGGCGGCCATGTTTTTCTCTCAACAGGGATCAATCAATGACTGGCTTCAGCACAGCGGATGACTAGCTCGGAGGACCCGGGACTTCATCATGCATTATCTTACAGCTATAACATAGTTATACATAACAACACCACTACAACATAAGTTGGCTTTATTCTCCAGCAATATAATTCTACATAACAACACCACTACAACATACGTTGGCTTTATTCTCCAGCAATATAATTCTACATAACAACACCACTACAACTTAAGTTGGGTTTATTATCCAGCAATATAATTCTACATAACAACACCACTACAACATAAGTTGGGTTTATTCTCCAGCAATATAATTCTACATAACAACACCACTACAACATAAGTTGGCTTTATTCTCCAGCAATATAATTCTACATAACAACACCACTACAACATAAGTTGGCTTTATTCTCCAGCAATATAATTCTACATAACAACACCACTACAACATAAGTTGGCTTTATTCTCCAGCAATATAATTCTACATAACAACACCACTGCAACATAAGTTGGGTTTATTCTCCAGCAATATAATTCTAAATAACAACACCACTACAACATAAGTTGGGTTTATTCTCCAGCAATATAATTCTAAATAACAACACCACTGCAACATAAGTTGGGTTTATTCTCCAGCAATATAATTCTAAATAACAACACCACTACAACATAAGTTGGGTTTATTCTCCAGCAATATAATTCTAAATAACAACACCACTGCAACATAAGTTGGGTTTATTCTCCAGCAATATAATTCTAAATAACAACACCACTACAACATAAGTTGGGTTTATTCTCCAGCAATATAATTCTACATAACAACACCACTACAACTTAAGTTGGGTTTATTCCGGAATAAATACTAACTCGTGGTTATCTTTGGTAGACCAGTATATATATATATATATATATATATATATATATATATATATATATATATAAAGATAATAATACAACTAAGAAAAAAGTAGTACAGTGAATATTTACCAACAAACCGCTGCTATAAATATGTCTATGCCATCTAATGTACAGTGGTAAATTATATATTTACTTGCAAGTATTATAATACTATAATAAAAAAAAAAAACGATGGAGCGTTATGCAATTATCGTAATCCTTTCTCTAATAGCCAATGATCCTCCATTCTCTGTGTGTGTGTTTCTTTCTCTCTGTCTCTTTCTCGGTATGTGAGTGTGTTTTTCTCTCTCTCTCTCTCGTCAGAACTTCTACATTCAATCGTTCATGTTTAACAAAACTGGTGTGGTGATGCGCATGCGCGAAGGAGATGTGTAATAGTGTTTCTATAATTATTTGATCTTAGCAGCAACAGTAAAGCCTAGGGAAGGGAGATTGGGGGGGGGGGGGGGGGTAGGGTAATAAACTCACGTAAAACAATCATTTTACAGAGATAACTAGCATCATGATCAGATTAAGTTTTTAGACCAGTTAGACCATTCTGCATGTAGATTATGTATATACAAAGACAGACAGATAGATGAACGAAAAGACAGATAGATGTATGTATGGATGGACTGATGGACAGACAGGTAGCCAGGCAGACTGGCAGGTGGGTAGGTAACCTATGTAGGTAGGTAGGTAGCCTATGAAAATAGGTAGGTAGCGACGGTAAATATAAAATATCTCCTATAGAGAAGATTATTGTATCCTACGTTTATTTATAGTTTGAGTCTAGTCTTGCAATTTAATTAGGGTTTTAGGCTTTAGATGAGATTAAGTCAGGCAACCCATTCCATGTTCGTATACAACTCTGGAATTCAAGAGAACTTATACGCGTTAGCTCTTGCATATGAAATAAGAAAAGTGTTTGTATGTCCATGCCTATCAGAGTGTTGTATTAGATTGCTGTTGTGGTGTATCTATCAGAGTGTTGTATTAGATTGCTGTTGTGGTGTATCTATCAGAGTGTTGTATTAGATTGCTGTTGTGGTGTATCTATCAGAGTGTTGTATTAGATTGCTGTTGTGGTGTATCTATCAGAGTGTTGTATTAGATTGCAGTTGTGGTGTATCTATCAGAGTGTTGTGTTAGATTGTTGTTGTGGTGTATCTATCAGAGTGTTGTGTTAGATTGCTGTTGTGGTGTATCTATCAGAGTGTTGTGTTAGATTGCTGTTGTGGTGTGTTTCTAAAATAGTTATGTAATGTAAACAACATTTCAAAACTCTGAAACTTACCTAATTTATTGATATCTGATATGATAGTCCAGCAGAGCACATTGTTATATAATGATAATCCTGTAAGTACAACAGTCCATGTAACAGTATCCAAGAACAAGAACTTTATAACTCAATTATCTTTTCCTTAAAGAAAATAACACAACAAGAACTTGATAACACAGTTATCGTTTCCTCAAAGAAAATAACACAATCATTCCAAAAGTCGTGATGAAAGCCAATTTTTTTTTCTTTATGTGGTGAGAAGGGGAAATAATCAAGCGCACACGAAGTCACGTGACATAAATGATGCACTCCACTACGTCATCTTCGGAAATGAGAAGAGGAAAAGGGGGGGGGGGGACTGGTGGGGAGAGGGGAGAGATGAGGAGGAAAGGTGGCTGTAAGAAAATAAAAATAGAAAACACAGTCCCAGTGCCGTGTTGTTTAGCAGTGATCTGTGGGAATAGAGTACAGTTCCGTAATTAGAGTAATCCAACCCCTTTAGGCTTTTTACCAACCTAGTGAATTCAGTTTGTTTATATAGAGTGGACCAAACCTGGGAACAATGAGAGACAGACAGAAAGACAGAGAGAGAGAGAGAGAGAGAGAGACTAGATCGATGTTGACCAAACCAGATAGATCAGTGTGTCTCCCCTCATCACCAAGCTTCTGGAAATGAAAAAGAGAGAGAGAATAAAAAGAAGAAAATAATATTTTTGTTCAAAAGGCCCAGTCCCACACGATAACAAAATCCAGCAATTGCAGTAATGGAACGCCCTCTCAAAGCACGCACCCCTAGCTGATTCCAACACAATCAATACGTGGCCGCTACTCCCTAGGCCTGGGAGGAGAGGAGAAAATGGAGGCTGGGAGGGAGGCAACTAGCGCAGAGAGAGAGAGAGAAATGAGACAGCCAGTGGAACACAGAGGGAAGCTTCTACATGCAGGACGCCATTTTTCTTTTCTTTTTTTAAGTTTATGGCTATTATAAAAATTAAAAAGTGGTCTTAGACAAAAAAACAACAAGGAAGGTTGCCGCTTTAAATGGAGAGAGAAAGAGTTTATCCCACCAGTGTGTCAGTACTACCAGGCTAGATCAATGAGCCGCTCTTTGCCTTTTTAATTATGCAAATGGAGAAGGTCACGGTCGCTGAGAAAGACACTTACAGCAGGTGGGAAAAAACTGGAAGTGAAGGTATTTTTACAAAGTGGAAGTCTAGATAGAGTTGTGTGGGTGATGAGATAGAGTTGTGTGGGTGATAGAGTTGTGTGGGTGATGAGATAGAGTTGTGTGGGTGATGAGATAGAGTTGTGTGGGTGATGAGATAGAGTTGTGTGGGTGATGAGATAGAGTTGTGTGGGTGATGAGATAGAGTTGTGTGGGTGATGAGATAGAGTTGTGTGGGTGATGAGATAGAGTTGTGTGGGTGATAGAGTTGTGTGGGTGATAGAGTTGTGTGGGTGATGAGATAGAGTTGTGTGGGTGATAGTTGTGTGGGTGATGAGATAGAGTTGTGTGGGTGATAGAGTTGTGTGGGTGATGAGATAGAGTTGTGTGGGTGATGAGATAGAGTTGTGTGGGTGATAGAGTTGTGTGGGTGATGAGATAGAGTTGTGTGGGTGATGAGATAGAGTTGTGTGGGTGATAGAGTTGTGTGGGTGATGAGATAGAGTTGTGTGGGTGATGAGATAGAGTTGTGTGGGTGATGAGATAGAGTTGTGTGGGTGATGAGATAGAGTTGTGTGGGTGATAGAGTTGTGTGGGTGATGAGATAGAGTTGTGTGGGTGATGAGATAGAGTTGTGTGGGTGATGAGATAGAGTTGTGTGGGTGATAGAGTTGTGTGGGTGATGAGATAGAGTTGTGTGGGTGATGAGATAGAGTTGTGTGGGTGATAGAGTTGTGTGGGTGATGAGATAGAGTTGTGTGGGTGATGAGATAGAGTTGTGTGGGTGATGAGATAGAGTTGTGTGGGTGATGAGATAGAGTTGTGTGGGTGATAGAGTTGTGTGGGTGATGAGATAGAGTTGTGTGGGTGATGAGATAGAGTTGTGTGGGTGATAGAGTTGTGTGGGTGATGAGATAGAGTTGTGTGGGTGATGAGATAGAGTTGTGTGGGTGATGAGATAGAGTTGTGTGGGTGATGAGATAGAGTTGTGTGGGTGATAGAGTTGTGTGGGTGATGAGATAGAGTTGTGTGGGTGATGAGATAGAGTTGTGTGGGTGATAGAGTTGTGTGGGTGATGAGATAGAGTTGTGTGGGTGATGAGATAGAGTTGTGTGGGTGATGAGATAGAGTTGTGTGGGTGATAGAGTTGTGTGGGTGATGAGATAGAGTTGTGTGGGTGATAGAGTTGTGTGGGTGATGAGATAGAGTTGTGTGGGTGATAGAGTTGTGTGGGTGATGAGATAGAGTTGTGTGGGTGATAGAGTTGTGTGGGTGATGAGATAGAGTTGTGTGGGTGATAGAGTTGTGTGGGTGATGAGATAGAGTTGTGTGGGTGATGAGATAGAGTTGTGTGGGTGATGAGATAGAGTTGTGTGGGTGATAGAGTTGTGTGGGTGATGAGATAGAGTTGTGTGGGTGATGAGATAGAGTTGTGTGGGTGATGAGATAGAGTTGTGTGGGTGATAGAGTTGTGTGGGTGATGAGATAGAGTTGTGTGGGTGATGAGATAGAGTTGTGTGGGTGATAGAGTTGTGTGGGTGATGAGATAGAGTTGTGTGGGTGATAGAGTTGTGTGGGTGATAGAGTTGTGTGGGTGATAGAGTTGTGTGGGTGATAGAGTTGTGTGGGTGATAGAGTTGTGTGGGTGATGAGATAGAGTTGTGTGGGTGATAGAGTTGTGTGGGTGATAGAGTTGTGTGGGTGATGAGATAGAGTTGTGTGGGTGATGAGATAGAGTTGTGTGGGTGATGAGATAGAGTTGTGTGGGTGATAGAGTTGTGTGGGTGATGAGATAGAGTTGTGTGGGTGATAGAGTTGTGTGGGTGATGAGATAGAGTTGTGTGGGTGATAGAGTTGTGTGGGTGATAGAGTTGTGTGGGTGATGAGATAGAGTTGTGTGGGTGATAGAGTTGTGTGGGTGATAGAGTTGTGTGGGTGATGAGATAGAGTTGTGTGGGTGATAGAGTTGTGTGGGTGATAGAGTTGTGTGGGTGATAGAGTTGTGTGGGTGATAGAGTTGTGTGGGTGATAGAGTTGTGTGGGTGATAGAGTTGTGTGGGTGATGGAGTTGTGTGGGTGATAGAGTTGTGTGGGTGATGGAGTTGTGTGGGTGATGGAGTTGTGTGGGTGATGGAGTTGTGTGGGTGATAGAGTTGTGTGGGTGATAGAGTTGTGTGGGTGATAGAGTTGTGTGGGTGATGGAGTTGTATGGGTGATAGAGTTGTGTGGGTGATGGAGTTGTGTGGGTGATAGAGTTGTGTGGGTGATAGAGTTGTGTGGGTGATAGAGTTGTGTGGGTGATAGAGTTGTGTGGGTGATGAGATAGAGTTGTGTGGGTGATAGAGTTGTGTGGGTGATAGAGTTGTGTGGGTGATAGAGTTGTGTGGGTGATGAGATAGAGTTGTGTGGGTGATAGAGTTGTGTGGGTGATAGAGTTGTGTGGGTGATAGAGTTGTGTGGGTGATGGAGTTGTGTGGGTGATAGAGTTGTGTTGGTGATAGAGTTGTGTGGGTGATAGAGTTGTGTGGGTGATAGAGTTGTGTGGGTGATGGAACACGGTCTGTGTGAAGTTGGTGCGTGACAGAGCCGAGGTGGTTGAAGTGGGTAGTTGTTGAGTTAGTGGGTTGAAGAATGGGAATTTAGGTGGTTGATAGGCCAGTGCTTGGGGAAGGGAATTTAGGTGTTTGTTGGGATACTGGTTGGGAAATGGGGATTTAGGTATTTGTTGGGATTCTAGCATGATGGGGATTTAGACACTTACTTTAAGTTAGCTAACGGTTCGACTCTTTATTCAATGAATGGGGGTTGAGTTGGTTGTATTCATATATATGTCTGAAATATTGTCTTTTATATTATTGTTGTATGTAGTTGAGTGATGAGTAATACGGACATGACTGATGAAAGATTAGTACCCGGTATATCCTGTTGTTGTCATAATGTAAATTTTATAATTTCGTATCTTATTTTTTACAGAAACTATTTTATGCAGAATATTCTCATACGCTTATCCGTGGCTTCAGTCAAGTCATGCATTTTGATTAGAGTTTTAAATGATAAGTCGCTGGGCTTTGTTCTTGCTTGGTGCAACTCGTGGAATAAACATTTCGACCTTACAAATGGAGTCTTTCTGTTTGTTACAATCACTGATCTATAAAAAGAAAAGATTTGCCACGGAAGTAGAATTATTGATGCAAGCTTCCGCCATTTTTGTCAACAATCACTGATATATGTAAGCTTACAGATATAGATATATTATCAAAATCTCCAAAGTTTCATTTAAGCTAATATTTCTAATGTTTTTTTTTCTTTTATAGAAAGTGAATAAATGGCTTACAATATATAACTTTGAAATGATCGAATTGTAAAAAACGGGATTTTAAAATTATATAAATGTTATATTACTAAAAATGTATATGTATATTTTTAAACATTACATTAACTACCCAGTTTGTATGATTACTAAGTATCTATTCCGCAGTGATACCACTCCTTGGGTTTTTCCCCAAGATCTTGGCTTTTTTTAAATCCAAATTTGACAAATTGACTTTATATATCAATGAACTATGTATAGATAAGTGGTGCGCATTAAAAATTTTAAAAACAATTTTCATTATATTGATCAGTGATTGTGTGAATTTTTAGTTTTCGCTTGCATCACTTTGCACAATAAAATTGATGAAGGAGGATCTATGCATTCTTTTTATAGATCAGTGGTTACAATAGATCGTTCAAAATGATTTTCTGTATTTTATACATCCGCTGTACATTTAATTAAGATAGATATCTGTAATGAGAGCTTGAGACAACAAGTTAAATGTATATCTCCGTAAGGTCATTGTGTGAAATAAATGGTCGTTATATGTACATCTCCGTAAGGTCATTGTGTGAAATAAATGGTCGTTATATGTATATCTCCGTAAGGTCATTGTGTGAAATAAATGGATTGTGTCTACCAATAACAGTTATTAATTCCTCCTTCCTGTGTTTGAAGGCCGGGGAGGGTGTACTTACTTTTTTCAGATATAATATTACAATCAAGAAAACTGCAGGAAAGAGGAAATATTATTAAACCAAAGTGCATCTTTAAGTCTTTTTAGTACCAAGATCATGAACATCCTATAATACAGAGAGGTAACTTCAGCCTTTGACCCTGTGACCTCTCCCCCCCCCCCCAATCCAGGAAACCATGATGTACTTCGGATGCCTCTTGTTTTATTGATGTTCTGAAATCATTCCAGCGATGGAAACTAACTTTTTCAACTTCTATAGGACAACACGTGTCAGCCAGTCGGGCTGTGTTTGAAACATGTACTGGACGGTATGGCAGTGTGTGTTTGTGACAACACGTGTTAGCCAGTCGGGCTGTGTTTGAAACAAGTGTTGTCCGGTATGTCAGTGTGTGTTTGAAACAAGTGTTGTCCGGTATGTCAGTGTGTGTTTGAAACAAGTGTTGTCCGGTATGTCAGTGTGTGTTTGTATGTGATTACTTAAAGCTACTACTTTCAATAAGAAATAAAAATTTGAAATATTATTTGAAAGAGCGTGAGTAAAATCACGTTAATACAAACTCTATTATAACATACAACGAGGTCTTCGGTGGCTCTATTATAACATACAACGGGGTCTTCGGTGGCTCTATTATAACATACAACGGGGTCTTCGGTGGCTCTATTATAACATACAACGAGGTCTTGCAACGGGCTAACATGCCTAGCATGATCACTCTCCTTCGCCAACGACGTCTTCGGTGGCTCTATTATAACATACAACGAGGTCTTGCAACGGGCTAACATGCCTAGCATGATCACTCTCCTTCGCCAACGACGTCTTCGGTGGCTCTATTATAACATACAACGAGGTCTTGCAACGGGCTAACATGCCTAGCATGATCACTCTCCTTCGCCAACGACGTCTTCGGTGGCTCTATTATAACATACAACGAGGTCTTGCAACGGGCTAACATGCCTAGCATGATCACTCTCCTTCGCCAACGACGTCTTCGGTGGCTCTATTATAACATACAACGAGGTCTTGCAACGGGCTAACATGCCTAGCATGATCACTCTCCTTCGCCAACGACGTCTTCGGTGGCTCTATTATAACATACAACGAGGTCTTGCAACGGGCTAACATGCCTAGCATGATCACTCTCCTTCGCCAACGACGTCTTCGGTGGCTCTATTATAACATACAACGAGGTCTTGCAACGGGCTAACATGCCTAGCATGATCACTCTCCTTCGCCAACGACGTCTTCGGTGGCTCTATTATAACATACAACGAGGTCTTGCAACGGGCTAACATGCCTAGCATGATCACTCTCCTTCGCCAACGACGTCTTCGGTGGCTCTATTATAACATACAACGAGGTCTTGCAACGGGCTAACATGCCTAGCATGATCACTCTCCTTCGCCAACGACGTCTTCGGTGGCTCTATTATAACATACAACGAGGTCTTGCAACGGGCTAACATGCCTAGCATGATCACTCTCCTTCGCCAACGACGTCTTCGGTGGCTCTATTATAACATACAACGAGGTCTTGCAACGGGCTAACATGCCTAGCATGATCACTCTCCTTCGCCAACGACGTCTTCGGTGGCTCTATTATAACATACAACGAGGTCTTGCAACGGGCTAACATGCCTAGCATGATCACTCTCCTTCGCCAACGACGTCTTCGGTGGCTCTATTATAACATACAACGAGGTCTTGCAACGGGCTAACATGCCTAGCATGATCACTCTCCTTCGCCAACGACGTCTTCGGTGGCTCTATTATAACATACAACGAGGTCTTGCAACGGGCTAACATGCCTAGCATGATCACTCTCCTTCGCCAACGACGTCTTCGGTGGCTCTATTATAACATACAACGAGGTCTTGCAACGGGCTAACATGCCTAGCATGATCACTCTCCTTCGCCAACGACGTCTTCGGTGGCTCTATTATAACATACAACGAGGTCTTGCAACGGGCTAACATGCCTAGCATGATCACTCTCCTTCGCCAACGACGTCTTCGGTGGCTCTATTATAACATACAACGAGGTCTTGCAACGGGCTAACATGCCTAGCATGATCACTCTCCTTCGCCAACGACGTCTTCGGTGGCTCTATTATAACATACAACGAGGTCTTGCAACGGGCTAACATGCCTAGCATGATCACTCTCCTTCGCCAACGACGTCTTCGGTGGCTCTATTATAACATACAACGAGGTCTTGCAACGGGCTAACATGCCTAGCATGATCACTCTCCTTCGCCAACGACGTCTTCGGTGGCTCTATTATAACATACAACGAGGTCTTGCAACGGGCTAACATGCCTAGCATGATCACTCTCCTTCGCCAACGACGTCTTCGGTGGCTCTATTATAACATACAACGAGGTCTTGCAACGGGCTAACATGCCTAGCATGATCACTCTCCTTCGCCAACGACGTCTTCGGTGGCTCTATTATAACTTACAACGAGGTCTTGCAACGGGCTAACATGCCTAGCATGATCACTCTCCTTCGCCAACGACGTCTTCGGTGGCTCTATTATAACATACAACGAGGTCTTGCAACGGGCTAACATGCCTAGCATGATCACTCTCCTTCGCCAACGACGTCTTCGGTGGCTCTATTATAACTTACAACGAGGTCTTGCAACGGGCTAACATGCCTAGCATGATCACTCTCCTTCGCCAACGACGTCTTCGGTGGCTCTATTATAACTTACAACGAGGTCTTGCAACGGGCTAACATGCCTAGCATGATCACTCTCCTTCGCCAACGACGTCTTCGGTGGCTCTATTATAACATACAACGAGGTCTTGCAACGGGCTAACATGCCTAGCATGATCACTCTCCTTCGCCAACGACGTCTTCGGTGGCTCTATTATAACTTACAACGAGGTCTTGCAACGGGCTAACATGCCTAGCATGATCACTCTCCTTCGCCAACGACGTCTTCGGTGGCTCTATTATAACATACAACGAGGTCTTGCAACGGGCTAACATGCCTAGCATGATCACTCTCCTTCGCCAACGACGTCTTCGGTGGCTCTATTATAACTTACAACGAGGTCTTGCAACGGGCTAACATGCCTAGCATGATCACTCTCCTTCGCCAACGACGTCTTCGGTGGCTCTATTATAACTTACAACGAGGTCTTGCAACGGGCTAACATGCCTAGCATGATCACTCTCCTTCGCCAACGACGTCTTCGGTGGCTCTATTATAACTTACAACGAGGTCTTGCAACGGGCTAACATGCCTAGCATGATCACTCTCCTTCGCCAACGACGTCTTCGGTGGCTCTATTATAACATACAACGAGGTCTTGCAACGGGCTAACATGCCTAGCATGATCACTCTCCTTCGCCAACGACGTCTTCGGTGGCTCTATTATAACTTACAACGAGGTCTTGCAACGGGCTAACATGCCTAGCATGATCACTCTCCTTCGCCAACGACGTCTTCGGTGGCTCTATTATAACTTACAACGAGGTCTTGCAACGGGCTAACATGCCTAGCATGATCACTCTCCTTCGCCAACGACGTCTTCGGTGGCTCTATTATAACTTACAACGAGGTCTTGCAACGGGCTAACATGCCTAGCATGATCACTCTCCTTCGCCAACGACGTCTTCGGTGGCTCTATTATAACTTACAACGAGGTCTTGCAACGGGCTAACATGCCTAGCATGATCACTCTCCTTCGCCAACGACGTCTTCGGTGGCTTTGTCATGTTTCCAGGATGGAGGATGGGCGAATCCCAAAAGACCTGCTATATGCTGAGCTCGCTGAAGGCAAGAGAGCTACTGGCCGCCCCCAACTCAGGTTCAAGGTCGGCTGCAAACGTGACCTAAAGGCTATAGATGTAGAGGTCGGAAACTGGGAGAACCTTGCTCAGCACAGAAATAGTTGGAGAGGCACCTTACACACCGGTATAAATGCGACAGAAAGCAAACTTCGCCTTATGGCGGAGGCTAAAAGAGCAGCGAAGAAAAGTAGGCTGCCCCTAACAATCTCCAACGGTCCAGCTTTCAAGTGCCAGAGATGCGACAGAGCCTGTCTCTCAAGGATAGGTCTCCACAGACACAGTCAATTTTGCAGGGCTGGCCAAATCACAGGAGCGCAAATCTAATCGTCTTTCGAGACTATGGAGCCAATGATGATGATTATAAAAATATTGACACAAACCATTAAAAAATATTTCAGTACCGGTAGACCTAAAACAGGAAAGCCACTGCTTTCTAACGCAAGTGTTTTTTATGTTCATTTTGAACAATAATTTCACTCACTTTGTGTGTTATAAGTATATAAATACTTACATATAGGCTATAAGTTTATAGGATATTATATTATACTAAATTATATATATTCATATAAAGGCATAATATATATATATATATATATACACATATACAGAGAGAGAGAAAGAAAGAGGAACGTTAGATGGATGAGTTAATTTAATCATACTATACTTATATCAAATAGTAAAATGTTCAAATGCAATTAGATTGATAAAGCAACAAAATATGTATCGTAACTCATGTGTATAATATTAAAACAGTTTCCTCTTACAGTCAATACAGTACAATTTCAAGATTTCATCTAGATTTGTAAAACCTGGGACACAAGAGCAATAACTCCTACCCAAATAGAATACCCTTAAGCTGGTGCTTCGGCAACCGATTACAAATAAATATATTTTAAAAAAACACGCACTTTAAAAAATAACTTCCGATTTTCCATATTCAACTATAGTTTCGCTATTTTTCAAAGATAAAATACTAAAAATTACTACCTCGATGTTTATCGACGAAAGTACCAATATTGTGAACCTGTATTTCTATCTGATAGAAGGAATTGCATCGTTTTAGAAATGGGATGGAGAAATACAATGGTTCTTTTGTGGAGGGAGGGCTTTTTATTATTTGAACATATTATTTTAACTATACTTTGTTGTGATGGTCCAGCAGTAACGTGCACGATTTGTCCTACACAGGTCCCGGGTTCAAACACCGGTTGTGTTTTTTTTAATATTCTGAGAGGTGTGTAGGCCTACCTGCAATAGACAGAGAGGGAGAAAGAGAAACGATATATGGATGGATGGATGGGAGTGTGGCTATGTGGATCTATTAAGCATACTATAATATTATCCAGCTCCGGTATTTGTTTGGTTTTTATTTTAATTTAGTTGGGGGGAAAGTAAAGTCGGCTCTGCATTATGCTCGCCACACAATCCACTTATAAGACATCGCAAAGGAAACTCGTCAACTGATTCACTTATCTGGTGGTCGAACATATACTGTAAGAATGAGTAGAATAAATATATTTTTTATGCTAGATTTTTTCTTTCAAATGTTACCTCCACCCATAGAGACAGTGAATGTAAAAACTAGCGACATGGGAGTCTATGAAGATGTGAATAAAATATGTACGACCAGACATCAATAGCCCTACGACCAGACAGCAAAAGCCCTACGACCAGACAGCAATAGCCCTACGACCAGACAGCAATAGCCCTACGACCAGACAGCAATAGCCCTACGTGGACACAACAAAGCATCTCCAACAGTCCAATAATCCACATTTAAAACATCAACCAATAGTTTTAAACCCTAACAAAGGATGTCACGTGCTGCCCATCTCGTCCAATCTCATTAGCGCGAGGATTAACCGAGTGAATTAATAACCACTGCTACAGTACCGACCAAAAGTAGGGCAACTCGTGTCAAAGTAGGGCAACTCGTGTCAAAGTAGGGCAACTCGTGTCAAAGTTAGTTTCTTTTTCAGTTTAAGATTGAGGCACATTTTTTCTTTCTCGTGATGGTGGTTAGTATTTAGGCACCTGAATACTGAGCCGTATGTAGGCATAGATGGTTTAAAACCTTATAGAACAACACAGGATTTTGTTGTTTTTCTAAAGTCTGTTGGGAATCGAGTATTAATTGAATTGGTGGGAAAGTTCATAAAGATTCATGTATTGGCCTCATTCACTCTTTTGTATCTAATGTTAAATCATCGATCACGTGATATCAAAGGTAGGGCCTACTCTTTTGTATCTAATGTTAAATCATAGATCACGTGATATCAAAGGTAGGGCCTACTCTTTTGTATCTAATGTTAAATCATAGATCACGTGATATCAAAGGTACTCTTGTGTATCTAATGTTAAATCATAGATCACGTGATATCAAAGGTACTCTTGTGTATCTAATGTTAAATCATAGATCACGTGATATCAAAGGTACTCTTGTGTATCTAATGTTAAATCATAGATCACGTGATATCAAAGGTACTCTTGTGTATCTAATGTTAAATCATCGATCACGTGATATCAAAGGTACTCTTGTGTATCTAATGTTAAATCATCGATCACGTGATATCAAAGGTACTCTTTTGTATCTAATGTTAAATCATCGATCACGTGATATCAAAGGTATCCAAATTAACTTGTACGTACTTTTTTATTGTTGTAGATTTTTATTGTCATTTTGTTTAGATGCTACTTTATTACTTCAGTAATACTGTATTACTTGACATATTAGTGATTCACATACTTGATTGAATGTCACTTTATTGCTTGACTTCGATATTACTTTAATATATCATTTCTTTGTAACTAACTATATAACTTGATCAGGTGTTACTTTATTAATGGACACAAATGTTACTGTATTACTGGACACAAATGTTACTTTATTACTGGACACAAATGTTACTTTATTACTGGACACAAATGTTACTTTATTACTGGACCCAAATGTTACTTTATTTTCTGGACACAAATGTTACTTTATTACTGGACACAAATGTTACTTTATTACTGGACACAAATGTTACTTTATTACTGGACACAAATGTTACTTCAATACTTCGTCACTGTTTTACTTTACTTCGATATTACTTTGTTTTTCTACTTCTACGGTTCAGTATTACTGGACAAGCTAATAGTTCAGTATTACTGGATAAGCTAATAGTTCAGTATTACTGGACAAGCTAATAGTTCAGTATTACTGGACAAGCTAATAGTTCAGTATTACTGGACAACCTAATAGTTCAGTATTGCTGGACAAGCTAATAGTTCAGTATTACTGGATAAGCTAATAGTTCAGTATTACTGGACAAGCTAATAGTTCAGTATTACTGGACAAGCTAATAGTTCAGTATTACTGGACAACCTAATAGTTCAGTATTGCTGGACAAGCTAATAGTTCAGTATTGCTGGACAAGCTAATAGTTCAGTATTACTGGACAAGCTAATAGTTCAGTATTACTGGACAACCTAATAGTTCAGTATTGCTGGACAAGCTAATAGTTCAGTATTGCTGGACAAGCTAATAGTTCAGTATTACTGGATAAGCTAATAGTTCAGTATTACTGGATAAGCTAATAGTTCAGTATTACTGGACAAGCTAATAGTTCAGTATTACTGGACAAGCTAATAGTTCAGTATTACTGGACAACCTAATAGTTCAGTATTGCTGGACAAGCTAATAGTTCAGTATTGCTGGACAAGCTAATAGTTCAGTATTACTGGATAAGCTAATAGTTCAGTATTACTGGATAAGCTAATAGTTCAGTATTGCTGGACAACCTAATAGTTCAGTATTGCTGGACAAGCTAATAGTTCAGTATTACTGGATAAGCTAATAGTTCAGTATTACTGGACAAGCTAATAGTTCAGTATTACTGGACAAGCTAATAGTTCAGTATTACTGGACAACCTAATAGTTCAGTATTACTGGACAAGCTAATAGTTCAGTATTACTGGACAAGCTAATAGTTCAGTATTACTGGACAACCTAATAGTTCAGTATTACTGGACAACCTAATAGTTCAGTATTACTGGACAAGCTAATAGTTCAGTATTACTGGATAAGCTAATAGTTCAGTATTACTGGACAAGCTAATAGTTCAGTATTACTGGACAAGCTAATAGTTCAGTATTACTGGACAAGCTAATAGTTCAGTATTACTGGACAAGCTAATAGTTCAGTATTACTGGACAACCTAATAGTTCAGTATTACTAGACAAGCTAATAGTTATTTGTTTTGTTAAATCCTTATTATTGTGATCAACTCATTCGATCGATTAGACAAAACAAGACTACCCTCCCCACATTCATGGTAGTCAAACTTTGATTGAAATCAATGACGAGTCTAAATCGATATGCCTTTAAGTCCATATGTCTTGTGGATGTTCGATAGAGCTGACCATTCACTGGTCCTGTTCTAAAAGTCACAACAAGAGGAAAACTTTCATTGCACCAAGACAGTTAGAAAAGCCTACGACACTCCATGACAATATACAATTTTACAGCATTCCACGAGAAAAAAGAATTGGCGAAACATTTCTTGAGAAAATTAAATAAGAATATGAAAATATCCAATATTGTTAAGACTAAGAATTAACAATGTTAAATGTGAGTCTTAATAACGGACAAGTTTATGAGAAGATAAATATGAATTCATAATCCCGTCAAGGTGAAATGTGGTCAATTTCAACCTTTCTTAAGCCATAGTGACCAACAAATGAAATTTATCTGATAGCAAATGACTATTTTCGCCATAAATCGCTTGGGATAAAAACGCAATGAAAACTCAGATATTCATTGTTGAAAACTATAAAAAAAAATTATTTAAAATTTAATTGAAATCTAACCGTGGACATAACAAGTCCCATTGGCCGTGGTTTCATAAACACCGAATTCTGTAGAGGAAATAAATATATTACTTTAGTCTGAGATTGAAACGATGAGAACTTCAGAGTTCATAGATTCTCTACAGACCGAAGTGTGAGGGAGAGGGGGAGAGAGAGAGAGAGGGAGAGAGAGAGGGGGGAAAGTCTTTGAAGAAATGTACAGCAGGAGAAAGAAAACTGCAATGTGCCACCGTGTCCATGTTTATTTACTGGCCATCAAGTCACAATAAACATGGGTAAGGATCTCTTCTTCCCATGATGCTTCAGGCTATTGCATATCAAGAAAGGCCTCAAAAATAGATCTGGGTAATTTGCCAGTGTGCACAATATTGCGTTTGTGCCTGCTTTGTGACTGTAAGTTCCCTGTATATAATATACAAGGTCCCTGTATGTAATATACAACAAGATCTCTGTTACAGTCTGTATGTAATATATAACAAGTTCCTTGTATATAATATACAACAAGGTCCCTGTATGTAGGCTAATATACAACAAGGTCCCTGTATGTAGGGCTAATATACAACAAGGTCCCTGTATGTAGGCTAATATACAACAAGGTCCCTGTATGTAGGGCTAATATACAACAAGGTCCCTGTATGTAGGCTAATATACAACAAGGTCCCTGTATGTAATATACAACAAGGTCCCTGTATTTAATATACCACAAAGTCCCTGTAGATAATAAAAATAATAATAATATTTGTATAGCGCTGCCAACAAACATAATGTAAGCTCAGAGCGCTTTTAACATACAACTAAGAACCAGAACATTACTCTAGGCTAGGCTACAAAACTAACTGATGATTTAAAAAAAATATATTAAAAAATCCAATAAATGTAGCATTAACTGACCCAACCTATAAGTAAGACAGTAGGGGTCTAAAGCATGTTAAATATTAACTAAGGTAAATCTTGAAATAATGAGTTTTTAAGTTCTTTTTGAAGGAATCAATGGAGCTTGTTTGCCTGAGTTGAACGGAAAGTAGATTCTACACCTTTGGACCGGATACTGAGAAGGATCTAAGGCCAACGGTCATCAGAGAGAAACGGGGCTCTTCCAAAAGCGATGAGTTGGCAGAACGAAGTGTTCTTTGCGGGACATATGGTGTAATTAGTTCCTTGAGATAGGACGGCATCTCATTATTAAAAAGGCATTGATGGCAAAGTAGCGCCACTTTGTATTCAATTATGGCTTTCACCGGGAGCCAGTGCAGCCGACCCAGGAGAACTGTCACAGAATCACGCCTTGACTTACGCATGACCAGGAGGGCGGCACTGTTTTGAATACGCTGTAATTCGGTGACCTTATCGTCAGGTATTCCAATTAGCAGAGCAGTGCAGTAGTCGAGGCGTGAGAGTATAGAGGCAGCCGCAAGTCAAATTACAAATAAGGTCGTATATGACCAAGTCGATGTAGCTGTAAATAAAAATTATATACAACAAGGTCCCTGTATATTATATACAACAAGGTTCCTGTATGTAATAAACAAGCTGCCTGTAGATAATATACAAGGTCCCTGTAGATAATATACGACAAGGTCCCTGTATATTTTATACAAGGTCCCTGTATGTAATATACAAGGTCCCTGTAGATAATATACAAGATGGTCCCTGTAGATAATATACAAAAAGGTCCCTGTATATAATATACAACAAGGTCCCTGTGTGTAATAAAGAACACGGTCTCTGCACATTATTTAAAAGAGGATCCCTGGATGTAATGAATTGCAGTCAGGTGTATAAACTTACCTAATAAAATGCTGTTGGTCAACTTATAACCATTATAGTTTCAAAGTTAATGAAATTTATGCAGTGCCAAAAAATAATACCAAATGATATTGTATGATACTCTCAATAATCCAGTTTTCTTATAATTGAATTATTTTTTTATGAAATATTTGTTTATAACAATAATAAGCGTCGTTTCATTTGAAACTATAAC
Organism: Anisus vortex; assembly: GCA_949126835.1. NCBI lineage: Eukaryota > Metazoa > Mollusca > Gastropoda > Planorbidae > Anisus > Anisus vortex. The sequence continues at coordinate 325,402 of OX421502.1, read as the reverse complement.
AGAGCGTTCGTTTTAATCAGATCTCGCCATTAACGTTTTTATTACCTACAACCTGCCCCCCCCCCCCCCCCCCCACCTCGCCCACTCTCTCTTTGTCTAAACAGCTGACCAGCGCAAGAATAATCATAAAGTAATAAAAAGATAATTGACCAATGCAAACAGTATCGCGTCACACCTTCCAAGAGTGGAACAACATGGCGGAGAGAGAGAGAGAGAACCTGTAGAACTGGAAGGAAGGGGAGGGGGGGGGGCTGTGGCCTAAGCCCAAACCGTATTGATTGTGCAGGAAATTGAAGCTGTTGGGGGATGCCGGGCGGAAAGAGGGGTGGAAGGGTATGGGACTGGGCTGGAAACCTTAAGGGGAGGAAGACTTGCGCATACCAAGTATCATTTAATGTTAATATGATAGAGTGTTTTATAGGGCTGGTGTTTTCTTTCTTCTATACACAGGACACGGTCGATATTTTAGCCCAGGGTTAAGATACGTTGTAGAAAGAGCAGTCCGGTTGTAACGATAAGCGGGATAAATAAATAAACACTTTTGACCCTTGTCCTATCTCTTAATGTATACGTTTTCTTTAAATAAAAAACGTGCAAAGACAGACGTATATATTTTTCTTCTTCTCGAGTGGCATCCGGGCGTCAAATGGGTTGCCTGAACAAACTAGAAAAACCAGTAACTTAACATCATTTAAAACATTAATCAAAATGCAAGACTCAGACCACGGATGAGCGTAGGACGCAATCATCTTCTTTATCTAAGAAGCGACTGAAAGAATACTTCAAAGCAATATTTCTTTCATATGGGTTAAGAAGTGTTTTCGTCCTTATGTTTTTCTGAGCACTGTAATAGATTGTAGCTGTATTTCTAAGTTAGAATGTAATGTATCAATACTATGTTACTCTTTGTCCATTTCTCCTCTAGCGTTTCAAGGTTCGCACACATAAAATGTATCAGGAAATGACTGAACATAGAATTAACTTTGATCTATTACTGAACATAGAATAAACTTTGATCTATTACTGAACATAGAATTAACTTTGATCTATTACTGAACATAGAATAAACTTTGATCTATTACTGAACATAGAATAACTTTGATCTATTACTGAACATAGAATAACTTTGATCTATTACTGAACATAGAATAAACTTTGATCTATTACTGAACATAGAATAACTTTGATCTATTACTGAACATAGAATAACTTTGATCTATTACTGAACATAGAATAAACTTTGATCTATTACTGAACATAGAATAACTTTGATCTATTACTGAACATAGAATAACTTTGATCTATTACTGAACATAGAATAAACTTTGATCTATTACTGAACATTGAATTAACTTTGATCTATTACTGAACATTGAATTAACTTTGATCTATTCGTCAACAGAAAGGAATAAATAATAAAGTAGGGAACGCTAAGGTTGATTTTTTTTCACACAAACTCCTTTCTAGGGATACACGCAAATAGAAATAGTTCATTGTAAAGTATGCAATGATTGTCGTAAAATAGTTCATTGTAAAGTATGCAATGATTGTCGTAAAACGTTTAATGGACAAACAAGCATAAGACCGAGAATCCAGCGCGCGTTAATACTGCAGTAGAGTTGAACAAATTCACAAAATGACCTCAACGACCTCTTGGAACGTGAAACAACTGTGGTTGGGGGGGGGGGGGGGGGGATTTTTGCCCAATTCTTTACACGGTCTATTCAATTCAGCATTGCACTTCAAACTTACGGGGACAAACACGGCTTTGAAATTGGATTAGGTTTCAACATTTCTCCAAAGCTGTATTTAGACAATTATGCTAATCGAGCTAAGACTCTAGAAGCCCTCGGCCCGAGGCTCGTGGCACGGTTCCGATTAATTTTCCGCTCGCGCACAGAATTGTTGCACATTATTTTTGTCCACTTTGGGAAGGAAGAGTGAGGGATGCAACGCTAATGTGCAAGAAAGTCATAAACTGGTGAGTGACATTTTACAAAAGACATTCATGATGGTGTTTTACATACAAACATTTCCCATTGCAGTTTTGAAATCGAATAGTGAAATTAAAGAGAAATCTGCTCTCTGGCTTACCTATTGACTAACTCTTCAAATATATAGCATGTAGTCTCTACACTCTAGAGCAAAGAAATTAAATAATCAATATATAATTTAAAAAAAGGTTCGTAATATTGTATTGCCACTCAAACATACACACACATATATATATCATCATCAATATATATAATTTCAATCATCAATCATCATCAATCAATATAATTACCGTGAGTTTATTTGTTTATATATATATATTTATTTATATATAAATATATATGTTTGTTCGCTATAGGCTCCTAAGCCGTTTGACTAATCGGGCCAAAAGTTTAATGTATAAATTGGAAACGTCCTCCAAAAGATTATGTTATTTTATGACTTATAATCATGAAAAGGTTGATTTAAGAAATCCAAAATGTTAAATCCAACTATGCAAATAAATATAGCCGTACATAGCAAAAGGCCATTTCCGTTCCTTTGCTGTGTTGAACGCGAGAATTACTATGTTGAACGCGAGAATTACTATGTTGAACGCGAGAATTACTATGTTGAACGCGAGAATTACTATGTTGAACGCGAGGGTCTTATCGGGTTTTCCCCATTCTGTTGCTGTTTTTTTTAATGTGGCGAGACCTTTTTAAAAGTTACGCACCGCAATTTGGCTTGGAGAGTTTGAATGGTGTACTTTAAAAAAAATACTGCCGTATGACGTAATGTCTATCAAATTATTTATTTCTTCATTATAGATGTTTGCATTATCCTTTTAAGTAAAAGTAACCAAATGTTTTAGTTATTTAATGGATTCACGTCGTTATTGAGAACACCCTTTAATAGGCGACTTTATACACTCTATAAATTAAATGACACGAATTAAAAAGGACACGTTATAAATTTAAAATTTTAAATACCAGAAGCTTGACAGCAAAAAAGTGTATGCTTGTGCCAGGGCCAGGGCGACCGGACACAAAATAAAATATCAAAAACTAAATACCGAAAGAAACATTCTCAATACTGTTTTATTGATACAATAAGCAAGAACAAAAATTAAATACCGAAAAAAAAATCGTTCTCACTTTAGTTTTTATTGTAAGCCTATTGAAATATTATTTTCTACGTTTTTTTATATTATTTACCTATTTATTGTTTGGTATTTGTGTTTTTTTTTCTTTTGGATACAATTTTAGTGTTAATTTAATATTATTAATAACAAGTCAAGTCAACACAACTGTTCGCTACTTTTTAATTACAGAAGCTTGACAGCAACAATTCTTATGCATAATAATATGCCAGGGTCAGGGCGACCAGAAACAATTAAAAAGAACAAAAACTAAATACCGAAAAGAAACGCAGGTTTTTACAATAATATTGACATAGAGTTCAACAAACTAAAGATAAGGAACGCAGGTTTTTACATCCAGAGACTAGCTCTGCCTGTGGTCGAAGATACATCCAGAGACTAGCTCTGCCTGTGGTCGAAGATACATCCAGAGACTAGCTCTGCCTGTGGTCGAAGATACATCCAGAGACTAGCTCTGCCTGTGGTCGAAGATACATCCAGAGACTAGCTCTGCCTGTGGTCGAAGAGGTGACAGTAACAGTCACCGTGTGTGATAAATAAATCACTACAAATAAACATTCCATGACAGTTTCCTCAAAATGACAGTCAACATGTCGTGAGACGCTGAGAACTAAGAGTAAATCAAGTTCAATTTGGTCTAAAGTTCCAATACGTCCATTGGTTCTTCATGACTCCAGACGTTGTTTTTTTTTATTTCAATCCGTAGCTGTAATCTGTCCATTTCCCGTTCAACAAAGACGGCGGTTAGTTCTTAACCCAGACATGAACAAATACGCATCCAGTTAAAATTTCCTTTTTTCTCTCAAGACTTGGAACCACTTTAGTTTTGAATCGAGTCTTGCTTATTGAAACTATTTCCATCACAGTTTAAAAAAAAGGGGCTGGGACTGGAGATATTAAATTATATCCCCCCTCCCCCGGCATACTCAATGTATAGACAAAACAAATTGTACCAATCAAATATTCATAGTGGCGGTCTCGGTGATACATCTATACTGTTTAGAGATCAATCAAGCGAAAAAAACGATATTTAAAAGCTCCCCCCCCCCACACACACACACACACCAACCAGGCTGCAGTTTACTTTTTAACTAGATTCTTAATTAAGTGTGTGCACTAAGCTAGAGAAGTCATTATCCAATAGACTCACTCCCCCCTCCCCAGGGCTCACTTTATTTGTATTCGTCTCTCGTGTAGGAAATAAATGAATAGGGATCTCATTGTACTCAAATGTTGCTTCTAAATGATTCAATTCTCTGAAGATAAAAAGAAATGTCCAGTTGTAACCTTTAGACTTCCATACAGATATATTTTACATATATCGCAGACTTGTTAAGTCTTTGATTTGTGTCCTGGTGGCAGAGTGATGGAATCGTATAACTAGGTATGGAATTAAAATAGGAGAAATTACCTATTTTTTAATTGTCAAATTACCTATTTTTCAATTGTCAAATTACCTATTTTTCAATTGTCAAATTACCTATTTTTCAATTGTCAAATTACGTATTTTTCAATTGTCAAATTACCTAGATTTCAACTGCTTCACCAGATCAATTTTATCCGACAATTATACTTTACTCTTTATGTTGTGATTGGGTAATGACGTATGCTACTAATGCTAGAGATAGTAAACTGCCCACACATGTGCCTTGTCTGTCGTGCCAGCTAAAACAGGTAAAAAAAACTGCTTCAATTTGCCTTATTAGACTTGGACCAGTAATGCTCAATGAAAGTAACCGATTTTGTGTTCCAGGTTGTGGCTGCCTTCCTTCTCAGCTAAGAATTAGGTCAGTGATCATAACATTTCTGATTGAACTTAGTATTTATCCTATATAACGTCATCAGGTTGCTTCAAATAAACAAACATGAGTGCACAAGTCAGCAAGGCTAAAGCAATGGTTCAAACATTAAGAAAAATTCAGAAATTTGTGCACAGGTAAGGATTTAGCTGGAAATAACAACAAGTACAAAATCATGCTCAGCAACTAGGATACATATCTTCAATAAATAAGTTGAGTAGTTGTTGGTAGGCATTATTAAATCTAAACTACTAATGTACCACCACAGAATAGGTATAGAACAGAATGCGCAATCCCTATATGCGCAGTCACTAAAAGTGAAGCTCGGCTTCCGCCATTTTCTTTTGATTCATGCCAGCGGTCACTAGAAACGCTACTATAGTAAAATGAGAAAGGTTTAATTTATTACTGATATCTACTCTAAATGATATTCAATCTAAACTATATATACTGTGTTGAGATGAATGGTGTTAATTCTATTTTTAATTGGCCAACACCAACCACACAACATACACCCAACACCAACCACACAACATACACCCAACACCAACCACACAACATACACCCAACACCAACCACACAACATACACCCAACACCAACCACACAATATACACCCAACACCAACCACACAACATACACCCAACACCAACCACACAACATACACCCAACACCAACCACACAATATACACCCAACACCAACCACACAACATACACCCAACACCAACCACACAACATACACCCAACACCAACCACACAATATACACCCAACACCAACCACACAACATACACCCAACACCAACCACACAACATACACCCAACACCAACCACACAACATACACCCAACACCAACCACACAACATACACCCAACACCAACCACACAACATACACCCAACACCAACCACACAACATACACCCAACACCAACCACACAACATACACCCAACACCAACCACACAACATACACCCAACACCAACCACACAATATACACCCAACACCAACCACACAATATACACCCAACACCAACCACTCCGTGGTAAAAAAAAAAAAAAGAACCACAAACATACAATCCATTGAGCACCACTTCTCCCCTTCCCTCCCTCTCTACCGCAACTGTCCCTGCCTCACTGTTATCCGACTCGGTCAAGACCATCACAGCACGAGCAAAGAAAATCATTATAACGGAACAACCGAAAGATGGAGATGTGCGGGGTGGGGCAGGCGAGGAGGGAGGGACGAAGGGTGGATCTAGACAACCCAAAATAATGGGGTTCAAGGGCGGAGTTTGAGTCAATGATTGGCGTAGGAACAGATTTTACCCCCTCAAAAAATCAATATGTAACGGGCGAGTTAGACAACGTAAAAGAAGAAAAGCTCCAGACAAACAAATACTATATGATTGTGTCTTTAACATCTATCACATACTATATGATTGTGTCTTTAACATCTATCACATACTATATGATTGTGTCTTTAACATCTATCACATACTATATGATTGTGTCTTTAACATCTATCACATACTATATGATTGTGTCTTTAACATCTATCACATACTATATGATTGTGTCTTTAACATCTATCACATACTATATGATTGTGTCTTTAACATCTATCACATACTATATGATTGTGTCTTTAACATCTATCATGTAAAACCTACAGAATGTAGTATAAAGTGGTTTAAAAGTCCTCACGCCATCCATGACTTTATATCAGATATCGTTTCAATCATGTAATGTAAACCTATACATAGTGGCTTAAAATTCAAAATAGAGAAACACTTTCTGTTGCTGTTTATCCTCTTCATAACAACACTGAACATGAAAGTAGAATTTCAGTGACTAAGAAATACAAATGTATTGGAGTGGCCAGCACAACGCTCCTATATAGACGAAAAAGAATTTACTGCAAAGGTCTACGAGAGGACAGTGTGGTCGCATTTCAAAGCGAACAATGGATATGAACTATGAGGCAGAGCACGGGATTGTTACTTGGCCGGTTTCGGATTTAAATTATTGAGTCGTGATAAATAACCAACTTGTGCTATTTCTGGGAGGAGTACATGGGTGTAGGCCCAGAGTCTATTCAGCACATATAGGTACATGGGTGTAGACCAGAGTCTATTCAGCACAGATAGATACTTGGGTGTAGACCAGAGTCTATTCAGCACAGATAGATACTTGGGTGTAGACCAGAGTCTATTCAGCACAGATAGATACGTGGGTGTAGACCCAGGGTCTATCCAGCACAGATAGATACTTGGGTGTAGACCCAGAGTCTATTCAGCACAGATAGATACTTGGGTGTAGACCCAGAGTCTATTCAGCACAGATAGATACTTGGGTGTAGACCAGAGTCTATTCAGCACAGATAGATACTTGGGTGTAGACCAAGAGTCTATTCAGCACAGATAGATACTTGGGTGTAGACCAAGAGTCTATTCAGCACAGATAGATACTTGGGTGTAGACCAGAGTCTATTCAGCACAGATAGATACTTGGGTGTAGACCCAGAGTCTATCCAGCACAGATAGATACTTGGGTGTAGACCAAGAGTCTATCCAGCACAGATAGGTTTTTAACATCCGTGGCCGCACAATTCTCACCTTCCTTTTTCAAACCAAAGATTATTCAATGCTTAAAGGCAATATGTGTATTTAATTCATTTAGATCAAGACAAGTAGAACGCAATGTGCGTTTGGAGCAGCGGAACATGTAACACATAGAGCAGCGGAACATCTAACATATAGAGCAGCGGAGCATGTAACATATAGAGCAGCGGAGCATGTAACATATAGAGCAGCGGAACATGTAACATATAGAGCAGCGGAACATGTAACATATAGAGCAGCGGAGCATGTAACATATAGAGCAGCGGAGCATGTAACATATAGAGCAGCGGAGCATGTAACATATAAATATGAAAAAAAGATGTATAGGAAATGAATGAGGGAGAAACCAAAACATCAGGATGTACATCTGAACAGAGTTGTGGAAAACAACGTGCATGTTGCTTGTTGTTTGTTGCTTGTTGTTTGTTGCTTGTTGTATGTTGCTTGTTGTATGTTGTTTTGTTTTAAATCTAAAGCATACTTTTCCAATCCATTGGTTGTGTATATTGTGTATATTGTGTGTATTGTCTATATTGTGTATATTGTGTATATTTTGTATATTGTGTATATTGTGTATTCATTCGCTCAGGAATATGTCTTAAAGGTTGAGACTAATATACACGCGTCTCAGATTGTGTAAGAACATCTTGGATGTGGCTTATGGACTCAATTTTTTCCCTGCTCGCTAGACGTTCACATACACCAAGACACCCCCCCCCTCCTCCTTACTTATCCCATGACCATAATCGTTGTTTCAAAAGAAAAAAAAAGAAAAGAGCACATACTTCCTGTAAAGTTTGAACAACTTTTGCTCACAGTTAAACACAACTACGTGATAAACTCACTGGCACATCTGTCAAAACATCCAGGTGGAGTGGCTTCAAATACTTCTTGACTTACAACTAACTCTTCCTACAGTCACTCAAAGTCAGGAGTTGATGACTTGAAACTAACTCTTCCTACAGTCTCTCAAAGTCAGGAGTTGGGAGAAAGTTGATGACTTAAAACTAACTCTTCCTACAGTCTCTCAAAGTCAGGAGTTGGGAGAAAGTTGATGACTTAAAACTAACTCTTCCTACAGTCTCTTAAAGTCAGGAGTTGGGAGAAAGTTGATGACTTAAAACTAACTCTTCCTTCAGAGTTGAAAGAAAGAAATCATACAGACCCGTTTGTTTTTTGCTAGATTTTTTTTTGCTTGTTTTTTTTAGAATTGAGAGGTCAGATAAAGGTCTTTACCGGATACATTATATTATATACATTATATACATTAATAATAATAATAATAATATTTGTATAGCGCTGCCAACAAACATAATGTAAGCTCAGATCGCGTTTAACATACAACTAAGAATACGGATATTACCCTAGGCCAGGTGACAGAGCTAAATTGATGATTAAAAAAGACAAAACAAATAAATGTAGTATTAACCGACCCAACCCATAAATAAGACAGTAAGTTTCTAAAGCATGTTAAATGTTATCTAAGGTAAATATTGAAATAATGAGTTTTCAAATTCTGTTTGAAAGTAACAGTAGAGCTTGTTCGCCTCAGTTGAATGGGAAATTGATTCCACACCTTCGGACCGGATACTGAGAAGGCTCTAAGGCCAACGGTCGTCAGAGAGAAACGGGGCTCTTCCAGAAGCGATGAGTTTGCAGAACGAAGAACATTATATACATTATATACATCATATACATTATATTCATTTGTCCTCAAGGGGTTAGGTGTATCTACTCTACTTTCAATTCTCTCCCTTCACCTTATTGTTACTACACAGATGTGTATATGTGTCTTTGTGATGTGTGTATTAATGTTGTAGTAGACTAACTAAGTTGGGAAGTAGTGACGGCCAGGGGAAACACTAAAAGAAGTTTGTTAGACAGAGCAGGGGAGCGGAACATGGCATTAACTGCGTTATCTTACCCTTCATTCCTCCATAACATTACTGTACATTTCATTTTGCAAGTTTATAATATACTAACTATACAGTAATTGTCACCAGAGATAAACAAACAAATGGGTGGATGGACAGAGAGAGTGAGGCAGAGAGAGGGGAAGAGAGAGTGAGGCAGAAAGAGGGGAAGAGAGAGAGAGGCAGAAAGAGGGGAAGAGAGAGCAAGAGAGAGAGAGGAAGAAAGAGGGGAAGAGAGAGCAAGAGAGAGAGAGGAAGAAAGAGGGGAAGAGAGAGCAAGAGAGAGAGAGGCAGAAAGAGGGGAAGAAAGAGCAAGAGAGAGAGATAGGGACATAGAGAATGGGAGAGAGAGATATTGTACGACAAGAGAGAAAGTCAGTTTCTACAATCACCTACATAGTGATCGCCTACATATTATAGCGTTTAATGGAGGAAGGCAGAGAACAAACAAATAAATGAATGCTTGAATACATGGATATATTACAGATACATAGAACACGCAGATACATAGAACACGCAGATACATAGAACACGCAGATACATAGAACACGCAGATACATAGAACACGCAGATACATAGAACACGCAGATACATAGAACACGCAGATACATAGAACACGCAGATACATAGAACACGCAGATACATAGAACACGCAGATACATAGAACACGCAGATACATAGAACACGCAGATACATAGAACACGCAGATACATAGAACACGCAGATACATAGAACACGCAGATACATAGAACACGCAGATACATAGAACACGCAGATACATAGAACACGCAGATACATAGAACACGCAGATACATAGAACACGCAGATACATAGAACACGCAGATACATAGAACACGCAGATACATAGAACACGCAGATACATAGAACACGCAGATACATAGAACACGCAGATACATAGAACACGATCGATAGTTAAATAGATAGACGCAGAGTTAACTAGAAAATATTTGGTTTTTGTTTCTTTAAAAAATAAGCGACGTAAAAACCCAGATGACTCATGCCTAAACATAGATACGGTTATTTAACCCGACTGTTTTTCTTTAGGCACTAAGGACTGTCACTGTAAGAAACACCACCCATGTCACACAGCGTGGTCATTTTGAAGTATAAGAAGATTGTTAGATACAAAGGATCGTGTCGATTCTATTACACAACATAACAACTATGTACGCCAATATTTAATATGAGCCAAACAAATTTTCTTGATTATATTACAAATAAAATAGATTCAATTATTGAGATTGTCCATCTCAATTTAATAACTTTCTATAACTATTCAAATACATACAACAGTAAAGGGACTAGGTTTAATTGAAATAATCCATGTTTGTTCCGTTTTTTTTTTTCAAAAGGGGCCATTCTGCCTACAAAGATTTGATAATACCTTGAGAATGAAATATGACTGGCCTATATATATATATATATATGTTGTGCTAACAACACAATCGCTTTTTGTTTCCCTGTTTGGGTCGGTACCTAATGTCTGCACCAAACAAATTCCATAATTTGCAGGTTTCACAAACATGCGCCTCTGGATTTCACAAAAAAGAAACTGCTCCACTTAAGTCCACAAAAGCCAAATGACCATAATAATAAGAAGCCAAGATAGAAACAATGAAATCTTTAGAGGTGGGGAAGAAAAAGTTTCTTGTGTTTTACAAATTTTGATTTAAATCCTCACTAACTAGGTTTTTATCTTAAGATGGCTGAAAGCAGTTTTTATAATATTATTTTCAAGTTAAAGATGGCTGGGTATTGTAAATGCCTAAAAATCTTATCATATGGAATGGCTGCAGAGAATTGTATTTTCAATAGAGACTATGTGGTGATGACTAAGTTTAAATTTATAAGAAATCTGAAAGTGATTTTAAAGCACAGCTAAGATAAGACATTGTGAAATATTCTAATGTATTTCTTGAACAAATCATACAACTATTATTAAGTTACTAATATATTGCATATGTCAATTAAACGAGATTCAATAAATGTAATCACTCAAGTTATTCAAAACTGGAGTGGTCTATTCATCAATATAAATTAACAATTCAATGTGTTCTATTCATCAATATAAATTAACAATTCAATGTGTTCTATTCATCAATATAAATTAACAATTCAATGTGTTCTATTCATCAATATAAATTAACAATTCAATGTGTTCTATTCATCAATATAAATTAAAAATTTAATCTGGTCTATTCATGAATTTAAATGACCAATTACAGTAATTCAATCTGGCCAAATCATCAATTTAAATAAACATCTAATTCATACAGTATGCTACAGGCAGTGTTTGATTAACTGAAGTCTTTTATATTCATGTTTTAGTGTTAAATTGAATTAAACAGGGTCGAACCCCTGATGCCGCGCTTGTGAGTCGAGCTCGCTGTCAACTTTGCTAACCAGCCGTCTACTATAGTTATAGGACTAATGTAAATTGTTTGAACTTTTTGCTCATGCAAAAGGTTACATGCAGACTTTTTTTTCTAATTGATTATTATATAGAACAGTGGATATATCAAGCTCTGCAGTTATATCTCATTAATAAATATATTGAACGTTGTATAGAACTATATTATTACTAAGTTCTTTATTTCTCTCTGAATATTGAATATAGTAATGGGTCAGTGTAATTGTAATGTAATGAATTGTAATAAAAGTGTAAGAAGAGGCCCACTCACTTCCCCACCATAGGTCCACCCACTTCCCCACCATATGTCATAGACACCAACACACAAAATAATAGGATAGAGGCCTGTATAATAACAGAATAATTATAAGCAACAGTTGATACTGTTGATACCCTTGACCTAATTGTCCTGGTTAGATCTTCCACTGTCCCAAGCATCTAGTTTGACATATTTCATATTCAAGAACCAGTAATTAATTGACCTTTTTACTTCAATGTTGTTTCTGCCACTGTTGAGAGGGCCCTGTTTAATCTAGATAATGCTTTTAACAAACAAACAATAGCAACACAAGACCCTAGAGTAGTCCAGTTTAATCCATGGCGACCATGGATGGCATTTATTAGCCTTATTAGGCTGTATTTCTATTTTTAATCATTTGCCGTTTTATTTTTCTACTAGGCACTATTCACTATAGATACATGCTTACAAGAATTCAACATTAATTCTTAAACTAAGGCAAAGGGTATTGACATTGTATAAATAAAAGGTAGGCCCTATATTCTATATGTAGGCTATAATAAACAATATAAATATTATAATCAATTTCAAACAGCTACTAACCTACTGTATATGTCTATATAGGCCTACGTATCCAGTAGGGCTAGAGGATAACAAATAAAGCCTCTAGGGTCTATGGTCTATATTATATGATACAGGCCACAGGCCCTAAATAATATTAACACTTTTATTAGCCTAAATCAGATTCTTAAAATCTTTTTTTAATCTTAGGCCCGTTAGGCATAAGCCGCATTTATATAATATAAGGCATTGGTATAAGGCATATTATTCATATATGAGCTTGTAAGCCCTGCAAGGCCGTAAGCCTAGTAATTTAACTTTGTACAATTGTATAATAGGTTTAATCTTAGGTTCTACAACGTCACAGCGTCAACACTGGTTATCAATGTAGTGGTAGGTCTAATTCATTTAATACAATTATTAGCCAGTGGCCAATTAAAATCACGAGCAAAAGGGAACATTTGGCCTTGACAATGATGAAGTGAGTGTGCGAATTTTCATAAATAATAATTAGATCTAATTGTGATTAACGATATGCATCTTCATATAATTTATATTTATAGGCTATAATTGAGTATAGTGCCTGATTTGCAGATAGGCCTAAACAGACTACAGATAATTCAGATATTCTATAGTCTATAGGACTATAGTTATTTTTTTTTTTAAATTTTTTATTAGTCCCTTAACCTTGACGGTCGTTGGGGGCAGCTAATGGACACTGGGTGTCCATTAGTCCTCTCTTGGGCTTGGTAGACTTGGCGGCGCCCATCTCCTCTCCAAGTCGGCGGTGGATTTATAGCTGTCTGCACCGAGGGTCGATCCCCTGATGCTGCGCTTGTGAGTTGAGCTCGCTGTCAACTTTGCTAACCAGCCGTCTACTATAGTTATAGGCCTAATTTTTAAAAGCTCTAATCGCCGATAATATCGATGAGCCGATATTAAAATAATCTCTAACTCTAAAAGGGGCTTGGTAGCCGAACGGCAGCGCGTTCAACTGGCGAGCCGAAGGTCCCGGGTTCGAATCCTGGTGCAGGCTAGGAATTTTTCCCGGATCTGCAGGGTGTCCCTGAGTCTACCCAGCTCTGATGGGTACCTGACATTAGTTGGGGTAAAGTAAAGGCGGCTGTGCATAGTGCTGGCCACACAATCACCTAGTATGCAGTGGCCACAGAAACTGGTGAACGCTGCTTCATCGGACCTATGTATCAATTCGGTCCGACTGGTACTTTACTTACTAACTCTAAAACTATTTTACTGAACTCTTCCAGTAAACACCAATTGCAAGGCACACGTCCAAAAAAAGGCTAAACTTTGGTTGAACTGCCTCACGGAATTTTTCAAAGTCCCATATATTACTTTAAAGAGCTTTTTATCCTGAATACAAAAATCTAGGTTTTATTGAGCTGCTCCATTTCTGTAATGTAAAAAAAAAAATTGAAATGCTTAAAATTGACATTTTTTTATTAAAAAATATGACCTCCCTTTGAAATTGTGTGTTGTAAATTTAACATGAGTTACCGCCTTTGGAAATTGTGTTACGTCACTTTGGTTTGTTTATTTTTTTGCTTTTAGCGCATAATGTCAAGGGTGCATGTAGGGCCTACTGCACGCTTCTCGGACCAGATTTTTTAGCCAGTATCGGTTAGTTTCTAAGCTTTCTAAGTATTTGTTAATGATTAGTAGCGGTTAGGTTAATAGGATAAGGAGAGCTTTGTAGTTTTTTTATTTGGCTGTAGATACACAATTGAATTTTTTTTTTTCATTTTCAATAGTCTGCCGCTCTTCCTAAGACACTTATCAATAGCTCCACGCGAAAAAAAATTCAGTTGGAATTTTGTATAACACTACTTTTTGTTAGGCAGTTCAACCAAAGTATTACCCCAAAAAATGACAATAATAATAATATTATCAATTTACAATAATAAAATAGGCCTATTTAGAATGTAGGTCCCTCTATAGGCCCCTATTCCTAACCTAATGACCTATGCCCTATGCCATAGTCCGGGCTATGCCGCTATGCCCTATGCCGCCTATGCCTATGGGCCTAAAATTTCCTATAATATATTATATACCCCTGCGTATAGTCCTACACTACTATCACAATATTTATTATATGACTACTATAGCTATAGCAATAGCCTATAGTAGTATAGCGGCTTTAGCCTAATATTTAGTAGGCCTAATATTTAGGTTTAGGCCTTATGAATGCCTATGCCTATGCCTCATAATTAAAAACTCGGTTTAAAATTGTAGGCAATGCCTTTTTTAATATAGCCTACTAAGTACTAAGCCAAGCCGCTATAATACGGGAAGAAAACAAAGAATGAAGTACTCACCTATTACTATTATTTTTATTTTTATGTCTGTTTTGCTTCGAGGAGACGATGGGATGAAATCGATAAATTATCCAAGCAAGGTATTGCTTTACTTTACGTTCCTTTACAGTTAAATGTAAGCGAATAATGTTACCGCCGAAGTAAATAATTCATACTTTTATTCTAGAACACACAATAACAGAAATAAATCTAAGAAGATCCAACACAATCTTTTCAAATAGAATGTTTTTAATCTGTAGCTTTGTCTCTCACAAGAAGAAATCCAAAGCGATCTGAGACCCGTGTGCCCGTGCGCGAAACTCCCACTACGCGAAGCTTCGCGAGTGTCCTACACGTCTGTTTAGCACGGTGTGTTGCTTTTGTGCCGCCTCTTCCATTCGGCTTGCAGTGGGGTAGACAGTTTTATTATTTTTTACCATTGTACAGCGGGGTTTCTGATCGTGCTGAAGGGGAAAGGAAAGGGGAGGGGGGTGCAAGTATTTGTGTGCTATGGTGATCGTGATAGGCCTACCTTGTTTTTATTTGTAACTGTCCATGTATTAGTTTTATCAATGCAAAAGCATGGCTTCATTAGTCGTAGCCTATTTGGAGTGGCACTAATCTAGATGTAAATCGATAAGACTGGCACTAATAAATTGTACAATAAAACCTGTAAGATTTATCTTTTTTTTTCATACAAAATTTTCAATCATAGGCATAGGCTACAGCTTAAATTAAAAGATCTACGTCTATAGACTATAGCCTACCTATTTACTGGGTGAATAACGTTCTAATTACTCTATCCATCTTTTTTTTACTCCCTTTATTTTAAGTTGCAATGTCTGCAATCGTGGTGCAAAAATTGGCTTCGATTTTTCGACCACTTTCCGTGGTCCGATCGAGCTGAAATTTGGACAGCCGACTTGCCCCGACTAACAATACATCCTATCAAATTTTCAGTTCAAACAACTTAATAATACTACACTTATGACAATATTCATTTCTTAAAAGGAAAGTATAAGAGATATGCCAGTGCAACTTTTTATAGTTTTTCGGCGCAAAGGTAGAAAAAAAAATATGCTTCACACATTAAAAAAAAATGCGCAATCGTTATAATTAGATATGTATTTGCCGACATTACCGATTCGAAATTTTAGTTTTGTAGTGAGCCAATAATATCCAATAGGCCCTACCTAAGAAGACTAAACAAAAATATTTCTTCTAAATTATTTCATTACCTGATGGTAAACTTAGTTTGCAAATAAAGGGAGTATAATCAAAACTTCGTTTTTATGGTTTTCTTGTTACTCCCTTTATTTTAAGTTGCAATGTCTGCAATCGTCAATCGTCAATGCATGGTGCAAAAATTGGCTTCGATTTTTCGACCACTCCCCGTGGTCCGATCGAGCTGAAATTTGGACAGCAGATTTGGGGCGCCTAACAATACATCCTATCAAATTTTCAGTTAAAACGACTTAATAATACTACACTTATGACAATATTCATTTCTTAAAAGGAAAGTATAAGAAATATTTTGATTTCGCGTTAAAAATGCCTGTGTAACTTTTTATACTTTTTTCGGCGCAAAGCTAGAAAAAAAAAATTATGCGCTCAGATTATTTTTAGAACAATTCATACGGAGTAAGGAGATATTTTTGGAGATTTGCGACACAGATATTTTTTCTGTACGTTTCATTTGCAGTAGTCAATCAATTTTTTAATTGCATGATGGTAAACTTAGTTTGCAAATAAAGGGAGTATAATAAAAACTTCGTTTTTACGGTTTTCTTGTTACTCCCTTTATTTTAAGTTGCAATGTCTGCAATCGTCCGTCAATCGTGCGTGGTGCAAAAATTGGCTTCGATTTTTCGACCACTTCCCGTGGTCCGATCGAGCTGAAATTTGGACAGCAGATTTGGGGCGCCTAACAATACATCCTATCAAATTTTCAGTTAAAACGACTTAATAATACTACACTTATGACAATATTCATTTCTTAAAAGGAAAGTATAAGAAATATTTTGATTTCGCGTTAAAAATGCCTGTGAAACTTTTTATACTTTTTTCGGCGCAAAGCTAGAAAAAAAAAATTATGCGCTAAGATTATTTTTAGAACAATTCATACGGAGTAAGGAGATATTTTTGAGATTTGCGACACAGATATTTTTTCTGTACGTTTCAATTGAAGTAGTCTATCAATTATTTAATTACATGATGGTAAACTTAGTTTGCAAATAAAGGGAGTATAATAAAAACTTCGTTTTTATGGTTTTCTTGTTTCTTCATATAATGAATTACAACAGAAAAAGCTTAGGCTGCAGTTGCCTTTAGACCTAGTTATATTTCAAAATAGTTCATGGGAAAACATGAATGACGTCCATAGTCGATATGACGTGTCATTTTCAACCGTCTGTTCTTAGCCTAGGCCTACATGTGAGGGTGGCTGGTCCTGCGGTTAGTTCACCGGACTCTAATCAGACCAGAACATAAGCTAGGGAAAGAGGAAGAAAGGGTAAGCCTAAATTAATTCTAAATTTAAGGCTAGCAGAATATTTAGTAAACTGGGCGGGAACCATGATTCTAGTGCTAAATATTTTCATAACTATAAAAACATTTTATTAATAATCTTTTAAATTTTAATGTAATTTTCGAACGACAACGTTGTGTTCACGAAATGTAGGCTACTGTATAAATGAAACATTATTGTTATTGTCGCTTCAAATTTGTGGTAAGAAACAAAATCTCAAATTAGGAACCGGAAGCGGATTTCGTATCCGGTTTTGGAATATTGAAAAATCGTGTCACCCACAGGGTAGTGTATAGCGTAGCCGTGGGGGGGGGGGGGGGGAGCAGGGGGGGCGTTTACATTTAATAAAAAATAAACCTGTTTGTTATTATCAGCTTTTGTATAAAAAAAAATCTATTCATATCAAATAAGCTTACACAATTTTATTACTCAACTTACACATTAATATTTATCAACATTTGTTCCATTAAGATACACCTTAATTGCTTCCAGACAAGAAAAGAATCTATCCAAGACTTTACCTATACTCCGTATGACTTAGTTCTAGAAGAGACTTGAGAAACTATACAATTGACTATCTTAACAATAGATTCAATCACAGATTGCAAGTCCAATGATATGGAATCTTTCGCGTGCCTCTGAAATAAGCAGTAGATGCAATCAATTTTGTAGAAATTTCCATCACTATTAGCTGCTAGAAAAGGAATCGTGTATGGTTAAATAAAAACTGCACTTTTATACTGTGTGTGTATCCTGAGGCACAGGGTTTTCTTATAAACTTGATACGTACGAATTCTTATTTATTCTATTAATCTGGAAAAATTGCTAAAAGTGGGGCCTTTTTCCTAAAATTTCGCTCCCCCTAGCGTTAAAACCTGGCTACGCCACTGCCACTCGGATAGGCGGTTCAGCAAGACTTGGTAAACCTTAGATATATGAGGCAGCATTAAAGAAAATTACAAAGTTTAAAGCCAACCATAAAAGTCACAAAGTTAATTTGTTAGATAATAATCTTATAATAAAATTATAATAATATTTGTAGAGCGCTGCCAACAAACATATTGTAAGATCAAAGCACATTTAATGCCTTCCTGTCTCTAGCTATCATCTGTAACTCTTTCAATATTCGTCCGGTCAGCTACACACACTTTTCTACTTCTTTCCGACAGGTGTCTCGGGTCTTGTCTTCCTCTTCATCTAGCAAATCTAAAGACTTGGGGAAGAGATAATATAGAAAGGTATCTGATTTTTTTTACATTAAGGCTCCGCGTTACACGCGAGAATTATAGCACATTTGTTCAAAGTTTGAAGAAGCTCAAAATCTTGACTCTGAAGGTGTGTAGCTTGTGTACCATTTACCATATCTCTGTGTGTGTGTGTGTTAATGTGTTTGTGTAGGTACAAATTTACACATTTATCTTTAATACACAAGAGTTGTGAAGTAAACGGAGGAGATAGAAAAAGGGTTCCCGCCATGTTTTGTCATTGGGCCATATAAGGAGTTTGATATAACGATATAACTATCTAAGCTGACCATGGCCGGATTTAGATGAAAAGAGGCTATTCCACTTATGCGCCCTTTCACCTCCCATTTTTAAGTTTGTAAATTTCATGAGAGATAATAGAATACATCATTACTGTGATATATCAATATGTTAAAAAAAACATGTTGTGATTGGTATTAACCTGTATAAAAAATGTGGCACGGTTAATAAAATAAATAAAAAGTCGAGAACACTTATTTGGACATTTATTCTCAGCACCATGTAACAATAACTTGTAACAATAACTAATCAAACATGACACACAACATTTACAAAGAAACAAAATTCAAACAACGAAAAGGCGACAATCAAATGATCGTGTACGCAATCCTTAAATAAGAATATTTTCTAATAACATTAACACGTGTTTCATATTATCGAAGTTACACGAATATAATAACTGAACGTAAGGATATCAATAGGTCTGTTCGTTTGTCTCTTCCAATCTATATAGATCTGCACTTTATATTATGTAACATATACAAACGAACAGCCCCAATGAGCCTAAAATAAAAATCATGTCACCTTGTCATTCTTTGCCTAAAAAAGGATAATGCCACTTTGCCATTCTATGCCTAAAATATAGATCATGTCAACTTGTCATTCTTTGCCTAAAATATAGATTATGTCACCTTTTCATTCTTCGCCTAAAAGATAGATCATGTCACCTTATCATTCTTTGCCTAAAGAATAGATCATGACACCTTGTCATTCTTTGCCTAAAATATAGATAATGCCACATTGTCATGCTTTGCCTAAACTATAGATCATGCCACTTTGTCATTCTTTGCCTAAAATATAGATCATGTCACCTTGTCATTCTTTGCCTAAAATATAGATCATGTCACCTTGTCATTCTTTGCCTAAAATATGGATAATGCCACTTTGCCATTCTATGCCTAAAATATAGATCATGTCAACTTGTCATTCTTTGCCTAAAATATAGATTATGTCACCTTTTCATTCTTCGCCTAAAAGATAGATCATGTCACTTTGTCATTTTTTGCCTAAAATATATATCATGTCAAATTGCCATTATTTGCCTAAAATATAGATAATGTCACATTGTCAGTATTTGCCTAAAATATAGATCATGTCAACTTGTCATTCTTTGCCTAAAATATAGATCATGTCAATTTGTCATTCTTTGCCTAAAATATAGTTTATGTCACCTTTTCATTCTTTGCCTAAAAGATAGATCATGTCACTTTGTCACTTTTCGCCTAAAATATAGATCATGTCAACTTGTCATTCTTTGCCTAAAATATAGATCATGTCACCTTGTCATTCTTTGCCTAAAATATAGATTATGTCACATTGCCATTCTTTGCCTAAAATATAGATAAGGTCACATTGTCATTATTTGCCTAAAATATAGATCATGTCAACTTGTCATTCTTTGCCTAAAATATAGATCATGTCACCTTGTCATTCTTTGCCTAAAATATAGATTATGTCACCTTGTCATTCTTTGCCTAAAATATAGATCATGTCAACTTGTCATTCTTTGCCTAAAATATAGCCTAGATCATGTCACCTTGTCATTCTTTGCCTAAAATATAGATAATGTCACATTGTCATTATTTGCCTAAAATATAGATAATGTCACATTGTCATTATTTGCCTAAAATATAGATCATGTCAACTTGTCATTCTTTGCTAAAATTTAAGATCATGTCACTTTGTCATTCTTTGCCTAAAATATAGATCATGTCAACTTGTCATTCTTTGCCTAAAATATAGATCATGTCACCTAGTCATTCTTCGCCTACGCCCATGCTAGATTTCACTAGTTATTTTTTTTTTTGTTCGATAATTTCCAGTAAAGATGTGAGTTAAGGAATATGACAGTGAGAACTGTCATGAACGTCCTTCCGTTTCAGTTTTCGAAAAACAAGTCGACATTTTCTTTGTGAATAAGTCTGCATTGGGGACAATTTTTTGTCTTCATTTTTTCAAATTTTCTCCCTAGGGGATGTCGAGCAGACGATAACACATTGTCTCAAACTAACATTTGCGAAACTGAATATTCATAAATGTTTGTCCACCAGAAAGAAGCGGCGAGGTGGAATTTCAAATTAGCCAACAACAATGGACGCGTGCTGTTTCTAAATATGGAAAGAGAGAGCACTCTAAGAATTCCCATGAGACTAAAAGCTAATTTTTGGAGGGGTCTCGTACTTATGACTAAAGTGTTTGTTTAGTGTGAAGTGTGTAAGACCTCTATGTGATTTATCAGCGACGGGGCTATGTAGGCAGACCTAATTAAAAACCGTTACGGCAGAATTATGCAGTCCGCGGGCCTGCAAGGTCTTCAAGACGAAGCCCTACACACGATCGTCACACACGAAGATGTCCAGTCTTGTGGCCCAGGCTATGGGGTCCTTTCTTGTCGACTTTATCGCCCTTCCAACTACCTACCCCTTTTTATTATATATTAGTCTGTTGAGAACGTGGATAAACCAGAATCAAAAGACAGAGGAAAGGGGGAGGGGGGAGGGGGGGGGGAGGGGCTAATGACGACAATATTGCTACGCATTCACTATTCGTATTTAATTGTATACTTTTTTTTTCTACTTACGTTGGCGGTGGTGAATTGAGCCGCTTCACCCCTTTCAAAATGCTCCAGTAGGCCTTTGAGAGAGACGTTAGGCCTAAAACCAAACACTAACCCTATGTATCGTATTAAAAAAAACAAAAACAAATTATTAAATCAAAACCATAACCAATATTAAAGAAAACAGAAATGTTTAAACAAAAGCCAAACCAGTAGTTAACACAAATATAATTAAAACAAAACTTGAACCCTGATGCGTATTTAGACTAAAACAAATCATTAGAACCAGATCCATTTTTTTCCATCTTGTTTTATCCACATTGCAATACTTAATGGCAAATGTTTGGTTAGCTGTTCATTGCGATCGTATTGCATTAGGCAAATAAACAGAAGTAGATCTCATAGCTGGCCATGTAGAATGACTTCAAAGTACACAGGGGGAGGGGGGTTAATGTTTTATTTCTATTGCCCCCACCCACCAACACCCCTTAAAATCTCACGATATAAGTGATTGGCAAAAAAAATAAAATCCCGACTTCCTATAAGACGGTTTGACGTTTGAAGGGAGAGTCTACACTAAATATTGACATTTTGTCCCACAATCATTTCCAAATACATCGCATAACAGTGTTGGAATTCAATACTTTGAGGGAGTGAGGAGTGATTGTCCCCACCCCATCCCCCCTTCTCCTCCTTCACCCCCTGAGCAACATGCTCAGATCTTGGTTGTGGCAGTCTTTAAAAAAATCTTATTTATCAACGTCTGTCATAATCTGTAGTCAGAGCTATAGTGTCATAGATACAGTGGCGTAGTTACAGCTGCGTATACTAGAGGGGAAGGGTGGCGGTCGAGGCAGATGGGAAGTAAATAATCGTGAGACAATCACAATCTTTAATGCGGAGTTTAATTAAAAAAATGTATTATATTATGTGTAACCTAGTTATAGATATATTATTTAATTTTCTGACCCATTAATATTTGTATAGCCTCTCTAGCGTTTAGCTAAAACAATATAAGCTTAATACATGTGCATTCATGACATTTAAACATGCGACAGATAAACATGCGACACTTAAACACAGACACGACAGATAAACATACGCACTGTTAATCACACGACACTTAAACATACGGACAGTTAATCATAGCGACAGATAAACACACTTTTTTGCTATACCATTAAAATAAATAGGAAAATAATATAGATTATGTTTCCAATAGTAAAAAATCGGTATAGAGGGAAGGAACATCCCTCATGGCATCAACAGGCCTACGGGGACACCTATGCCCTACGCCCGCCCTTGGTTTTCCTCACTCCCATTTCATCGTAATTTATAATGAATTTAACCTTAATATTTATTTTTTTTCATTGAGTTTTTTTGTTAGTTTTTGAACTAGAAATCTATGTATACATACAACATTAATTAAACAAAAAAAAAAAGCGTTCAGTGTGTTATCCCGACTTTTTGCTCAGTAAAAGTCTTGCATACTATCTATGACCAGGGTAATAGAGATTATTCATGCCAAATGTACGTACAGGTCTATCGGGTTTAAATATCACAAAATGTCCGTTTGGTGCCAAATGTACGTTACGGGTCTATCGGGTTTAAATATCACAAAATGTCCGTTTGGTGCCAAATGTACGTTACGGGTCTATCGGGTTTAAATATCACAAAATGTCCGTTTGGTGCCAAATGTACGTTACGGGTCTATCGGGTTTAAATATCACAAAATGTCCGTTTGGTGCCAAATGTACGTTACGGGTCTATCGGGTTTAAATATCACAAAATGTCCGTTTGAAGCCAAATGTACGCACAGTGTCAGGTCTATCGAAATAACATAACGGTAATCTTGGAAAAGTAAGTTTGCTTGATTCCTGGTGATTCATGACCCGGAAGTTGTGGACACGCTGCTTTTATGTAAGTGTACTCACATGATGCATTTAGTTGATACGTAAGATTTGTAACTGCCTTCACTAATTACATCAATTGATATTTACTAAATGTGCACATGTAACTTGTGTAGGTACCTTCACTCATTACATCAATGATATTTAATAAATGTGCACATGCAACTTGTGTAAGTGCCTTCACCCATTATATCAATTGATATTAATTTACTAAATGTGCACATGCAACTTGTGTAAGTGTCAACATTCGTTACATCAATTGATATTTACTAATTGTGGAGATGCAACTTGTGTAAGTGCCAACACCCGTCTCATAAATGTAACAATTGTTCCATGTGTAACTGCCAATACTCGTCAAATCAATCGTAATGTTTTAAATCTACACACGTAAGTGCCGACACACGTTACATCAATTGAAAGCAATCAGTTTTATTAAACGGTGGCTTCCTTTGTGGGAGCCAGTGGATTAGGGCGACCATGGGGCGCGCGTGTGGTGCTGCTTGGGGTAAAGCGGTTGAGCGTTGGGACGTGGAGGGTTGGGAGAGGGGGTTTGTAAAGATCACATTTTTTAACGTGACTTCCAGCGAGATGAGACTTTCTGAATCACGTGACGCTAGGAGATCGTTTATTGACTGTCCAATTTTATTTTCCGGAGGGACCGGATGTATGTGTGTGTGGGTGTGTGAGTGTGTGTGTGTGTGTGAGTGTGTGGTGTCTGTGTGTGAGTGGGTGGGTGCCAGTGTATATTTGCGCGTGTCTAGAACTAGATGCATGTTGCAGGGTTTAAAATGAGAGAGGGTGAAAGAGGGGTAGGGCAAGAAGGCTAGAATGGAAGAGCTAAAAAATCAAACTGATGAATAAAAAAGTGGGATTTCAGAGATGTGTCGAAATTGAAGTTATTTTGTTTTGTTTGTTTCGTTTCTTTGAGCTAGACACAATCTTTGAAAGAAAAAAAAAGTAGAACTAGAACCTTTAAAACTTTAAGTATTACTTAAAAGCAGTTTGAGGTAAAATGTATATCTAATCTATCTAATGTATCTAATCTATCTAATCTATCTAATATATCTAATCTATCTAATCTATCTAATCTATCTAATCTATCTAATCTATCTAATCTATCTAATCTGTCTAATCTGTCTAATCTGTCTAATCTGTCTAATCTATCTAATCTATCTAATCTATCTAATCTATCTAATCTATCTAATCTATCTAATCTATCTAATCTATCTAATCTAATCTAATCTATCTAATCTAATCTACCTAATCTATCTAATCTATCTAATCTATCTAATCTATCTAATCTATCTAATCTATCTAATCTATCTAATCTATCTAATCTATCTAATCTATCTAATCTATCTAATCTATCTAATCTATCTAATCTATCTAATCTAATCTAATCTAATCTATCTAATCTAATCTATCTAATCTATCTAATCTATCTAATCTATCTAATCTATCTAATCCATCTAATCTATCTAATCTATCTAATCTATCTAATCTATCTAATCTGTCTAATCTGTCTAATCTGTCTAATCTGTCAAATCTATCTAATCTGTCTAATCTGTTTAATCTGTCTAATCTGTCTAATCTGTCTAATCTGACTAATCTGTCTAATCTATCTAATCTATCTAATCTATCTAATCTATCTAATCTATCTAATCTATCTAATCTGTCTAATCTGTCTAATCTGTCTAAACTGTCTAATCTGTCTAATCTGTCTAATCTATCTAATCTATCTAATCTATCTAATCTATCTAATCTGTCTAATCTGTCTAATCTGTCTAATCTGTCTAATCTGTCTAATCTATCTAATCTATCTAATCTATCTAATCTATCTAATCTATCTAATCTATCTAATTTAATCTATCTAATCTATCTAATCTAATCAATCTAATCTATCTAATCTATCTAATATATCTATCTATTGACCCAGCTATCTAAATTTTGTCTTCCTACCAAAGAAACAAAAATTATTAGATTTAAGAGAGCACTGCAATATGATTCCGAACTATATGAGAGCGAATCTTCCGTCCCCACCTGTACCACTGCAATATGATTCCGAGCTATATGAGAGCGAATCTTCCGTCCCCACCTGTACCACTGCAATATGATTCCGAGCTATATGAGAGCGAATCTTCCGTCCCCACCTGTACCACTGCAATATGATTCCGAGCTATATGAGAGCGAATCTTCATTCCCCACCTGTACCACTGCAATAATTATGATTCCGAACCATATGAGAGCGAATCTTCCTTCCCCACCTGTACCACTGCAATATGATTCCGAGCTATATGAAAGCGAATCTTCATTCCCCACCTGTACCACTGCAATATGATTCCGAGCTATATGAGAGCGAATTTTGCTTCCCCACCTGCACCACCTCCCGTAGGCTGCACCTTCCGCCTCTGCTTCATCAATTTCCAGCTCCACTGATCTAAAAAGGTGTGGAGCACAACGTGATGTTCAATTCTAATCAAGCAGGTAGGTGACCGGGTCACTACGTATGAAAAGTCAACTGACCCCCCCTTCAGGCCCCAGTATTTGTGTACAGTTTGGTGTATTCTCGTGTCCACCTCATAGGGGGGGAGGGGTAATACACCCTACATGGGCCCGAAAACCAAGTAGATGGGCATGTATCTACACAAAAGTCAAACAACGGTTACGTCGCCAAATATGCTCTACGCCCGAAACATACAATAGCTCTTGTCCGCACCACTTGCTGGCAAACTCCATTAGTTTTTTATTTTCCACATTGTCTATCCATACGGCTAGTTATTATTTTCTCTCCCATGGTCTTTCATCTGCTACTTTAGATGTTTTCTTTTTTTCTTTTTATATTTTGTTATTGATTGCTAATGTATTAATGTCATACACTGGGCGGTGTTTAATTTTACGGTTAGTTGGCAGCCTATAAAGGAGAAACAGGAGTTACAGGACTGACAAATTTAATTCAGTTATTACTGGACCAAAATGATTTTTAATCGCATATACATTTATATCTTGAGTGGCCTTAAAAAACATAAGTAATTTTTATGACACATTACAAAAGTTATAAAATTTTAAAAAGTATTATTATAGATATTTTGGTTTCAATAGTGTTTTTTATGTAGTACTATTACCATTTTAGGTACTAGACACAGTTTTGATTAAATATTGTTAAAAGTATTTTTTTTATGAATTTTAAATTTTAGTATTGGAATTTTGTAATAAATTCATTAATATTTTTTTCTTTTAATTAATTTTACAGACAAACTGATTATACATTCACCTTGAAAACATGTCTAGTACCTCTAAATATAATATATAAAGCTACATACCAAATTTCAACTTGTTATCTTTAATGCTTCTCATTACTTTACAAATATAATAGCACAAACATAACCAAAAAAAAAACACATATAGAGAAAAAGGCATTTAAAGGCAAATAATCAACAAAGAAATTGAGTCGACACACATATTTCAAACTCAATATTTCAGTACAAAACCGTCATTTTTTCAATTTTAGTTGATGCATTTTTGTGAAAATTAGGTTTAACAAGCTATTTTTAACAAAAACTAAATAACTCTATATTTGAAAAAATATGCCCCCCCCCTCCTACTCAGTCCTGTCCCCTTAACCCATATTTGACTTTTTGCACTCTCCCAGAGTACAATGACTTGCTTCCATTTTTGTTAGCTTGCATTATGCCTTTTTATTACATATTTAAAATAGTGGCTTTTTTCTATTCTGGACATATTTCTTTATGCTATTTTTCATCTTAAAAGTCATTTCATTGTGTAGTTTTTTGTAGCTCGCCTTTAAAAAAAACAGCCTAAAAACATTTTCTTCTACTTCAAACAGATATGTGTAAAAAAAAATCTTACTTTATTAAGGCAAATAAGATATGTTTTTAGATACTTTGATCTATTCTGAATCACATGAATATAAAATTGTTACTTGACTAGAAAAGTTCCATTGCATTTCAGATCGAAATAAAACTGCACTCCTGGAGAGTGCTGGGACACGAGAGGGGTACGTGTACATTTAAAGACATGCACTCTGGGGGAGTGCAAATGTCAAACACAGTACCAAAATATGCATATATTTTTTCATATTTTTTATCAAATTGTCAATTGTGACGCTTTTACTATGTAACACATTTAAATCATAAACAACATAAATTTGATAAATCATGTAGACTAATTATCTTTTGCAGTGTACGAAAACGTTATACAATGAACAATGGGTTAACAATTTTGGAAATAGATGAGGAGATGATAAATGTTACTGTTTATTTAACACCACCTGATGATAGATCGGTAATGATGGTGATAGTAAGGAATAAGATGACCACTTGGATATTTTGTCCAGTCTTATGTGTTTATTGCTGAGCGGTAAGGATTCCTTGAACTAAGCGGTATACTGTTGTGATCGACCTGATCAGCTAAAAACTGAGCTTTCTTTCCACTTGACATTTGATAACCCCTTTCTCACTTGCATTGCATTGCTGTCAAGGGCGTTGGAGCCACTGGGACTATAAAACAGAAATGCCCCTCACAAGATGCGTCTAGCTTTCTTAAAGGTATCGAGGTTCAATTAATTTTCAACTGGACACCAACCATAACTTGCTTATTGCAAAAAACTGCGACCCTGTTCTACCATAAGACAATCAAGGAGATGGTCTCGTCAACAATGACAAAACATCATGAATCATTAGCCTGACCTAAACAAACAGTGCGATGCCACAATGGGAGGCGTGGATATGGCTAACCAAAACATAAAAAAGTAGACCTACCCATTTCTGTGAGAACCAAAAAGTGGTGTTGGCCTTTTGTCTTTCATAGAGATTGCGTTGTAGAATGCCTGGTTACTACACAGGAAAGGGCATGCTGCTGAAGTTATTGAGCTTTTGGCCTTTCATCACAAAGTATTCAATAGTGTCTGTGTGTCAGCATGATGAACGGTAGGCTGTTCCAAGGAATCCACCACATACACCACACCTACACCACACCTACACTACACCTACACCACACCTACACTACACCTACACCACACCTACACCACACCTACACCTGACCTTTTTCAATTTCTGATACCATTTTAATTATGTATGGATCTTCTTTCTGTTCTTGTTTTAGAGTTAGCTCATCAAAAGGCATGTTTATTAAACTGATATTTTCTGTTTTTTTCATTTGGGTTTCCTTTTTATGAGGACTATCAATGTATGATAATATCTCACTCTTCATTTTAGTAAAATCAGATATTTGATTTTTAGCAATGTTGAATATTTGTTTATGACATTCTAAATGTCTACATAATGAAATAGCATGTAATTCTTTTGGTACATTGTTTATTTCACATTGACTTTCAAATTTGCTTACATACTGTTCTAGTTTTTCTGTTCCATTCCATTTGGGAATAGGATTATCCTTTTCATTATTTATGGATAAGTCAATATTAGGTGTCTCATTGAGAATATTATTTTCTGACTTTCCTATGGTTTGTAAGAAATTAAAAGTTTGTAGAGCAGGGTAAAATTCTTGTTCTGGTAAATCTACTAACTTCTCATTTTGCAATAGAACAGGTTTCAAATTCAAGTCATTGGATTTTTCATTCATCCATTTTTGAAAAATGTCAAAACTATTATCATGTTTGACATTGAAAGAATTACCAATAATTAAAGGTGCAACACAGTTTTTCATTATGGCTGCCTCTGCTTTTCCAGTGAGCCAAGGACAATCAATGTCTATTATAGTGACAGGACAATTTACAGTTGAACCATTTCCAAGTTTTATTGTATCCACTCTTATTATATTGGTGGGTTTCTGATTTGGAATGATACTTTCATCTATGCATATTATACTACTTCCGGTGTCTCTTAGACAGTAAGTGGTCTTTCCTTCCACATAAGCAGGAAAAAGTATTAACTGACCCCTGTTTTCAAATATGACATTATTAGATTGAGATGTGGAATTGTTAAGTTTTCCTCTATTTCTTCTATTTTGGAAATTTGATTGAGGTCTGTTTTGAGTATTAGGAAAATCTTGTCTTCCAACATGTTGATTTGGCACATTGTTATTGGAAAAATTCTGATTTGGCATATTTCTGTTTCCAAAATTTGAAAAATTCTGATTTGGAAAGTTTCTATTATCAAAATTAGAAAAATTTTGATTTGAAAAACCTTTATGATCAACATTTGATCTATTGAAGTTTGGATTGAAATTTCTACCTCTTGCATTGTTATTTCTGTAACAATATTCTGATGAATGGTTTGTACCATTGCAAAAAATACATCTATAATTATTAGATTTTGGTTGATTACCAAATTTTTTTCTATTGCCAAATTGATTATGTCTAGACCTAGGAGGTGAATAGCTCCTTCTTCTATGTTGAATTGTATTTACTGTTTGATTTTGTTTAGTCAGTTCTACATTAGGATGACTATCCTTAAAATTTGAGATTGCATCTATCAAACTCTCAACTGTCTTAACTTTTCTTTCCATAATGTGAGTAAACAATGGTTTAGAAGCTTGTTCTAATACTTTATCAACAACCATGATTTCTATAATCTCATTAGGATTTTTGGTATCTATTTTTACTAAGTCTAACCAGGTAAGTAAAAATGTTTTCACTTCAGACACAAAAGCTCTCGGTTCTATCTTGTCTGTTAAGATAAAGTTATGAAACTTTTGTCTGTAATAATCCTCAGAGTGGATAAAGAATTTAATTAACTGTTCTTTGATAATGGCATAATCAGTTATTTCTTTATCAATATGTGATAGTGCTTCCCTACCCTTATCTTTCAATTGTGGGATAAGGTGAATGTAATATTCTGAAATGGGAATCCCATATCCTTTACATGTTGCTTCAAATAAATTTAGAAAATCAACAATTTTCTCTTTTCCATCAAAAGGAGGCATTTTGAATCTAACACCATGTTTTGATTTTTCATTATTTGTTTGCTCAACTTTAGTATTTTGTAATTTAGCCAACTCCAATTCATGAGCTAATTTTAGTTGTGTTTCTTTCAACTGAGTTTCTCTCAACTCTTTTTCTTTGTCTTTATTCAATTGTAATTCTTTTTCTTTTAATTCTAGTGCTTTCAATTCTTTTTCTTTATTCATTTCTAGTTCTTTTAATTCTTTTTCTTTATTTATTTCTAGTTCTTTTTGTTTAATTTCATGAGCTCTTAATTCTGCTCGTTCATCTCTTTCCTTATCTGCTAATTCTTTTTTCAATTGTTTAACTTTATTTTCAACAAATTCTTGATATTCTTTCTTATCAGTAATACCATATTCTTTTGCCAACAATTTAGCCTCATCATAGAGTAATTGAACCTTTGACTCCATTATTGTTTATTATGAATGTCAAGATTTATTATATTATAGTACAGTACAATTATTATAATGCACTATTTTATAGTACAGCAATGTTTTATTCCTATACTGGATGGCAATATTTATTAATTACTGAATGAGCATTTTTATATTACTGAATGACAATATTTATTAAATACAGAATGAGCAGTCATATAATATCACAGCAACTTTTTTTTTTAATCCTATGCTGTAGTAAAATGTTTATAATTCAGAATGCAAAATGCTAGAATGTCAACAAGTATGCTAAGCCAAGACACATTTTCTATTATGGCTTGTTTATTTTATTATTATTAGCAATTTTATAGTAGAGTTTAAAGCAAGTGCAAGTCACTTTTTACTATTATGACTTATTATTACTATATAGGTTGCACAATTATTTTCCGCAAAGCAATGTACAATCTTATTATTACCAATGGTAGCACATAGATAATATTATTATTATTATTGAGGATGGCATATAACAATTAGATTAATGTTATCATAAGCCACTATGATATTATTCTTATGAGCAATTGAAATGGATGTAATTATTATCAGTATTGGAAGTACATTTTCATAGTGATTACTGGAAGTACATTTTCATTAATGCCAATACACAATAATTTTACTATAATTAATAGCAATGTAAATTCTAGATAATATTATTACAGTAGCACTGCAAAGCACAATATTATTTTTATTTAGGTTATTTTACCTGTTATATTGTGAATATTTTGTACATTTGTAGTTACATGTATTAGATATCAATTATTATTTTGTTAATTGTAGTTACATGTATTTGGGCACTACTTAAATTATATAGTTATGAATGTGAATATTCATATTATTATTATCTAGGTGAACTTATTATTGTTAATGTTCTTACCATAGACCATTATACTCAGAGAGCAAAAACTAACCAATGCATATTAATGATATCTCAAAAAATACACAACAATACACAACGCCTCTTCGGAGGCGTGGGTTCAAATCCCACCGCTGCCACCAAACCTGTTGATGTCCTATTATTATTATTGGACTATCAAACATTACCACCAGTCTTCTCAGAGTATTTGAGTTGCAGTAGCTGAATTATTTGATTGATTTGAACATCAAAATGGACGACATCACCACAATATAAATTCCAAACTTGTAAATAATAAATGAACGACTTGTTGCAGCATATTATTTAATAACAATTCATTAACAGTTGACACTTCACATCCAATGAACAAATATAGCTTTATAGTATCAACATAATACACAATTTTATTTATTTTTCCTGAGTCTAAAATAATGCCTGCGTTCCTTGTGAGTTATGAGAAAAGACTGCTGACCGCATGGACAGTCACTTGACTATATCTACTTCCGATATAGGTTTTCTTAATATCCAAAAATGGGTTTTATTTCGACTTTTTAATTATTAATATAGCTACTACCTATATATTATTTTATGGCTTCATAGCACGTAGGTTGAGTTAAACTGTTGACTAATTTGACACTGTCACT
Organism: Anisus vortex; assembly: GCA_949126835.1. Classification (NCBI taxonomy): domain Eukaryota; kingdom Metazoa; phylum Mollusca; class Gastropoda; family Planorbidae; genus Anisus; species Anisus vortex. The sequence goes on along the minus strand of OX421502.1, from coordinate 293,011 downwards.
GGCATCACACATACACGTATTCTATAAATCAAAGCAAGGCGAAGTGTAGCACACTGATGATTTTATTCACATGAAAATCGGTATTCAATTATTAATGTCATGGGCAAACAAATCATTAGCTGAACATATTATATAATCCAATACAGTTGATAGCAGTAGGCTTAGACTGTAAGTAGACCTAAGTAGGGCCGGAGGCCGCCGTTCGGGAAGCGATCCTCCTCGTAGGCCGTCTACCGCCAAACTGCCCTAAAACTCAAATTACATTTCTAAGGAAATTTACATCTCAAACGTGGGTTGTCACGTGGAAAAGAAAATGGTCAGACATCTATATCGAGCATGCGATTGGTCATCCTGTTACTGTTACTTCATCGTTTGAGTTTGATACAACAATGGCGAGGTAGATGGTCAGCCTGTTATTGTTACTTCATCGTTTGAGTTTGATACAACAATGGCGAGGTAGATGGTCAGCCTGTTACTGTTACTTCATCGTTTGAGTTGGATACAACAATGGCGAGGTAGATGGTCAGCCTGTTACTGTTACTTCATCGTTTGAGTTGGATATAACAATGGCGAGGTAGATGGTCAGCCTGTTACTGTTACTTCATCGTTTGAGTTGGATACAACAATGGCGAGGTAGATGGTCAGCCTGTTACTGTTACTTCATCGTTTGAGTTGGATACAACAATGGCGAGGTAGATGGTCAGCCTGTTACTTCATCGTTTGAGTTTGATACAACAATGGCGAGGTAGATGGTCAGCCTGTTACTGTTACTTCATCGTCTGAGTTGGATACAACAATGGCGAGGTAGATGGTCAGCCTGTTACTTCATCGTTTGAGTTTGATACAACAATGGCGAGGTAGATGGTCAGCCTGTTACTGTTACTTCATCGTCTGAGTTTGATACAACAATGGCGAGGTAGATGGTCAGCCTGTTACTGTTACTTCATCGTTTGAGTTGGATACAACAATGGCGAGGTAGATGGTCAGCCTGTTACTTCATCGTTTGAGTTTGATACAACAATGGCGAGGTAGATGGTCAGCCTGTTACTGTTACTTCATCGTCTGAGTTTGATACAACAATGGCGAGGTAGATGGTCAGCCTGTTATTGTTACTTCATCGTTTGAGTTTGATACAAGAATGGCGAGGTAGAGTCGGGGGGGGGGAGAAGGGAAGGGTAGGGGTGCAGTGGGATGATGAGGGGGGCGGCGGGCCATCAAGGGCGCTGTTTCCTCGGCCGGCAACATCTTGACGGTGTACGTCAAAGAGGATTCGACCAGGGAGACTGGACACTGAGAGGTATATTTTAAATACATGTTAAATACTTTGATAAAGGACGATGGGTGGCGGAGGGAGGGGGAGGGGGGAGGTCAGGGATGGCGAAATTCAAGCATGATTGCGTCGTGTTTGACCTTGGCGTGTTGCACACGTGTGCGTGGTATGACCACGAGGGATGATATACACCAATTTAGCATAATAATTATAGCAATAAATGATAACATTAGAAACGATAATAGAAATATTGAATATTGATTACGGATAAATATAGAATATTGATATACATGTAAGCATGAAATGAATACTGACAACGAATACGCAATGTAGATATATACATAAAATATGTTACATGTGCAAGAGCTAAATGATTAAGTGATTAAGTAGAGATAATGATAGGTAGATATGTGCATTCAATCATTCACTCAGTAGTGGCTACAATTGTAAACAAATTTGTACAAGTGATGGCTAAGAGTAGATTAATCTTTATAAGAGTAGAATATATCGAATTCTTTCTTAATCTTGTTAGAGACCCCAAAACGCCACACCATACACAAAGACTAAATAAAAAGAGAAAACTCGATGGATATATATTAATTTTCAATTTAAATGTTTGTTCATGCTTCAAGATGTAATATAAGTATTTTAAACATTTCTTAGAAAAACCCAGCAACAGTGTTTACGTTTATATGTTGTTTTACATACAAGAAAATGGGACGTAACATCCATAAAATAAATAATTAATGCCTCTGTTCTGGTTTATCTATATCTTAGGTTTTATTCTTCCAATACAAAAATAACTTATTCAATACGTTCAATAGCAAGCATGTAATGCATTTATCATTAGAAAACCCCGTACCGCTTTCGTGTCTGTTGCATCTCAACAAAACTACACGTACCCCTCTCGTGTCCATGCACTCTCCCAGAGTACCCCCCTGTAAGTTTCGAAGAAAACAAAAACCAATCAGTGAAGTAATCTATATATCTGTCTATATCTATGTATCCATCTATTTATTTATCTATCTACTTATCCATCTATTTATTTATCTATCTACTTATCCATCTATTTATTTATCTACTTATCCATCTATTTATTTATCTATCTACTTATCCATCTATTTATTTATCTACTTATCCATCTATTTATTTATTTATCTACTTATCCATCTATTTATTTATCTACTTATCCATCTATTTATTTATTTATCTACTTATCCATCTATTTATTTATCTATCTACTTATCCATCTATTTATTTATCTATCTACTTATCCATCTATTTATTTATCTATCTACTTATCCATCTATTTATTTATCTATCTACTTACCCATATATTTATTTATTTATCTACTTATCCATCTATTTATTTATGTACTTATCCATCTATTTATTTATCTACTTATCCATCTATTTATTTATCTACTTATCCATCTATTTATTTATGTACTTATCCATCTATTTATTTATCTAATTATCCATCTATTTATTTATGTACTTATCCATCTATTTATTTATCTACTTATCCATCTATTTATTTATCTACTTATCCATCTATTTATTTATCTACTTATCCATCTATTTATTTATCTACTTATCCATCTATTTATTTATCTACTTATCCATCTATTTATTTATCTACTTATCCATCTATTTATTTATCTACTTATCCATCTATTTATTTATCTACTTATCCATCTATTTATTTATGTACTTATCCATCTATTTATTTATCTACTTATCCATCTATTTATTTATCTACTTATCCATCTATTTTTTTATCTACTTATCCATCTATTTATTTATCTACTTATCCATCTATTTATTTATCTACTTATCCATCTATTTATTTATCTACTTATCCATCTATTTATTTATCTACTTATCCATCTATTTATTTATCTACTTATCCATCTATTTATTTATTTATCTACTTATCCATCTATTTATTTATCTATCTACTTATCCATCTATTTATTTATCTATCTACTTATCCATCTATTTATTTATCTATCTACTTATCCATCTATTTATTTATCTATCTACTTATCCATCTATTTATTTATCTATCTACTTATCCATCTATTTATTTATTTATCTACTTATCCATCTATTTATTTATCTATCTACTTATCCATCTATTTATTTATTTATCTACTTATCCATCTATTTATTTATTTATCTACTTATCCATCTATTTATTTATTTACTTATCCATCTATTTATGTATGTACTTATCCATCTATTTATTTATCTACTTATCCATCTATTTATTTATATACTTATCCATCTATTTATTTATCTACTTATCCATCTATTTATTTATGTACTTATCCATCTATTTATTTATGTACTTATCCATCTATTTATTTATCTACTTATCCATCTATTTATTTTTCTACTTATCCATCTATTTATTTATCTACTTATCCATCTATTTATTTATCTACTTATCCATCTATTTATTTATCTACTTATCCATCTATTTATTTATGTACTTATCCATCTATTTATTTATGTACTTATCCATCTATTTATCTATCTACTTATCCATCTATTTATTTATCTACTTATCCATCTATTTATTTATCTACTTATCCATCTATTTATTTATCTATCTACTTATCCATCTATTTTTTATCTACTTATCCATCTATTTATTTATCTACTTATCCATCTATTTATTTATCTACTTATCCATCTATTTATTTATCTATCTACTTATCCATCTATTTATCTTTCGATTTCTATGTCTGTTGATCTACCCGTACGTCTGTTTGTCACTTTGTGTCTCTCTAGCTTTCTGTCTACGCGTGTCTATATTATGAATGTATGTGTATCTTTAGATATTATTTGTCTATTTATAATTTAATTTAGGGGCCTATATATACATTTCTATGCACACACACATATCTATATCTAGATACGATATACACATCTATACAAATGTCTTCTGATGTTGTTATTATGTGTTAATATTACTGCTTTTATCTCTACACTGATATTTCTCTTGGTATTTTCCTGACTTTATGACAGCTCGCCTGTCTGTCTAGAACTTTGTCCATTTGTCTCCTTTTGAATGTCTACCCATTTATAGCCTTCTTACATAATACGGGTACCTGTTTGTCTGTGTGTCTTCCCTTGTACATCCCTTTCATTCTGTCTATCGTGTACCTCCAATTGTACATCCCTTTAATTCTGTCTATCGTGTGTCTTCACTTGTACACCCCTTTCATTCTGTCTATATATGCAATCTTGTGGTATGATCCAAATGTTCGTAATTGTGAGAATGAGTTTACAAAGCATTACCTAGTTGGCTTAGCAAACAGAAACCAAGAAAAACCTTTTTAAAAAATGCTTTGTCTATATATATGTGTATAAGGTTGATTTGGGTTTTTATCGTTTCTCTACATCTTTCTTTTCCATGACACTGGAAACTATTGATTTTCTTTTTTAATAGATGCTGCCAAATACTGGTCGGCCCTCCTTGTGACGTCGATCTTCGCTTGGTCCTCGGCAATGTAGTATGCTGGGGCCAACGATGTGATGCCCACTGCAGGACTGTGTGTTCTGGGTTGATGATTGCTTCATTTCGATCACACACATACACTCAAACACGCCAAATAATATATTGGATATGTAGTCTAATATATGTTAAGATTGATATTTGAAATGTAGTATGCTTACCAATGTTAATGTTAATAATTATTTGGTCGTTTTATTGCCAGTATTGATATTTGAAATGTTGTATGTCTGACTGATCATATTACAAAATATTGATAATTGAAATGTTGTATGTCTGACTGATCATATTACCAAATATTGATACTTAAAATGTTGTATGTCTGGCTGATTACCAAATATTGATACTTAAAATGTTGTATGTCTGGCTGATCATATTACCTAATATTGATAATTAAAATGTTGTATGTCTGGCTGATTATATTACCTAATATTTATCATTGAAATGTTGAATGTCTGGCTGATAATATTACCAAATATTGATACTTAAAATGTTGTATGTCTGGCTGATTATCAAATATTGATAATTGAAATGTTGTGTTTCTTTCTGATAATATTACCAAATATTGATACTTAAAATGTTGTATGTCTGGCTGATTATCAAATATTGATAATTGAAATGTTGTGTTTCTGGCTGATAATATTACCAAATATTGATATTTAAAATGTTGTATGTCTGGCTGATTATCAAATATTGATTATTGAATTTTTGTATTTCTGGCTTTTATATTACCAAACATTGATAATTGAAATGTTGAATGTCTGGCTGATCATATTACCAAATATTGATACTTAAAATGTTAAATGTCTGGTTAATTATATTACCGAATATTGATTACTTATATTTATCTTATATTATATTACAGACGTTCCTTCTATAAAGATTATTGCGCCCTACACTCAATTTCGGCAAGAGTCTAGTCTTGCATTTTTATTAGTGTTTTTAATTATGTAAATTTACTGTTTTTTCCTGGTTTGTTCAGGTAGCCTAACCCATTCCATGCCCGGATGCCGATCGGGTAGAAAGAGCAATCGTTCTCGCCTAATGAATAAGGAAAATGCTTTGTCCTATAGGCCCTACTGGCAAATAGTTCAATAGACTATAATTAGTTCTTGGTTCCCTACATATATTATTTTATAGATTTGTTACTTTTTCTTCAATGCTTTCTATAAAACGTAGGATTTTGAATCAGCATTTACATTAAAACTATCTTTTAAATTAAAAAAAAAAGTTTTGATAAAAAAAAAGTTTTGAATAAAAAATGTGCAGCATAATAAGTTCAAACTTTAAAAAAAATGAAGCAAAAAATACCGTCATTGTCCAAGAAATTAATAGGCTAATCAGTTGATAATCATAATAAATCAACAACTTATTCAATGGCATAAAAAAAGATTAGAATGAAATAAGGTAATTTAAATAAATTAAGGCTGATTTCACTCTATATAAAAACAAACAACAACAAACAAACAACGGCACTGAACTACATAAATAATGCAGATAAAGCAAGCATTTCTAATAGAAAACATCAGCGACGACCCTGTCCAAATGGATCCGGTGACTCATACGCTCTCCTCCCCAAGGAACGTTTGCAGACGTTCATGTTTTGTTACGGGGTTTTCTGTGTACCGTTGATGATCCTAGCTTTTATTTTATGAGGAAAAAAGAGTGGGGCGTAGCTGTTATTTAAAAATAAGTTAAGAATGCAAAAAAAAAAATCATAGGCTTATTGTTATTAAAGTGTAGGCCTTCATTAATTGTATTTTAATTTCTTGTGATAATTTCAATTGCTGTCATTTTTTCTTATCTTATTTTATTAGTAGACCTATGTTAGAGACTATGTTAGAGACTATAAAAAATATGTTAGAGACTATGTTAGAGACTATGTTAGAGACTATGTTAGAGACTATGTTAGAGACTATGTTAGAGACTATGTTAGAGACTATGTTAGAGACTATGTTAGAGACTATGTTAGAGACTATGTTAGAGACTATGTTAGAGACTTTGTTAGAGACTTTGTTAGAGACTATGTTAGAGACTATGTTAGAGACTATGTTAGAGACTATGTTAGAGACTATGTTAGAGACTTTGTTAGAGACTATGGTAGAGACTATGTTAGAGACTATGTTAGAGACTATGCTAGAGACTATGCTAGAGACTATGTTAGAGACTATGTTAGAGACTATGTTAGAGACTATGTTAGAGACTATGTTAGAGACTATGTTAGAGACTATGTTAGAGACTATGTTAGAGACTATGTTAGAGACTATGTTAGAGACTATGTTAGAGACGCTCCTACTATAGATCTAAGTCTAAAGAAGAGTATGGCGCCCTAATCTTTTTTCATATTATGAAAAGCTAATTTGTTCAGGCAACCTATTTTATGCCCGAATGTCACCGAGAAGAAAGATAATCTATGCACTATAGCCAATTAATATGTAATTGCATATGAAATTGAAAAGTGATGTATTTTATCAAATGTTTTTCTGGGTATTTTAGTGTATTGAGCAACATTTTACTTGCATATCTGAGTTGGAATTCAATGTTTTGTGAATCGTTTTTAATTTAACCCTTATCTAAAGTGGTTCTATGTTTATTGATTTAACTTTTGATATCACATGTCAATTCTAAGAATTTACTTATGACTAGTTTTGCGTCTTTTTCTTTAGTTGATGAATCCCATATAGGCCTAGCATACAGAAGATACATATTCTAGTGAACTGCTGTGCTCTTGTTTAGTTTATTGTCAATTAGTATAGCTATGTGTTTTCCATCAAAACAAACACCTACATTAAAAAATAAATTCTGTCGGTGCCATGAACTTTTCTCCATTTTCATCATATTTTTATTCCACCACAAAATAAAAATGCGTTAGAATGTTAGGGGAGGGGTAGGGGTTAAATTAATGTGGGGTTGGGGATGGTGGGAAGGGCGTGCATCCTTTCATAGGTGGATTCAATATTTAGAGTCATATCTCTGGGTCAGTAGGTGGATTCAATATTTAGAGTCTTATTATCTCTGGATCAGTAGGTCGATTCAAAATTTAGAGTAGAGACCGACCGAAACCAAATTTTTAGTTTCGGCCGAAAACGAAAACATACCGAATATTATACTTTGACTTTCGGCCGAAACCGAAGCCGAAACCAAAAGTTTAACGACAACTTCGACCGAAACCGAAAAATAAACCTAAAATGAGAAACAAATAATTTCAAAAGACTGCACATTTATGTGTAATATTAACTAGTTTATGGGCACTCTATTTGAGTAAACCATTCTTTGGAGTGATTAAATAATCCGTTATTATTAACTTCAATCTTCTACTACACATTAGGGATGTTAATATCCTTTTTTTTTTCTCAAAAACCTATTTTCGGTTCTAAATATCATATATTGTTTACCCATTTTCGGTTCCTTCTCTCCACACCCGGGCAAAATAAGTGATAGTTTGGAAAAGACAAACTTGCATTGATGATACTAAAAAATAATACGAAGGACCATTGATCCTTAGAACGTGGTGAAATCTTTAAAAAAAAAGTTTATTTTAATAATAATAATAAGACTTGTATAGCGCATATCCCGTTGGTAACAGTTCTATGTGCTGTCAACAGTTACAGACAGAGTACAGACAACGAATAAAAGACAAAAATGTATAAATGAGAAATAATAAACTGTTAATTGAATAGGTCTACAGCTGGCTTCTGAAAGTGTCAAGGTTAGGGCACTGTCGAAGTTGTAGTGGGAGGGCTTTCCATGCGGACGGACCCACGTATGAGAATACCCGTTCGCCAGCGGACACCAGTTTTACACGAGGGATCTGAAAAGTTAGCGTATCAGAAGCGGAGCGGAGTGGACGGGATTGAGTATATAGAGCTCGAGACAGGAGCGAAGGTAGTCCGGGGCAGAGTCATTCAGGCACTTGTAACATAGAGAAGCCAGCTTGTAGGAGATCCGGTGGTTAATCGGTAGCCAGTGCAGAGATCGGAGCAGAGGAGTAGTATGCGTCGAATTCTTCTTCCTAAGGACCAGTCGGGCAGCACAGTTCTGAACACGTTGGATGCCCTGAAGGGAGGAGGTCGAGAGGCCAGTCAAGAGCGAATTGCAGTAATCCAAACGGGAAAAAAGGAGAGAGATGACAAGCTTAACACAAGCTTCCTTGGTCAGATAGCGACGGATGGCAGCAATGCGACGCAGATGGAAAAAGCAGATTTTTGGTGAGGAAGGGGATTTGGGGCTGCATGGACAGCGTGGAGCCCAGATAGACGCCAAGGCTCATGACAGTCGGGGAGAAAGATACTGTTGCGTCGGCCAGCTGGAGATCGGACTCAGTGAGGGACGCGACCATCCGTCTCGTACCGACGATAAGAGCTTCAGTCTTCTCACTGTTCAACTTCAACTTGTTTTCCGTCATCCAGTTCTTTATGTCCTGGAAACAGATGGAGATGGAAGAAAGGAGCCCATCGAAGTCTTCAGGCTTAGCACTGTTATAGAGCTGGGTGTCATCGGCAAAAGAATTATATTTTAGGTTGTTGCGTTCGATGACAAAGGAGAGGGGTTGGGTGTAAAGGGTGAAAAGAACTGGGCCGAGGACATACCCTAGTGGCACACCATAGCAGACATGATCGGGCTGGGGTGATAAGGACTCGGTCATGACCGTCTGGAAGCGATTCTAAACCGTGAGAGGGCGTGAACCGGGAGAGGGCGATGTCGTGGATGCCAAAACGTAGAGCTGAGGCGATCTATGAGTCGGTGATGGTCAACTCTGGAACATATTCCAAGGCAATAATACAAAAAGCAAGTGTATCGTTTGTTATGCTAACATAAAATTCATTGGGTCTACTAGGACAAAATGAAGAAATTGGTACTTTGTTTTTTTCTTGAAAAGACGCCACTTTTAAATTCTAAAAAAATACACTCTTTTTGTCATTGAAAAGAAAACCATAAAAACGAAGTTTTTATTATACTCCCTTTATTTGCAAATTAAGTTTACCATCATGTCGTGATTGACTACTGCAAATGAAACGTACAGAAAAAATATATGTGTCGCAAATCTCAAAAATATCTCCTTACTCCGTATGAATTGTTCTAAAAATAATCTTAGCGCATAATTTTTTTTTCTAGCTTTGCGCCGAAAAAGTATAAAAAGTTGCATAGGCATTTTTAACGCGAAATCAAAATTTTTCTTATACTTTCCTTTTAAGAAATGAATATAGGGCGTTTGCAATCCCGTGACAAAAAGCACGTGATTTGTGTTTACTTTGAGTAATGGTGTACAATTAAATATGGCCGCTGTATTAATAAAGTTCCATATAGGCTCGAGCTTTTTTTAAATGATTGTTGTGTTTTAAGTCTTATGAAGATTTAAGCTGTATTATGTATGTTAAATAAAATAGGCTATTTTATTATTATCATAGACATAGATCATAGACGATGTGAGCCTAATAGTGACTTTACTAGATAGCCTATTCACCAACAATATCACTTGACATCGTAGCCTAGCCTACGAAACATTAAAAGTGTAGGCCTATAAAGTGAAATTGAAAGTGTAAATAGGTCTAGCCGGCCCTAGCCTAATCACATTAATCAATTAATCTACAGTACTACTATTTACCTCCTTATTTTTTAGTAGGATAGCCAATATTCAGATGTGAATTTTGCATGATAAAGAAGTAATTTACTTTCACCACGTTATGTTTGTACCTCAAGTGGGTTCTATATTTACACAAATACGTCACTAAATGTACACAAAAAAACTTAAGCTCCGCCTACTAAGAACGCTCTATTGTCATAAGTGTAGTATTATTAAGTTGTTTTAACTGAAAATTTGATAGGACGTATTGTTCGTAGGCTAATTTGCTAGGCGCCCCAAATCAGCTGTCCAAATTTCAGCTCGATCGGACCACGGGAAGTGGTCGAAAAATCGAAGCCAAATTTTGCTCCCACGACGATTGCAGACAGACAGAAAATGCAACTTAAAATAAAGGGAGTAACAAGAAAACCGTAAAAACAAAGATTTTATTATACTCCCTTTATTTGCAAACTAAGTTTACCATCATGTAATTAAATAATTGATTGACTACTGCAAATGAAACGTACAGAAAAAATATCTGTGTCGCAAATCTCAAAAATATCTCCTTACTCCGTATGAATTGTTCTAAAAATAATCGTAGCGCATAATTTTTTTTTTCTAGTTTTGCGCCGAAAAACTATAAAAAGTTGCACAGGCATTTTTAACGCGAAATTAAAATATTTCTTATACTTTCCTTTTAAGAAATGAATATTGTCATAAGTGTAGTATTATTAAGTCGTTTTAACTGAAAATTTGATAGGATGTATTGTTAGGCGCCACAAATTTGCTGTCCGAATTTCAGCTCGATTGGACCACGGGAAGTGGTCGAAAAATCGAAGCAAAGTTTTGCACGACGATTGCAGACAAACAGAAAATGCAACTTAAAATAAAGGGAGTAACAATTTTTGCACCATGCATTGACGGACGATTGCAGACATTGCAACTTAATATAAAGGGAGTAAAAAGGTCCCACTTTTTGACAAATGATATCGGGAAGGCGTGGCGGCTGATCCCCCCCCCCCCTCACCACCCCTCCGGATACGCTACTGGTGTCCATGACTATGACTTTAGTATTTCCCACTGACGGTCACAGCCAGGCCTGAATTTATTATGACGATTAGTAAGTATACATAGTTCAGTGATAACTCTCGAGTTCTGGCTTCTTTTTATTTTTTTTATAGCTCAGTGCACTAGATGTACTTATTCTGATTTTCAAACATTAAAGATTTCTTAACTGGATCTCTTTACTCGCCTTCTGTTTTATAAACAAATTCTAAATGTTATATTGATAAAAATTTATATAGTAGTCCGTATACAAGATATAATTTATATTTAAAAAAAACACAACAACGAAGGTACCAAAGACAAAGAAAAGAAAATGCTAGCAGAGGTAAGTTTAAGTAGGCCCACACTCATAATAATAAGTAATAATCTAGTAATAGTACCTACACTCCTACACCTACACTTACTCTTAGACGACTTAGACTTAGACTCTTACTGTCTTACACTAACTATTTTTCTATTACTATTACTACTATTAGTCTTAGTCTTAGTTTATAAATTATAGTTCATATTAGTATACTAGTATAGTCTATAGCAGGGGTCGGGAACCTTTTTGTCTTAGAGAGCCATGGCCATGGATGGAGGTTGCTTTCGCCAATAGCGAATTAAAAGAGCTCCTCCTCCCTCTAGATGTCAACATACCACTTTGGCCAAAATCAAATGTAGGTCAAAGAAATTATGCTTTAGCCAAATTTTAAAGAAACGTTTGCCAAGGGTAGTTTTAAAATGAAAATATCGCTGTTTTCTTTTATAATAGACTTTATATAAGGATGGTTGTTTATAATATTTTTGTTAAGAATTTTTGGAGCCTAAAGCAAAATTGGGAAAAATGAATTGGGCTATTGGGAAAAGTGGTCATTATTGGAAACGAGGGACAAACAACGCAACATTTTTTCTTAATATTTCGGACCACTCCACTCAGTGTGTGGATGTAGCCTAGGCCTATAATATACACAGAGCTCATAAAGCTTGAACACATTTTATTCTAAAATCCCAATTTTTCTCGCTTAAAGTTTTTAAATGGAGAAATTACATTATTTAAAAATAATAAAAAGAAAACACCAGTTGACCTATACATGTCTATGTGCATTTAAAATTAAAATAGTAGACATATATGATAATAAATTAATTCAGGATGCCCATTTTCTTATGGCAAAAATGTTCTTCAGCGCTACCTTTGAAAATGAGCGGTCACCAAACACTAGGCTAATAAGATGACCACTAGGCTGGCAATCTATGCGATGATTGCGATCCAACATTATTGAATTATTTCGTGGCATCAACATTTGTTCGCTCTGTCCCCCTTAAAAGTCTATTAGATAGGCCTATAATCGGTTATTATTTAACTGGCAGATCTTTAATGTCGCTCCTAACCTCACAGCGCCCCTTGAAGCATCACGTTTTACTGGTAGCTTGAGCCGGCATATCCAATCCACTACATAGCCTATTTACAAAATAACATCTGCAGTGTAATGTCTTGATAGTAAACACAAGTCTAGTTAAGTTGTTGAAAAATAACTAACTTTTATTGGGACAATTTACACAGGGGGCTATAGGTAGCACGTGATCTTACAGCACGACAAAAACAAACAATACTGACCATTGAACCACAACCACAATAATGAAACTACTAAATCAACAGACAATTTATTTAAAAGGCTCATTAAACAAGTTTATTCAAATCATATCATAAAAGCCCTAATCGTCAATAAGGTCTGGAGGGTGTCCGTGAGTTTACCCAGCTCTGATGGGTACCTGACCTTAGTTGGGGAAAAGTAAAGGTAGCTGTGCATAATACTGGCCACACAATCACCTAGTATGCCATGGCCACAGAAACTGGTGAACACTGCTTCACCGGATCTGTGGATCAATTTGGTCAGACGGGTACTTAACTTATAACTACACTGAACTATATAAATTATAAAAAATTATTTTAGCCTCAACTTTTAAATTACCTGGCAACCCTGCCCCATAGCAACAGACAGTGTCCTAGTTTACGATGCTATTGGCGAACAAAACCGCCATGGATACCACATATTTTGAAAAGTAATTCTGTGAAGTGTGAGAGCCATACATTAAACATTATGTTTAATATTAAAAATTCAAGTAAATGTGTGCATTTTGTGTAATTTCAACACTAAAAGTACAATAATTATGTCTCTGAATTCTTCTGATGCTGAGCTGCAGTAGACCTTAGCTCATTTGTAGAATGAAATATTGATATGCAATTAATATGTAGATCAAAATGTCTAAAAAAAAACAACATTTGTTTAATAATCGAACATTTGTATGCGAGCCAGATGCAGTCATCAAAAGAGCCACATCTGGCTCGCGAGCCATGGGTTCCCGACCCCTGGTCTATAGTATTTTATTAATTATTAGGCCTAACTCTAACCTAACTCTAAATCTAAGTCAACTAGCCTAGTATTAGTACTTTAGCCTAACTTTTAGTCATCACCATTTGCCATTTGTGACAAGTTCAAGTTGTCATTGATTATCCTTGATTAGGACTAGTGAGCCTAGTGTTTAAGTCAAATTAAATATAAAAGTCTAGCCTAAACTTTATAAAAATTAAAAGTGTTTAAATAGGCTAAAGTAGGCCTATTAAATTAACAGTTTTAAGTTAAGTGGCCTCATTTGTTTATTATCGAAATGAAATTGATTTGACAAAATTATGTCTTTTATATTGTTTTGTATTTATGACTTAGTTAGCCCATGTCACCTATGTCATATGTCCTATGCCTATGTTATGATAAAAATATCAGCTACATCAATATTGTGCTTTAATAGTATAGTTCATAGACTGTTAGAGTTTTTTAGGCCCAAATTTTTTTTGCAATTTATATGGTTCGTAACGTAATTTCTGATGCCGACCTGACTTCCCAATTTTTCTTACTTTTGAAAATCTTTTACTGGGACTATATATATAGCCTAAATGCCGTAACTCATTCCGTGCAGGGGTGTTTACCGCGTTTGAGCCAGACCATTTTTAGGGCACTAGAATTTTTTTAGGGTGACCTTATTTATTCATAAATTTTTAAAGGTATTTGCTTAGCAAGATACCTGTATTTCATATCAAATTAAAGGAAATTAAAGAGCAAATAATAATAAGTACAAGTTAAAACAATATTAGAAAAATATTTGCATCTTTATTAGTAATTTTTAGAAATTAAATATTTTGTTTAAAAAAAAGGAGCAAAAAAAAATCGTTCTTAACAGATTTTTATATGGTATGCGTAGCAGATATCCTATTCGGCTTGAAACCACTAAAAGTTAATAAAAGTATATCTATTCCAGATCAGAATGCATTTTGAAATTTGAAAATTTCCCATATAGTTACTAAGTTATACGCATTTTTGTAATTTTTGGCAAACGCCGATCCTAAACATTTCTATGTAGTTTACATAGGCCTAGGCCTAACCACGAATGTCGGAATCTTTAATTAGTAAATAAACCTACAGTCCTCAAAACCAGATTTAAGTGATTTAAAGTTATTATCTGATGAGTAGAAATTAATAATTAGCAATAAAAGTTATTTTAATAGCAAATTTGACCAGTTCCAAGGCCTAGAAACATTTCGAGTAGGCGTGGCTATACTTTGTTTACAAAAGTTTACAGAGAAATCGATTAAAAATCGTCATTATTAAAAAAAAACAAAAACGAAAGGCTAAATCAACTAACTCTATTTTGGTGAAAAAGGAAGTAAGCAAGATTTACCAATCATAAAAAAGCATAAAAATTTAGAAACGGGCACACACGAAACGAAATATGTCACACTTTCTATATCATCTAAATATAGACAATCGGCACAGGCACAATATGGGATATCGTCTATATATAGATGATAGGCACCGAAAGAGTTAATAGACCTACAACTTTTTTCGGAAATACTTAAGTGTAGCTGGTTCTAGAAATGTAGGTTTCTAAAAAATTCCAACTGAAAATTTTTTCATGTGGAGCTATTGATAAGTGTCTTAGGAAGAGCGGCAGACTATTTTAAATATGAAAAAAAAATTTTTTCACAAAAAAACAACTTCATTTGTATTGTGTTTAAAATAGGCTTGTGACATCACACACCCATTTAACACGATACATTAATCAATGTCTGCCGCACTTCCTAAGCACTAATCAAATTTTTATTCCGAATTTCTTAGAAGCAATAAAAAAAATAAAGAGGACAAAAAACACGTAAAATGTTGAACAAAAGTGATTCTTACCATATTTAATACGAAAGAGTAGTCCTACCCCATGTTAGTTGAGTTGAGAACACATGAAGATTCTACCCAGAAGTCTAACCAGGTCACTTCCTGTCCCAAGACATGGCCAAGTTGGCTATGTATAGCCAAATAAAAAAAAACTACAAAGCTCTCCCTATCCAATAATCTAACCGATAATAACCATTAAGAAATACTAAGAAACCACCCCTAGCCTAAAAACTAACATATCTAGAGGAAAAAATCTGGTCTGAGAAGCATGAAGTACATGGAGTGTGTGTGTGCGTTTGATATTATGGGATAAAAGAAAAAATAAATAAAAATAAACAAATCAAAAGTACGTAACACAATTTTAATTTTCAACACAAAGTGCTCAAGGGAAGTAAAATTATTTCATAAAACATGCAAAATTAACCAATATTCAACATTAAATAAAAAATCACACAAATGGAACCGCTCAATGAAACCTCAATTTTCGTATTCAGGACAAAAAGATCTTTAAAATTATATATGAAACTATATATATGAAAAAATAGAACCAATTACACTAATATATAACCCCTTTTTTTTTTTGCAATTTTATCATTCATAGACATTATTTTGGCCACAAAGTCAAAAAAAAAATAATTTAAAATGTTTATCTTTTTTTTAAAATTTGTTGAGAAAAATTGTTATTTTTTACGTTGTGTCTTGAGTTTTTTTTTCTTCTAAATTGAATATATAAAAATAGATAGGCTACGTCTTTGTACATTTCTAAAACTCTTCAAATTTAACCCAAATATAGATTTATACATGATAACAGTGTTTAAATAAAATATTCAACCACAAATGAGATTTTATTAGCTAATAAAATAATGTCGTACATAATGAAAACAACCATGGTCAGTAGAATTTTATATTATGAACAAAAAGTTTAATTGAGATTTTGATAATATAATTCAAATGAGAGCAAGCGAATAAAAAATGTAAATCCAGTCAGATAGCCATTTTGTTCTATTTGATAAGGAGGATCTAAGTCTAAGTTGGTAAGTTGGTTTTCAGACTAATAAAATGCAATTTTCTATTTTATATATTTATTTTGACTAGTGTCAGACTGTTATGTTACAACTTTGTTTGTAATGTAAAAAAAAATCCCTCTACACTTGTTGCCAACATAGCGTTTTAAGTCCAACATGGCCGGCATTTTGTCTAATTTTGTCTTCCAACATAATAAATTTCTAGGTCTAATGATCTAAGGATGCAAAATTATAGTTTTTTTTCATTAAATTATCAGACCTGCCAACCCTTCTGATTTTTTTCTCCAATTTTTACAGATTTTTTACCCCTTATTCTGACTTTCTGAAAAAAAACCTTATACCCCTATTTTTGGAACATTATAAGTTTTAATTTTTTTTAATTGCTTTAATATCCGAAACTGAAAATCAATGATGCAGTAAGCGATTAAGCCCTTTTTTTTTCTTTCCTACTTCCATTATCAAAAAGGCACCACAGGCGGATTTCTTTCATGGTTTGCACTGTAGGCTCTACGCTAATATTGATAGCCAAACCTGATTGTTAGTTGTTACGAAACGTTTCCTGTTAAAACATGGCCAACAAAGTCCGATTACAACTTATTTTAATTTAAAAATGTAGCGATTTAAAAAACTACCTGATATAAAAAAAACAACAACAATGAATCTCTAGGCCTACCGATGCAATGCCATATTAATGATTAGTGGTTATCGCTTTTGTAAAATACATTTTGCATGACATCAAGTAATATTTTCTTGGAAAGCAACACATTTTTAGCTTTAGGCCTACATCTCTGTACAATAAATGCATATATTAGCTTTAGGCCTACATCTCTGTACAATAAATGCATATATTAGCTTTAGGCCTACATCTTTGTACAATAAATGCATATATTAGCTTTAGGCCTACATCTCTGTACAATAAATGCATATATTAGCTTTAGGCCTACATCTCTGTACAATAAATGCATATATTAGCTTTAGGCCTACATCTCTGTACAATTATTGCATATATTAGCTTTAGGCCTACATCTCTGTACAATAAATGCATATATTAGCTTTAGGCCTACATCTATGTACAATAAATACATATATTAGCTTTAGGCCTTCATCTCTGTACAATAAATACATATATTAGCTTTAGGCCTACATCTCTGTACAATAAATACATATATTAGCTTTAGGCCTACATCTCTGTACAATAAATATATATATTAGCTTTAGGTCTACATCTCTGTACAATAAATACATATATTAGCTATAGGCCTACATCTCTGTACAATAAATACATATATTAGCTTTAGTCCTACATCTCTGTACAATAAATACATATATTAGCTTTAGGCCTACATCACTGTACAATAAATACATATATTAGCTTTAGGCCTACATCTCTGTACAATAAATACATATATTAGCTTTAGTCCTACATCTCTGTACAATAAATACATATATTAGCTTTAGGCCTACATCTCTGTACAATAAATACATATAGGCCTATTAGCTCTAGTCCTACATCTCTGTACAATAAATGCATATATTAGCTTTAGGCCTACATCTCTGTACAATAAATGCATATATTAGCTTTAGGCCTACATCTCTGTACAATAAATACATATATTAGCTTTAGTCCTACATCTCTGTACAATAAATACATATACTAGCTTTAGGCCTACATCTCTGTACAATAAATACATATATTAGCTTTAGTCCTACATCTCTGTACAATAAATACATATATTAGCTTTAGTCCTACATCTCTGTGCAATAAATACATATATCAGCTTTAGGACTCCATCTCTGTACAATAAATACATATAGGCCTATTAGCTCTAGTCCTACATCTCTGTACAATAAATGCATATATTAGCTTTAGGCCTACATCTCTGTACAATAAATGCATATATTAGCTTTAGGCCTACATCTCTGTACAATAAATACATATATTAGCTTTAGTCCTACATCTCTGTACAATAAATACATATACTAGCTTTAGGCCTACATCTCTGTACAATAAATACATATATTAGCTTTAGTCCTACATCTCTGTACAATAAATACATATATTAGCTTTAGTCCTACATCTCTGTGCAATAAATACATATATCAGCTTTAGGCCTCCATCTCTGTACAATAAATACTGTTATGGACCTCTATATGATTATGATTACTATTACGACTCGTTAAATCGGATTCAATGAATATAGTTGTATTTTTATTAGAAGTCTCTAGATTCTGCTAATCTGTAGCCCAAGCTAGGGGTTCCTTGACTGACAGGTCTATGCAGCAATGTAGTTATATTCGTGATAATTATCTTCAACACCTTTCTCAACAATGATAGATCAAACAACTCCAGTTGTTGAATAAACAATTTTATTTAAATTGTAGACTCAATATAAACGATCAATAAACTTCATCAACTGATGGCAACATAAGTTTCAATACAATGGCATACAATCATGGGCGCCCGCAGGGGGGGGCAAGGGGGGGCACTTGCCCCCCCCTGGAAAAGTGCCCCCCCCCCCCCCCGATTGATAGATAAAAAAAAATTTGGACTAAAATAGACAATAAAATTAATAATGAAAACATTTATAATTAATTGTAACAACTGTGACTCCTTCCATTGTCATATTGATCTCATTATCTTTGGGGATTAATCAGGTATACCACATTGATAATTTTGATAGTGAAGCCTTGAGTTAGTTTGATTTTCGGAAAACGCGATAATACAAAAGTAGCCAAAATGTCATCGACTTGTTACCTTGCCGTATGCCTTACTAGCATAAGCTAACATTACCACCAACAACATGTACGGTGGAGCGATCGTTCAGCACAATCGTCGGCATTTTACGTCTCGAGAGACGATTCATTTCCCTTGCAGGCCCTCATGTGTCTAAAGAGGCCAATCCTGGACGTACAGGCACGGTCACACTTGCTGCAGTTGAATGTAGCGGATTGGACCACATATTTCTCCACTGTCTTTTTCCTGGCGCGCTCCTCTCCAGCAAGCCTTAAACCTTCTTTGATTCCTGCCCTCCAATTGGGCCTATCCTGCGCCATGATCTCCCCACTGTTTGTGTCAATTTGGAGTTGTTTCATATCTCTTTTGCAGACATCCGCAAAGCTCAGTTTTGGACGTCCAGCAGGTCTCTGTCCCGAAGCGAACGTTCCATATAGAATGTCCTGTGGAAGTCGACCCTGTGGCATTCGGCGTACATGACCTAGCCAGCTGAGACGTCTGTTACTGAGAGTAATACGAATGTATTGACACTCTGCTCTTCGTAGGACCTCTGCGTTTGAAACCCTGTCCTGCAATCTTATATCTAAAATGAGTCTGAGACACCTAAGGTAAAAGATGTTCAGTTTTCTCCCCTCCCAGGAATATGTGCTCCATGTCTCACAGTCGTACAGCAGGGTAATCAGAACGCATGTTCGATAAACTGGTGACTTAGTGGAGCGTGTGAGCAGTGAGTTCATCCAGACTCGTTTTTTTAAAAAAAATCTTGCCATAGTGCCCATGGCTTTAGCTATTCTACTATTTATCTCCCCATCTAGCAGAAAACTGCTTGAGATTTTGGCTTTGAGCCTGTTTAGATTGAAAAGCTTTCCAGATCTGCTTGTGTGAAGGTAGACACCCTCGTTGCAGTCTCCATAAGCATAGTGCAGTAGACACGAAAAGAATATTCCAAATAAGGTGGGTGCAACTACGCAGTCTTGTTTAACACCACTGCGGACTTCAAAGGGCTCTGATTAAACTTCACTGTGCACCTGGTTTTCTAAAAAAAAACAGGCAATGAAAGAGAGCAGTTTTGGCGGGAATCCTATTTTTGCCAGGAGTTTGAGGAGTCCACTTCTGCTGACCATATCAAATGCTTTAGTGAGGTCAACGAAAGCACTGTATAATGGCTTATTCATCTCGCGGAACCTCTCTTGTAGCAGTCGAATGGAGGAGATCATGTCTATAGTGGATAAGTCGCTTCTGAAACCGCACTGAGACTCTGGATAGACTCTAGATGTCAGCACCTGCAGCCTTGATAGTGCCTCTTGCAAAGATCTTACCAACTATGCTCAAGAGGGAGATTCCTCTGTCTTTTTGCAGTCGCTGCGGTCCCCTTTGTTCTTATATAATGTAACAAAATTTGCTAAATGGCTGTGTGACGCGTCTTGGTAAATATGGTGTGCGGCTGGCTGGTCCTATTGTTGGTTCACCGGACTGTCAACCCTGCTGACCATTCACTTTCGCCCTAACACATGTTAATATTACTGTTATTTTGATCTCAATTTTACCGAGATGTCCTTTAATCCGTTTGAATTCTATATAATTAATGTCCAATCTATAGTTAAATGGCATAGATACGTAGTAATCATACAAACTGAGTAGTTATTGTAATGCTTAAAACTATACATATAAATTCTTTAGTCATATAATATTTATATAATTTTCAAATACTTTTTTTACAGTTTGATCATTTTAAAGTTATAAATGTAAGCCATTAATTATTTTTTATAAAAGAAAAAAATACAGAAATATTAGCTCAAATGAAGCGAAATAATTATCTCCCTTTAATTAACAAATGTTTCTACGTTTGATTCAATAGTGATGCCGAACAAGTTCTGTTTTGTGATATAACAAATTTTACTGATTATTATTATTTCTTTATATACATTCAACATTGTGGTATTCATAACAAGATTTAATTATTAGAGGATTAAAATAATTTACGTTAAACAGTTGTAAATAAACATTTCCTGCATTAATTGTTTTGTCCATTTAAGGAGTTTATATGTGAAACATTAATAATTACAGAAATTACATGATATAGTGCTATTAAATAAGTCTCTTATATTTCTAGATTAATAATACAAATAAATTTGTTTTAGAATTAATTATAGGCCTATACATGTTTAATTAAAATTAAGTTGGGGGGCGGTGAGCGGTAAGATTTTATAAGGGTGCGGTGAGCCGAAAAAGGTTGAAAACCTATGGCTTAGATCTACAATGTCAGATGAACGTCTGTCAAGATTGTGCATGTTGTGAGTACACAGAGACAAAGTGAACAGCAACAAAAATGAGTTTATGGACAAAATTGTAGATATGTTTGGTAGCGAAAACAGACGACTCCAGTTCTTGTTTAAATAATACATTTTATTATAAATTTACGTTGTAATATTGTTTGTTTAAAGTAAGGTTTTTTGTATGGTTTACGTCTATTATATACATATATTGTGCTAATAAAAGATTTGTTGATACAGTATGCCCTTCATTACTACAGTGTACTACAATTACTACAGTGTTCTGTCCGTTCGTTCACCATACAAATGCGCTCAGTAAATTAAAACTACATTAAAACATTACTAAAAATATTTTGCCCCCCCCTAGAAAATTTTCTGCGGGCGCCCATGCATACAATATACAAATGAATATAGCGACTTCACTCGACAAACTTCCCAACTGAACTAACTTTAAGGAGGTCGGGACTTTCCAAAGAAAACTATCATCGAAGATTCTACAGGGTCTTAATACGCATTTTAACCTCTTTCTCTATAATTACTACGATCCAGAATTATCCTCCAATTTCCACGGGATTTGAACGAATTATTTTATTTAAACTGCCCTCAGGGCACAAAGGTCAAACCTTGGTCGCCTTGGACTCTGATACGCACTTGTTAAGAGGTCAATGCCTTACTACGTCATTCATTTATGACCGATATTCGTAACATCCCCCCCCTTCTAAAGTTTTATAATTATTTCCTTTACATTTTAACCATACGAAAAATGTTAATTTTAAGGAATAATTATAAAAGAAAATATTCCGGGGAAAACAATACAGTTCAATTGGCGATCCCAATAATTCAATCGAACTGATAACAATAACATAATAATATATGCAATATAAATTCATCTTATCAAATGGCTTAACTATTGTCATTCAATCATTCAATTTTTAATTCAAAACGATGGACAATTAAATTGTTTATCTAAATCTTGTATACAAGAAAAAATACATAATCATTCTTAATAGATATAATATAATACAAGTTAATAATTTCTATTACATGAACATTCCACGTTAATAAAAACTCTCTCTCGTCCATTTAATGATAAACTAATATCTTTTACATTTGTAATCAAACAACAAAAGAAAAAATCACTTAATGTCTATTCAGACACGACTTATTTTTTTTCCATAAGGAGAAAAAAAAACCAAACGCTCTTGATGAAAAAATACTACTAGACCTGACCTAATTACACGTTACAAAAATTATTGCTCGTGTAGACAGTATTTTTTTTTACATGCTGGTAGGCTGACTAACACATTAGACAACTGTCTGTGACGCGACCCAAAATGTAGGTCAATTTCGCACTCTCTCTCTCTATTCCTTTTTTCACCCTCTCATTCTCAATTGATTCTAACAATATTGACATCGCTATGCAAATTTTTACCTCATCACCGCTTTAGGTCAGAAATTGCTACGCTCTTAAAAAGTTATCTTGACTAAATGAGCATTATTTAACAACCATTATCTCAATATGACATTCATTTATGTTATATTAAGAAATTTAAACATAGTATGTTACAGAATTTAGATAGTTTATAGACAATTTCATTAAAAATATTTCAATTTCTCATTTTACCCTGACCTTTCGACGTCATTATTTTCTTTTTTAAAAGAGTTCACATCGTAGCAGTTTAAATTGAAACATTCAGACAATCATGGATTTACTTAAACAAATTTGGTTAATTTACTTAATTAACTATCAATTAAAACAAGTTATATTATCTTCATACAATCTTAGTACTACACAGTAAGTACTTATTTTCTTTAGATTACATTAAAGACATTTCAAATACAATATTATTGAAGTAGAAAAGAGTTAAGCATAGGCTACTATTAATTTTTTTCAGAGAGAAATCAATGTAACAATTTATGTACAAAACAACTGCTGGTTTGACTGTTGTGGTAAAACATTCCATTTCCAATCTTTTCAGTGGTGTACATTGCTCTTTTCCATTTTCCATAAAGGTTTTATTCATAGGTTCTAGGTTCCTGTTACTTCCACAGTGTTCAGGTCTACCCAGTCTTTTGCTTGTCAATACAATTCATTCAATCTATTTTAACTAATACAGAAAAAATATAGATTAGTTTTACAATCTTGACATGAAATCCTTAATTAATCATACATTAGTTGAACATTGGTATGTCAACATTATAAATTCTTAACCATGAAATTCTCAACCATTCTGGTTTACAGTGTCAAGTCAGTGGCACATATCCTAAATTTATACAAAACAAGGATAAGTTTTATTAGTTTCTACTTTTGATCTGCTTTTCATGTAACAGTATCCTAAAAGTGAAAAATCATATATAATACATTTCTTGGAATTCTTGTTAGTCATAGTTCTGCCTTGCTGCAACTATTTTTACCCTACATTATCATACATTCAATGATAATATAATAATTGAATAAATTCACATAGAAGAAATTTGCATCCTGACTCAGTGCAATATTTCAACAACAGTACATGATAAAATAAATTTCCATAGTACAATCATAAACATTTCTCAATACTTTAGTGATAGAAAAATTCTCTTTTCTCAAAACCATTTACATCTTTTTCAATCAAATTATCCTCTCTGCCAAATGTTTCAATTA
This sequence comes from Anisus vortex, assembly GCA_949126835.1. Taxonomy (NCBI): domain Eukaryota; kingdom Metazoa; phylum Mollusca; class Gastropoda; family Planorbidae; genus Anisus; species Anisus vortex. The sequence continues at coordinate 268,712 of OX421502.1, read as the reverse complement.
TCATTTCCAGAGATTCTCAAACATATCTTATAATCAGTCCACATTTATAATGTCCTCTGATTTAGAAACCAATTCTGCGGATAAAACTGATCTTTTTCTCTTATAGCAATTATTTTAAATGCTCAACCTAACAAGTTTGTTTAGAAATATCACACTATAATGATATTTACTCTAACAATACTTTTACTCATTCCTTTTTCATCACAAGTAAGGGATTTAGTTTTAAAATAGTAAGTTTGGTAACTAACTATCAGTGAATTTGTCATTCAATTCATCCTGTACTCCAGGCATAAATTTTACAAATAAGAGTAACAATGTTAACAACATCAAGCTTATTCCAATTGTTTTCAGAAGGTAAGGCTTTATCATTTTCAAATGATATAATATTTTTGCCTTTCTTTCATCACACAACAATGGCATCTGCATGTGAGCAGTGTACAATTTTTTCCTAACAAAAACAGTTAAGTCAGACAAAAAATTTATGTACTTATCTAGGTACTTGATCAGCCCAAGGAGATCCAATTCGGTCTGCCATTCCTCTTGAAGTAGTTTGAGTGGTCCTTGGACAGTGGGTCCAAAGATTGGTCCATAGGCTCCTCGACTTTCCGGATGGGATTCAGTTGACATCTCCTGCTCCAGGCATAAGTTCTTTAGTACTGGATTGAAGAGTTCCGAGGCGAAGTTGGTCCTTCGATCTGTCGGTATGGATTGTGGTAACCCATAGCTTTTGGTAGTTTCGGTCCAGCTCTCCGCACTCGTTTCTTCAGTGATGCTCCTCAAATCTTCATCTGTACCGGCAACTGCAGGTTTGCATTGTTGTTTGTTCATGCTGTGGTCTATCTGTTCATAGACATCAGTAGTAGGATTTTCTTTCTCGTTGACAGCTTTCTCATGCAACTGTAGCAACTCTGGGTCTACTTTCTGTTCATCAATCAATTCATTTTGCGATGACTTCTTTGATTGTTCATTTCCTTTCGGACAATCATCAATCATGGAGAAAATAGTAGTATCAAGTTCCACTTCTTCTTCCTCTTTCTTCTCTCGTGGGAGAATTTCTTCTTTCTTTTTCTTTTCTTGTGAGATAATTTCTTCTTTCTTTTTCTGTGGTGTCATACCATTTATGACATCACCTACAGGATAAAGTTCTTTTTCTTTTCCTGTCTCCACAATAGGACTAGGGTCTGGATTTTCCTTCACAATCAGTTCAGGTCTCACCCTCCCTTTCGCCAAATCATTTGCTAGGATAACAGATATGCCCTCAACAGGAAGTTTTGATATTACTCCAACTGTCACATATCCTGTCACCAAGTCAGATGTGAGGTATATCCTATGTAGAGGTATTTCTTCTTTCCATTCAAAACCTCTCAATAGGACAGTCTGTCCTGTCAATGTATTATCATTCAATGGTAATACATCTTTAAGCAGCAGTGTTAATGATGCTCCTGTGTCTCGTAATATTTTTACGGACTTCAGTGGTCCTTCCTTTTGTAAGGCCACACAACCTTCACTAATGAACGGTTGAAAACTGCACAGGGTCTCTGTGTCAATTTTATTCTTCCCTTGACCATGACTTTCGGGTGTTGTTTCATCTTTCGATGACTTCAGACTCTTGTTCGAGTCAAAAATACTTTGGTCTACTTTTTCGTCTCTGTGGACTTGGACAATTAATCCAATAGTAGCCATTCTGTATTTATAATCAGGATATTTATCCTCATTATCTTCAGTTGTAGATTTCTCTACCTTCTGACTTTTGCTCTCAGGCAAATCCACCCTCAGTGTTTCTGGTTTAGAAGAATCTCTCTTCGAATTCAGTTCGTTTGTATTTTCGCTTTCTTGTACATTCTGTATTGGTTTATGGCTTGCACACATGACCACTTTGTTAGGTCTTTTGTCGCTTCGTATACTCCAACAGTCTTCAATGCTATGTCCTGTTCTTTTACAAAAAGTACATTGGACGTTTTTGTAGACAGGTTTTTTATTAACATCATTTTGTTTCACAAAATGCTCTTTTTCACGATGTTGTTGTTGTGTGTTTTCTGCTTGCCGTTGTGGCCTATTAACATTCTTTTCACCAGCTGTCCTATGACACAATGTGTACTGTTCCGCTAAATCAGCAGCCTTATGTGGGTCAGTGATATCACGCTCGGATAAATACATTCTTATATCCGGCCTCACTTTGTTAATAAAATCTTCTAACAGAATGATATCTTTCATTTCTTTTAATGTGGAGATATTTCTGGCTTTTATCCACTGATCCATTAACTTTTCTTCTGCTCTAAGGAAGTCTAAGTGTGTTTGGTAAGGGGACATTGTGTACTGACGGAACCTTTTCCGATAACTTTCCGGTATTTGGTTATAGGCTTTAAGTACAGTGTCTTTAATGATTTCATAATCATTTAAATTCTCCTCTTTTAACAATAGAACACAATCTCTTGCCCTTCCCTGAGTAAAAGCTGTTCTCACTAATATTCCCCATTTATCTTCTGGGAACTTAAAATCTCTGCAAGAAATTTCAAAGGTCTGGAAGAAATTAGCTATTTCACTTTCTTTATCAATGTAGGTAGGGACTAGCTTTTTCCATCTGGCCATCTCTACATCATTATGAGATTCTTTTTTAGTAGCTCCTATCTTTGCTAGCTCTATTCTTTCCTGACTTTCTATTTCTAGACGTCTTTCTTCTATCTCAAGACGTTTCATTTCTAGTTGAAATCGGAACTGTTCAGACATCTGACCTTCAACTTGATATCCCTCCGCGCTTGATTCTACTTTCAACTTTCCACTCGCAATCAACACATCTTTTATCTGCTGTGTCAACACAGTCCTCGATGGTGTAGTTTCAGTAACTTCTATCTTTAAGATCTCAGCGATCTCTTTTAACTTCTTTATTGATAAAGTTTTCAGAACTTCTTCTTCTGGATTTTCAATAAATTCCATTCTTTAGTTAAGAGATTTATAAAGTGGTAAATTTTTCCAACTTACGTTTTTCCAATCGGAAGAATAACTTCAGCGTTCTTAGGCTTGCTCAGTAGGTCACTGCTCCAACACACAACACAACACAACTTGAATATATGCTTCACTATACAACTATATCGGACGCAGCCCGCAAACTGTTATGGACCTCTATATGATTATGATTACTATTACGACTCGTTAAATCGGATTCAATGAATATAGTTGTATTTTTATTAGAAGTCTCTAGATTCTGCTAATCTGTAGCCCAAGCTAGGGGTTCCTTGACTGACAGGTCTATGCAGCAATGTAGTTATATTCGTGATAATTATCTTCAACACCTTTCTCAACAATGATAGATCAAACAACTCCAGTTGTTGAATAAACAATTTTATTTAAATTGTAGACTCAATATAAACGATCAATAAACTTCATCAACTGATGGCAACATAAGTTTCAATACAATGGCATACAATATACAAATGAATATAGCGACTTCACTCGACAAACTTCCCAACTGAACTAACTTTAAGGAGGTCGGGACTTTCCAAAGAAAACTATCATCGAAGATTCTACAGGGTCTTAATACGCATTTTAACCTCTTTCTCTATAATTACTACGATCCAGAATTATCCTCCAATTTCCACGGGATTTGAACGAATTATTTTATTTAAACTGCCCTCAGGGCACAAAGGTCAAACCTTGGTCGCCTTGGACTCTGATACGCACTTGTTAAGAGGTCAATGCCTTACTACGTCATTCATTTATGACCGATATTCGTAACAATACATATATTAGCTTTAGGCCTACATCTCTGTACAATAAATACATATATTAGCTTTAGTCCTACATCTCTGTACAATAAATATATATATTAGCTTTAGGCCTACATCTCTGTACAATAAATACATATATTAGCTTTAGGCCTACATCTCTGTACAATAAATGCATATATTAACTTTAGGCCTACATCTCTGTACAATAAATACATATATTAGCTTTAGGCCTACATCTCTGTACAATAAATACATATATTAGCTTTAGGCCTACATCTCTGTACAATAAATACATATATTAGATTTAGGCCTACATCTCTGTACAATAAATACATATATTAGCTTTAGGCCTGCATCTCTGTACAATAAATACATATATTAGCTTTAGGCCTACATCTCTGTACAATAAATACATATATTAGCTTTAGGTCTACATCTCTGTACAATAAATACATATATTAGCTTTAGGCCTACATCTCTGTACAATAAATATATATATTAGCTTTAGGCCTACATGTCTGTACAATAAATACATATATTAGCTTTAGTCCTACATCTCTGTACAATATATATATTAGCTTTAGGCCTACATCTCTGTACAATAAATACATATATTAGCTTTAGGCCTACATCTCTGTACAATAAATGCATATATTAGCTTTAGGCCTACATCTCTGTACAATAAATGCATATTTATTAGCTTTAGGCCTACATCTCTGTACAATAAATATATATATTAGCCTTCTCTTTTACTTTTCTGACTATTGAAAGACAAAATAGGAATACTATAGATAAAAATTTTGGGGCCAAAATAACTACAGAAAATTTTGTAACAAAAATATGTAGGCCTAGCCTATGGTCCTATAGGAGAAGGTATAGGAGAAGGCCTAGGGGCCTTTGGCTATATACAGTATAAATATGGTTAGGCCTGCTAATAGTAATAGCATTTTTTAGTAGGCCTACTAGTTACTAGTTCTATTTAGGCCTACTACTAGGCTTTAACTTTATTACATTTTGTAACTTTACAACTATTGATTCTCTTTAAAGTTAAATACTCAGATTGCTATTAATTAATGTAAATTACCAGTATAACATATTTAAATACAAGATTTTAAAATTAAAAATACATTTTGTATTGAAAAGAATAATTTTTTTTTCTATCATGCCTTCGCTGTGGTAGTCATAGATGTTGTCCATTCATAATTAAAAACACAACACTCATCTACTATGTAATTATTTTTTTTTAACTGACACTCATTGTTTTAAATGGGGGCACGGTAGCCGAGCGGCAGCGCGTTCGACTGGCGAGCCGAAGGTCCCGGGTTCGAATCTTGGTGCAGGTTAGGATTTTTTCCCCGGGTCTGGAGGGTGTCCCTGAGTCTACCCAGCTGGCTCTGATGGGTACCTGACCTTTGTTGAGGTAAAGTAAAGGCGGCTGTGCATAGTGCTGGCCACACAATCACCTAGTATGCAGTGGCCACAGAAACTGGTGAACGCTGCTTCATCGGGCCTATGGATCAATTCCGTCCCATGGGTACCTTACTTTATTGTTTTAAATTGATTAAAGTAAATCTCAGGAACACTCTCCAGTCTCGTGAACAAATTTTAGTCTTTACTAGTCTTTACTAGGATTTGAACCCAGAACCTTGTAGGATTCGGTACGCAGGTCCAATCCGCTGCTGCTCTGCCACTGTTACCCTGAACGTCGCAAACATAGATATAATTTCTCTATTCTCTTATTCTTTATCGCTCCCCGTGGAGCATAAGGCAGCAACATAGTTCCGCCATGCCTCCCTATCCTGGGCGAGACATCTGATTTCATGCCAAGTTTTATTGGTGGCCTTTGCTTCCTCGTCCATTGTTCTCCTCCACGTTCCCATTGGTCTTCCCCTTCGCCTTTTTCCTGGTGGTGTCCATTTCAATGCCCTGCTTGGGAGCCTCTTTTTATCCGTGTGGAGGACGTGACCCAGCCATCTCCATCTTCTTTTCTTGATTTCTTTAATGATGAAGTTTATTCCAGTTCTCTTATGAACTTTACTGTTGGAGATGTGGTCTTCCCAGTTAACCTTTAGTATACGTCGGAGACATCTTCCTTCAAACCCTCTAAGGGGGCTTTCACTTTTGGTATTGGTCTTGCAGGTCTCTGCAGCATAGAGAAGGAGTGAGCGTCATTTGACTTGTATAGTTTCAGTTTTGTTCTTAGCTGCAGAGAGGATGACTTCCATATTTTCCCCAGTTTGTTGAAGGCCTGAGCTGCCAAAGCTAGTCTGGTGGAGATTTCCATGTCTATGCTTCCATTTGCTGAAATGTAGCTGCCAAGGTATTTAAAGTTTTCAATCTCTTCTATTTCTACACCATTGGCATTTGGCTTTTGACAGCTTCTTGTCTTCACTTTCATGATTTTTGTTTTGCTCGAGTTATTTATTAGTCCAACACTTTTGGCTATTTGTTCTTCTACTCTTGTTGTCTTCTCCTGGATATCTGATTGTGAATGAGAAAGCAACATTAAACATTACAAAATTAATTTAATATTTTCTTGCAAAATAAATCAGTTTATTCACAGGAGAAATAGATCTGTTTTTTAATAGAATAATCATTATTAAATTTTTATTTATGGATAAATATTTCTCTGTAATAAAATTGATCAATCCGCATTTTAGCATTAAATTTCAAAGATCAATAATTATTTACAAAAATAAAAGATTCAAAAATTTTTTCATAAAAATGTTGAAACAGTCTTATATGAATTAAAAAAATGTATATATGTCTAAATGCCTTTGAGAGCCACATAATATCAGATGAAGGATTGCATGCATCCAGCAGACTATAGTTTACCCACCATTGAGCTAGACAAAATAATGTACTGGTACTTACGGTAATTGATGGTTGAATTAAAAATTCTATTTTAAACAATTCACTTATATTTTCTGTCAAAATTACAAGAAAAAACAAATCATATCAGCCAATCATTATTTGAGAAACTAATGATGACTGGAAAAAAATTCCACCTTAATATTTCTCAAATCACAAGTTGCCAAAAGACAAAGAGCTTAAAGCTTTAGTTCAATACCAAGAGGCTCACTCTTTTCTAATTAAATGTTAAATAAAACTCTTTATAAGTTCATCAGGAAAACCTTTTTTGAAACAAACCTTATATTAAAAAAACACATTATGTTAGGCATGACAAAATATGGATTGTAAAACAGAACATGTTTTTATTTAATTAGTTTAAATTCACTTATTTTAAATGTTTTTCTAATTGCTACTTGTGCTAAATTGAATTTAAGGATATCAAAGCAAGAGGAATTCAAGCAACATTAGCGGCTGAGACTTTTGCAAAACTTTACTTTGAAACATTTGACAAGAGACGGCAGGTTAGTATTTTGAAAACTAATGATAATTTATAGTATAATAGAAGACTGTTTCAATCTTCCTTCTATCAGTGAACCCACCTCTGTACCCACTTCTGTACCCACCTCTGTACCCATGGGCCTCAAAGTTGGCATACATTCCTGCCTGGTAATTGTAAGAGCAAACTAGCAAGAAATAGTGGGCTGAGCACACCCACCTCTGAGGAGACATGCACAACACCATGCTCCTTCGAGAAGGCTCTTATCTGGAGGCGAAAGACTGAAAAAAGTATAAGAGTTGGGACAAATCTGATGAAGGCAGAGAGGTTTGACAGCATTGGCCTAATCATAACTGCGCAGGCCCTTGGGGCAATTAAATAGAAGTCGGAACAATCATTAATATCACATTTATGATTTCTGCACTGGCCATTGCCCCATTGGGGCATACTTTGCCAAGTTCCAGCCTAACTTTGACTCATTGTGTTGCCACCAAGGGGGAGGAGGATTAGACAGTGGAGTATACTGTACATGTGGGAATGTCCACTATGGGGGGGGATTAGACAGTGGAGTATACTGTATATGTAGGTATGTCCACTATGGGGGGGATTAGACAGTGGAGTATACTGTATATGTAGTTTTGTCCACTATGAGGGGGATTAGACAGTGGAGTATACTGTATATGTGGGTATGTCCACTATGGGGGGGGGATTAGACAGTGGAGTATACTGTATATGTGGGTATGTCCACTATGGGGAAGAAGGATTAGACAGTGGAGTATACTGTATATGTGGGAATGTCCACTATGGGGGGGATTAGACAGTGGAGTATACTGTATATGTGGGTATGTCCCTTATGGGGGGGATTAGACAGTGGAGTATACTGTATATGTGGGTATGTCCACTATGGGGAGGAGGATTAGACAGTGAAGTATACTGTATATGTGGGAATGTCCACTATGGGGGGGATTAGACAGTGGAGTATACTGTATATGTGGGTATGTCCCTTATGGGGGGGATTAGACAGTGGAGTATACTGTATATGTGGGTATGTCCCTTATGGGGGGGATTAGACAGTGGAGTATACTGTATATGTGGGTATGTCCCTTATGGGGGGGGATTAGACAGTGGAGTATACTGTATATGTGGGTATGTCCCTTATGGGGGGGATTAGACAGTGGAGTATACTGTATATGTGGGAATGTCCACTATGGGGGGGATTAGACAGTGGAGTATACTGTATATGTGGGTATGTCCCTTATGGGGGGGATTAGACAGTGGAGTATACTGTATATGTGGGAATGTCCACTATGGGAGGGATTAGACAGTGGAGTATACTGTATATGTGGGTATGTCCCTTATGGGGGGGATTAGACAGTGGAGTATACTGTATATGTGGGAATGTCCACTATGGGGGGGATTAGACAGTGGAGTATACTGTATATGTGGGTATGTCCCTTATGGGGGGGATTAGACAGTGGAGTATACTGTATATGTGGGTATGTCCACTATGGGGAGGAGGATTAGACAGTGAAGTATACTGTATATGTGGGAATGTCCACTATGGGGGGGATTAGACAGTGGAGTATACTGTATATGTGGGTATGTCCCTTATGGGGGGGATTAGACAGTGGAGTATACTGTATATGTGGGTATGTCCCTTATGGGGGGGATTAGACAGTGGAGTATACTGTATATGTGGGTATGTCCCTTATGGGGGGGGGGATTAGACAGTGGAGTATACTGTATATGTGGGTATGTCCCTTATGGGGGGGATTAGACAGTGGAGTATACTGTATATGTGGGTATGTCCCTTATGGGGGGGGGGATTAGACAGTGAAGTATACTGTATATGTGGGTATGTCCCTTATGGGGAAGAAGGATTAGACAGTGAAGTATACTGTATATGTGGGTATGTCCCTTATGGGGAAGAAGGATTAGACAGTGGAGTATACTGTACATGTGGGTATGTCCCTTATGGGGGGGGGATTAAACAGTGAAGTATACTGTACATGTGGGAATGTCCACTAATGGGGGGGGGGATTAGACAGAGAAGTATACTGTACACGTGGGAATGTCCACTATGGGGGAGGAGGATTAGACAGTGGAGTATACTGTACATGTGGGAATGTCCACAGTTTGTGTGTGTGTTGGTTGGGGGGGTTGCATCCCCTGTTTTGCATCCGAAGATCATTGCACAAGCAAGGGCCAAAAAAAAAATCTAATTATATAGATTTTTCATAATTAATAAAAGTATTACTATCATTAATGTCTTAAATTGTTAAAGTGACTTTGGAAAAGTCTATTTGAGGTGATGGCAGCCAATGAGAGTTCTAACTTTGTGTATTTCATAATTTTTTGGGTTATGACCAGCGAGAAATGTCAAGTTTAGTAATATTAGAAGAGCACAAATCAGTTGTTACAACAATTTGTTTGAATAATTTTTTTGACATTGCATTTACTGAAATTCTTTGATTTAGACATTTATAGCTTGATTTGATTTATAACTTTTTCTATTATTGAGTTCTTTGCATATCGACAAAGGTAATTATTTTAAAAAAAAGTTATCATAAGTAAGAAAATAGTGATATGCCAGACAATCATTTCTCATGGTTTTCTTTCCAGGCCATAATAAAAATATACCAGGAAAAGGCAACTCTTGTCTGGAATGGTCACCACATATCTGGCGCTGATGGTATAATGAAATTTTTCGACACACTTCCTCAGTCAGATTATACTATTGAAGGCATGGACACTCAGCCCATTATAACAGGTTGGTGATTTACTCAGTCTGATTATACTATTGAAGGCATGGACACCCAGCCTATTATAACAGGTTGGTGATTTACTCAGATTATACTATTGAAGGCATGAAGACCCAGCCCATTATAACAGGTTGGTGATTTACTCCGATTATACTATTGAAAGCATGGACACCCAGCCTATTATAACAGGTTGGTGATTTACTCAGATTATACTATTGAAGGCATGAAGACCCAGCCCATTATAACAGGTTGGTGATTTACTCAGTCTGATTATACTATTGAAGGCATGGACACCCAGCCTATTATAACAGGTTGGAGATTTACTTAGATTATACTATTGAAGGCATGGACACCTAGCCTATTATAACAGGTTGGTGATTTACTCAGTCTCATTATACTATTGAAGGCATGGACACCCAGCCTGTTATAACAGGTTGGTTATTTACTCAGTCTGATTACACTATTGAAGGCATCGACACCCAGTCTATTATAACATGTTGGTGATTTACTCAGATTAGACTATTGAAGGCATAGACAATCAGCCTATTATAACATGATGGTGATTTACTCAGTCTGATTAGACTATTGAAGGCATGGACACCCAGTCTATTAAAACATGTTGGTGATTTACTCAGATTAGACTGTTGAAGGCATGGACACCCAGTCTATTATAACATGTTGGTGAATTACTCAGATTAGATTATTGAAGGCATGGACAATCAGCCTATTATAACATGATGGTGATTTACTCAGTCTGATTAGACTATTGAAGGCATGGACACCCAGTCTATTAAAACATGTTGGTGATTTACTCAGATTAGACTGTTGAAGGCATGGACACCCAGTCTATTATAACATGTTGGTGATTTACTCAGATTAGACTGTTGAAGGCATGGACACCCAGCCTATTATAACATGGTGATTTACTCAGATTAGACTATTGAAGGCATGGACACCCAGCCTATTATAACATGTTGGTGATTTACTCAGATTAGACTATTGAAGGCATGGACACCCAGTCTATTATAACATGTTGGTGATTTACTCAGATTAGACTATTGAAGGCATGGACACCCAGCCTATTATAACATGTTGGTGATTTACTCAGATTAGATTATTGAAGGCATGGACACCCAGCCTATTATAACATGGTGATTTACTCAGATTAGACTATTGAAGGCATGGACACCCAGCCTATTATAACATGTTGGTGATTTACTCAGATTAGACTATTGAAGGCATGGACACCCAGCCTATTATAACATGTTGGTGATTTACTCAGATTAGATTATTGAAGGCATGGACACCCAGCCTATTATAACATGGTGATTTACTCAGATTAGACTATTGAAGGCATGGACACCCAGCCTATTATAACATGTTGGTGATTTACTCAGATTAGACTATTGAAGGCATGGACACCCAGTCTATTATAACATGTTGGTGAATTACTCAGATTAGATTATTGAAGGCATGGACACCCAGCCTATTATAACATGGTGATTTACTCAGATTAGATTATTGAAGGCATGGACACCCAGCCTATTATAACATGGTGATTTACTCAGATTAGATTATTGAAGGCATGGACACCCAGCCTATTATAACATGGTGATTTACTCAGATTAGATTATTGAAGGCATGGACACCCAGTCTATTAAAACATGTTGGTGATTTACTCAGATTAGACTATTGAAGGCATGGACACCCAGTCTATTATAACATGTTGGTGAATTACTCAGATTATACTATTGAAGGCATGGACACCCAGTCTATTATAACATGTTGGTGATTTACTCAGATTATACTATTGAAGGCATGGACACCCAGTCTATTATAACATGTTGGTGAATTACTCAGATTAGATTATTGAAGGCATGGACACCCAGCCTATTATAACATGTTGGTGAATTACTCAGATTAGATTATTGAAGGCATGGACACCCAGTCTATTATAACATGTTGGTGATTTACTCAGATTAGACTATTGAAGGCATGGACACCCAGTCTATTATAACATGTTGGTGAATTACTCAGATTAGATTATTGAAGGCATGGACACCCAGCCTATTATAACATGGTGATTTACTCAGATTAGACTATTGAAGGCATGGACACCCAGCCTATTATAACATGTTGGTGATTTACTCAGATTAGACTATTGAAGGCATGGACACCCAGTCTATTATAACATGTTGGTGATTTACTCAGATAAGACTATTGAAGGCATGGGCACCTAGCCTATTATAACACGTTGGTGATTTACTCAGATAAGACTATTGAAGGCATGGGCACCTAGCCTATTATAACACGTTGGTGATTTCGCTACAGTTATATTATGCTTGATACTGCTGAAAGGTACCATTCTAATTTTTGTGTTCGAAATAGATGACCTTGAAATCTTGTATGTGGGAAATCTACATCTGCCTGTGGAAATTACACCCAGTTAGGCTTACTCTTAGGCTTATAGAGTTCAATTGACTTGTAGAAATGAAAACATGCTACTTGGAGTGTTAATTACATATTTAATTTAGAAATTGTTTCAATCTCTGACCATTTATGTTTTAGTCTTGTGTTCTATTAATGCTTTTTCTTTGCAGACTCATTGAGCAAAGGCATCAATTCAATCATCGTAAGCTTCTATGGTAAAATCAGGTTCAAAGGCTCTGAAAGTAAAGTGTTTTCACAAACTTTTATTCTCTCAGCGGAAGACAACAAGTGGAAAATTGTCAGTGACAATTTCAGGCTCATGGCGTGAATTAAACATTCTTTGTACATAGACTTTTGTGAATTTGTTTATGAAATGCTAGTGTTTGTAACATTTGCTGTGAAATCTGAGAGATGATTGTGTTGGTAATGTTAGTCGAGAATTATGAGAGATAATTGTGCTTGTAACGTTGGTCAAGAATTATGAGAGATGATTGTGTTTGTACCATTTGCCATGAATTCTGAGAGATTATGCTTATTATAAGTTTGAGAGATGATTGTGTTTGTAAAATTCACTGTGAAGTCTAAGAGATGATTGTGTTTTTAACATTCAGTGTTAAGTCTAAGAGATGATCGTGGTTGTAACATTTATTGTGAGGTCTGATAGATGATTGTATTTGTAACATTCAGTTGTTGCAAACTGACATTCTGTTATCAATCAATGTAACACAATGAACTTGATGTACATGAACTAGTCTATGGTTGACATGTTTGTGTAGTTTGTGTACAAGAGACACCTTAACTCACAAAACATAAAACACAAGTCAAAGAAGTGAAAATTTTTTTGGCATATAAAATTTATTAATTTTAAGCATCTACTGTCTAATTGTGGTCAAGAAAATTACTTACAAAAACATGTGCTGTGTAGGAACATGAATAACTTGTACAACATTAAATGTTAGAAAATTATTTTCTAATATAATTCTAACATAGATCTATACATTTATTTTATTTTAAAGCTAATAAATGAAAAGCATTTGAACATAGTAAAATTATACTTAAATAAATTATATGGCAAAAAAGTCCAAAAACTTTTAGATATTTAATGAAAAGAAATTTAGAATTTGAAAAGAAATTTAGAATTTATATTGTAGTAATTAGTATAAAAAAAAGTAAGAACTTTTATAAACCATTTTAGCTGCCATTATTTTTGGTACTTTTACATTTAGTGTTAATAATATTATGTTCAAATTTTTTAAGTATAAACATTTCTAAAAAAAAACATTTTTTTCACTTCTAAAATTTAATTCTTTAAACTATTTGGAAAAAAAATATTTAAATTTCTAAACATTACTAAAACAAATGTATCTTTCTAGTGAAATTTAATCTGAAAACAAAATGCCATTATATATTTTGAAACAAGGAATTAATTTTTGTAGTTCAGTTTGATAAATATTTTACTTTATTTTACTTTTCAAAAGCTGTAGGTCAGTGCTGTGAAACTTTTGGAGAAAAGGAAATAGTTGCCTAATGTAGACTAAACATTTTTCTTTACTTTCTATTTATTGATTTACTTTACTATGTACTACAAGTTAAGAAGACCAAGACATCATATCATTAATTTTTGGGGGCAAAAATAAATTTAAAAAAAGTCTGTAACTTCATTCAAGAGATAAATTAAAATAAAAAGACAGTAATTTAATTTTAAAAACATCAGCCAAATTCAAGGGCAGTAACTTTATTTAATGGGCAATATCTAGATTAGAAAGCAATAACTACATTTCAAGGGCAATAACTTTATTTATTTCTGCATGTTATTTTATTTCCTTTAAATAATAAGAAGGTCAAGGTTATGTGTACATAGCTTTCTCCATGATGGAATAGATTAACACTGATTATATGGTTGAAACTTTCATTTATTTTTGTTATCATTGTAAAAAATAAACCATCATTTTATTAATCAATAATGGTGTCCATAGATACAGTCTAGAGTAAAGTATTTTGAAAATCTGAACAGTTGAAGTAAATATTCTCCATTTGCTTTCCTTTAAAAAAAAATTATGGAACATACACTTGGGGTAAATCATAATTCACCAGAAAGAGTAACTTTAATTCATTGACTAACAAGCAGTTAAAAGAAATTGATCATAATAATTTAAAAGAAAAACTTAATTTTTAAAAGTCAGAAATGTTTGAGAGAATATTATATTCAATTTATAAAGTTTTTCTAAATATCTCTTTCACACTAGTAGCACAGACTTAGGTGTTGCCATCTTGCAGGAATGAGTTAATTATAATTTAATTTCAAGTTTAAAACTGTGGTTTTGTTAACAGAAAATCAGTAAAAGGTCTTGGAAAATCAAATTGACTTGTTTGATAAGTTTATGAGGCAGAAAAGGTTATTGAGTAAACCTGTTTAGTATAAATGTGAAATAAATGCTGCATTATCTTCTTGAAGCCTTTAAAATCTGATCCTTCTCTTTAAATGCTGACAAAATTCTGCACTAAATTATATATTATTTCACTATTGCACCAAATAATTAACTTATATTAATAATTTTAAACAGAAATATAAAGAAATTATTCTAAATAGTTGAGGAAGGGTGTGAAGGGGTGTGAAGTTATTTAGTTATAGTGAATTTTTTAAATTTTAGGTAAACAGTTAACAAATTAAAGTCTGTATTTTAATGTCATAATTTTTACATATTTTAATGAGTAAACTAACATTATGATACATAACAAATAAATGACAATAACTCAATAATTAACTCATATAATGTAGCCTATACTGATAATAAATAAATACATGTAATATATATCTTGGGTGGCTCTAAGAACATTTTTCAAGGTGTATGAAGTGTATGTTTAAAAAATATTTCTGGGAGAGATAAGAATAACACACTGTTGTATAGTTAACAAATAATTTCCAGGGTGGCCCCATTGCCCCCTACTTCAACCTTACTGGAGACGCCCATGATATAGCGAAATATTTTTTAAATCTGTAAATTTGACTAAAATTGCCTACTCCTTGACATTATAAAGGTAGATAGTTCCTATAATTTAGAACCATCGTTCATTACTAGAGTGACGTCCTCTTCCACTGCCAAATAAAGACCACTGTAACGAGGAGTGTGAGCCAGAGACGTCCTGTGCTGCGCGCGCTGCTGTTGAAGAGCTGCGTATAGCGGGAGAAGACTCCCGTCTGCCTGCGGCACTCACCGGTGACTCCGGCGTAGAAAAAGTCCTGCATTATTTGACCGACCCGTATGTTGCAGAAAGTGTACACAGCCGTCTCACATCGGTACCTAGCTACGGAGACACTGTGGAGAAAATAGGAGGGTGTTACACTGTTACTCAAATTTAAATGGCAAAATGAAAGGGTTTTAGAAGTCTAATAGAAGCAGAGGCACGTTAAACTTTAGGCTAAATAAGTATTGGCTTCAAGAGATGGAGGCACAATAGAAATTTCCTGCGTGTAAAAGATCAAATTTTTTGTTTTTATTTAAAATATAAAAAAACGCTAGTTCTGCTGTTAGTGCTCCTGGCTGGCAGCTAGTTGACATGGATTCTATAACACTGCCGCCCTGCAAAGGACGTAATAATTTTTTTTCTAGAAGGACCCTCTGCAATGTATACGAGTAATAGCTAAGAGAACATTGTTAGCCGCAAAAACAAATTGGCGACAAAATACAGAACTTTAGCAAATCCAGAGAAGTTAGGGGTGAACTTACTTGCAAGCTAACTCTTCTAATCTGAATCTAGGCAGTTGGTTCTGGTTCTCTAGCTGTACCACGTGGTTGACACCTTGGTTGAAGACATTGTAACATCTTCTGACTTCAGGCGTGCTCAGCAGACATCGAATGTTCTCACGTAATGCTGTTGAAGTATTGGTCGACATTTAAATGAATATATTCATTAGGTGGTAAATAAAGGTATCCTTTTTTAAGCCATTCGGACAAAGGGATATTGTTAAGCAGCGCTCAACGGTTTACACATACAAGAAGGCTGTGTATCCAGTACGGTTCTCAATCGCCAGTACTTTTCACAAATTAATCTTAACAATAAGAATAATATTTGTATAGCGCTGCCAACAAACATAATGTAAGCTCAGAGCGCATTTAAGATACAATTAAAAACACGGATATAATCTTAGGCTAACAAACCTAATGTAAGATAAGAGAGCATTTAACCATAGACTATAATATACATGGACCGCTTGCTTTAGTATTTCTGCTATATGATGACTCGAAAGACTGCTTTTCGGATTTTCCGATTCGTTGTTTCCTTTGCACTTCCGTTTTATTGAATCGCTTCGATTTTCTCAATGAAAAATTAAAATCGAAAGTTCTATACAGCGGAAACATTTAAGTAATAACGAGGAGCGTAGATGTAATTTAAGACAGCCTTATTGGTTGCGCACGAAAAAAAAAAGTACATATAAGCTCTAAAAATAGAGCAAGCAGTCCATCTTATTATAGTCTATGATTTAACATACCACTAAGAACACGGATATAATCTCTAGGCTAACAAACATAATGTAAAATCAGAGCGCATTTAACATACAACTAAAGACACTGATACTATATAATCTCAAGACTAAGAGGAACTCATCAGAGTTATATACAGCTAAGCTTATTAGACGCCCGCCAGACAAGGACAACAATTCTCTCATTTACCAGGACTCGAACCGGGGACTTAGAAACAGTAATGCAAGCGTGCTGCCGCTAAACTATAAAAAAAATTAATGTCTCAAGGTATTCGTTGAATACATCATGATTTCATATTGCGCACATTAGGCAATAGGCAGTTAACGGGCGCAGGCAATATACCAATCTCTATGTAGGCCTATCTATTACTCAATTTATTTTGCTATTTCTTGACTACTACGAATATATATATATGATTTATGAATCTTCTTCTTTATTGTACTTTGGAGACCCCGTTAGACCCGAGGAAAATGTAAAAAAATTAATGGTAATTTTATATTTAAACTTTAAACAAGCTTTTTGATTTTCTAAAATTTGACGGTGGGTGAATGTGTAGGCCTAAACATCAACCATTTTATTGGTTAGGCTGAGTGTCAAAGGACAGCTTATCCATGTAGGTCTATATATTATAGTTTACTGAGTGCGACATTGCCGCAAGGTTTGCCACGTACTATATTTACCAAATTTTCGCTGTTTGCCAGAGATACTGTTAACAAACATATTTTTCCATGTGATCCGTAGGGAGAAGGGGGGGGGGGTAACTAAGGGGAGCAGTCTCTCCCCCAAAAAGGAAAATTTGATTGTACAATACAAACAGTCCATTGTACAATACAACCAGTGTTTTGTACAATACAACCAGTGTTTTGTACAATACAACCAGTGTTTTGTACAATACAACCAGTGCATTGTACAATACAACCAGTGTTTTGTACAATACAACCAGTCCATTGTACAATACAACCAGTTCGTTGTACAATACAACCATTGCTTTCTAATGTAACGCACCGGAACGACGTTCCGGCACCTTTTTTTCAATATACTGTTGTATATCACTGCCTGTAATGTTTGGTTTCACAAAGTTTTACTAGGAGTTCCGGTACCTTTTTTTAAAGAAAAAAAGCACTGAATACAACACACTGAACACACTGAACACAATGAACACACTGAACACACTGAACACACTGAACACATCTAACAATTTTGCTTTCACCCCATATTCTGGGAAAAGATTTTAATCAAAAAATGATTTAGCACCTTCTTGAAAATAAACCCGCGGACACCTATGTTAGTCTAAAGACCTACTTACTGTGCAGGTCCAACGTGCACAGGCCTTCATAGGCGTTTTCCATGTTGTGCCTTGTAAAGACAAGCTGTAGGAACCTATCAGCTGGGTTGTTGGACCTAGGTAGCCGTGTTTCAAAGCAGTTAATGTAGCTGTTGAAGTTGCTGTAAAAGTGGACACAGATTATATACGTATATTAATTTAAAAAAATAATATTAATATATCTATATATAATATATATAGGCCTTTGAAAGATAATTTACTAAAAAAAAGAATTGAAAGAGTTACAAACGACAAGTGTTTTCATGTCTTTGTCATTCTGAGTATTTTAATAGATTATTTGCGTCGTATTTCTAAATTTAAAATAAAAGTTTCAGGTGTAATTTGTTCATTACCTTTTTCTAAATAGTACATAGATCTACTCATATTCTAAAAACAAATTTTAACTAGAAAAATAGTCTGAAGAAGACAATTTAAATAATAATACTGACACAGTAGACTTCTACTCAAAATCTAAACAAGAACGTAGCATGTTCAAAAACATAACTATGGACAGCCAAAATTATCACAATTTAAAACTTTGAAATATTGCCATAACTTTAAATTAGCCTATAATATTGAGTAGAAAAGTAAGGCTTTTTTTTTAATGTATGATAATGTGAGTACGCCTACAATACACACATTTGTTAACTATATAAAAGTGTCTTCACATCCTACAAAACAAAAACGAATTGATTACGAAAGTAAATGATGGGTCTCCCTGGATGTGGTTGGGAGAAATTACACCTCTCCGAAATTTGTTAGTAATAGAGCGAAGTCGTCAGCGTACATGGTGCGTTTTTTAAATACTTTTCTAGGTAATATGATGTTTTAGTTCATTATTTTATGCAATTCTAAATTAAAAGTAATTTGGGTGACAGTAGTCTTTTTTTTTTTTTTTGGGGGGGGGGGGGGGGAGATTCCTTTATGTATTGTTGCTGTGTTACTCATTTTCCCTTGCAAGAGCGCACTGAGTATGCTAAATTTGAAAGCATGGATAGAAGCGCAATAAAAATTATTATTATTATTATGTTGGCTAGAGCTTTACAATTTTTAAGTAGGCTTCTCTGTGATCCAGTTAAACATTCTGTGGGATATATGGTTGTTTAATAGTTTTTAGGATTCGACTTTCTGTCCAGACTTTATCGAATGCTTATTCTAGATCGACGTAGACAATCGTCCTCGGTTTCCATTCTATGAAGCCATCTTCTATTTCTTGGGCTATGTAAACTATTTATTCTTTTGTTGATTACTTTTCATGAAGCCTGACTGTTCGTCTATCAAAAGATTTTCAGTTTTAAGAATCAAGGTAAGCCCGGGGAACAACCGACCCAAATTGTCCATTGTGAGTGCTATTCTTTTTTCTCTCAAAAGGCATCTTGTGAAATCAAACCAAGAAGTGTAGTGGGCAGTGACTGTACCAACTAGTGGGCAGTGACTGTACCAAGTAGTGGGCAGTGACTGTACCAACTAGTGGGCAGTGACTGTACCAAGTAGTGGGCAGTGACTGCACCAAGTAGTGGGCAGTGACTGTACCAAGTAGTGGGCAGTGACTGTACCAAGTAGTGGGCAGTGACTGTACCAAGTAGTGGGCAGTGACTGTACCAAGTAGTGGGCAGTGACTGTACCAAGTAGTGGGCAGTGACTGTACCAAGTAGTGGGCAGTGACTGTACCAAATTGTGGACAGTGACTGTACCAAGTAGTGGGCAGTGACTGTACCAAGTAGTGGGCAGTGACTGTACCAAGTAGTGGGCAGTGACTGCACCAGGTCTTCAAACAGCTTGTCATGTAGGAAAGGGTTTATTGGGGCCAGACAGAATGGAACATGAGTTTGGTCTGAAGCACATGATCTGCATTTACAGGAGCTGTTGCCTCAAGTGCACATATCACTGGTTCTAACTCTTCGATTCTAGAACACGGAGAACGCCAGTCTGACAAATGGGTTGCTAATGGGGAGAAAAAGAAACAATAGGAAGCAATTCTTACCGACAAATGGCTTCAAAGGCAGCAAGAGTTACCCCCTCCGGAGTGCCGTTCTGTTGGTTCTGCACATTGAGATTATTGTTTCGGATTTGCTCTGTTAGGCACTGCTGGGCTACTGACTGGCACACTACCATGTGTGATTGATAAGTCAGCATTCCTGCAACAAACGGACTCAATTGTTAAATTATTGTCGGTGTGTTTAAGCAAAGTTTAAAAGGTGATGAAAACCGACAATCGCTAAAACAATTCAATATAAGTCTAGATCTAGACTAGGCCAAAATAATGAGTAGACAATGAAAACAAAAAAAGGAAATCAGTTTAAATCACGGTTTACTAGGCCTATCACAATCGTTGTCTATATGTAACGTGCAGGGTTACAATTCATATAAATTACATTATTTTGCTATAATATATTCCTTTTCTTTTTATACTATATTGTGTTTTGTTTCAACTGTTTTTATGAACAGTTTTGTATTTACTAGCCTTGGGATACCTAGTGGTATTTTAAGATCAAATTTTAGGTTTTTAGTGTTCTTTTATTTGCCGTGTTAACTTGATAAAAAAATTGGTTTTGTATACTTATTTATGTAGGGCTATTTTAGGTTGCATTTTTTATACCGAACTATTTTAATAACTTGAGTTTATGAATGTGAGTGTTTCGCTTGGGGAGGAGAGCGCGATTTTTTAGACTGGGTTGACTTCTCGCTATGTGCAGGGTCGCTGACTGTTTTAGTGTTAGATACAATTGTGTCATCTAACTGGGATTATGTGAGATTTAGATTATTTAGGATTAGGGTTACCCTACATTTTGGTCAGTCAGTTTAGATTAGTAGATAAGTGATACTAGTATTGTAAAGTTGAATTGAGTCTATAGCTGTCTTTATTATAGTATTTCGAGCTGATAGGTAGATGGTTAGATATTTTAGTAATTTGATTGGTCAGGTCTTTTGATATATATATATGTTTATATTATGTAAATAAAACTCTTATGAATTTATAGTACACTATTTTATTGTTGGCTATGTGGTTCTTGGTGTTGTCCTTGTGTCGTGCTTAATGTATAGTGTTGCATTTAGTTCTTTAGGTCTTAGCTCTAGCCTTAGACCTATATGGTTAGGTACTTTGGTTTCCCAGGGTTGCATAGACTAGGAGCCTCCATCCTCCTACCCGCCCCCCCATAGACTAGGAGCCTCCATCCTCCTACCCGCCCCCCCCCCATAGACTAGGAGCCTCCATCCTCCTACCCGCCCCCCCCCATAGACTAGGAGCCTCCATCCTCCTACCCGCCCCCCCCCTTTCCTTACATATAGAGTACTTATGTGCAAAATGTCTAGAAATGTGTTAATCAATGCAGCCTTTAGTTTTCGTTGAGTAGAAATAATTTAGATACAAGTTTTGTGGACATACATACAATACGAACGCATTGAAAGGGAAAGGGGGGGGAGAGGTACGGGAGGGGGGTACGGGATTATGGAGATTTTACATGATATAGGGCTTTTAAATAAGTCTCTTATATTTCTAAATTAATAATACAAATAAATTTGTTTTAGAATTAATTATAGGCCTATATATGTTTAATTAAAATTAAGTTAAGGGGGCGTTGAGCGGAAAAATTGTAAAAGGGGGCGGAGAGCCGAAAAAAGTTGAAAACCTATGGCTTAGATCTACAATGTCAGATGAACGTCTGTCAAGGTTGTGCATGTTGTGCGTACACAGAGACAAAGTGAACAGCAACAAAAAAGAGTTTATGGACAAAATTGTAGATTTGTTTGGTAGCGATAACAGACAACTCCAGTTCTTGTTTAAAGAATGCATTTTATTTTAAATTTACGTTGTAATATTGTTGGTTTAAAGTAAGGTTTTTTGTATGGTTTACGTCTATTATATACATATATTGTGCTAATAAAAAATGTGTTGCTACAGTATGCCCTTCATTACTACAGTGTACTACAATTACTACAGTATTCTGTCCGTTCGTTCACCATACAAATATGCTCAGTAAATTAAAACTACATTAAAACATTACTAAAAATATTTTGCCCCCCCCCCCCCCCCCAGAAAATTTTCTGCGGGCGCCCATGCTGATGCCAATAACTTGTTATAAATACAAACAAAGTTGTCAATTTTAAAATTAATTAATTTGCAGTAATTAAAATTTGATTGAGATTAAACGGTCATATTAAAATCATGACTTTAAACAATTCCATATTTGACGGATCTATATTTCAATTTCTTGAACTAAGTTAAGTATAAGTTTCCCTTTAGCTCAGATTATAGTGTTCTATTGTTATGTTATGATGCAATGTTCAATAAAATTTGAATGGCCAGTAGTATTACATTATGACATTTCAACGTGAGTACACACGATATTGAAAAAAAAAATATTAACAATAACTATCAATAGTAATACAAACGCCTTATGACGTTGGCTGAATAATAATTTTCAAATAGATTAAGAGGGAAATGGGGGGGGGGGGGGGAGTAAGAATCTAATTTGTATGTATGCTAAGGGTAGGTCTCAAAATGTGGAACGGGGGGGGGGGGGGGGTATGAAAATGTGACTTTTTTCGAGGTCGAAATATTTCGATGGTCCCATTTGAATAAGTGAATGTGCATAGGCAGTTATGATTTCTGTTTAAAAAGTCCAAAGCCCCCATCCCCAAACACTATCACTGTAATATCAAGGGGAGGGGGGCGTCGGTATTTGTTACATTATATTTTGCTTATTAAATACGTTACACGTGGTATTTGTTACATTATATTTTGCTTATTAAATAAGTTACACCTGGTATTTGTTACATTATATTTTGCTTATTAAATACGTTAAACTTTATTGTTTTTTTTATAATATTAATTCGATATAAAGTTTGAACCTATAGGACATATATACTATTTTGCTCCTCCATCTATGCCTCTGAAGCCAATACTCCTGGCGGTCGCCTACGATTATTGTAGGCCCAGTGGATGGTGTACAGTACTGTTTTGGAGTTACTTTAGTATTCTAGAATCTAGAGTAGCCCACTTGGTAGTTGGAAGTAAGACTGTTAATGTGGTTGTTTTGTTGCTAAAAATGCTGCCTGGCATAGCCGCCTTTACTCTTTTCCAAATCCTGGCATTAACCTGGACTTGAAACTAGGACCTTTGGTAAAGAAATCCCAGCGCCTTCCGACCAATTACCGTGTCCCATACACAGATAACGCCAATACAAAATCATGTAAAAAAGATCTAAAAACACTAACCTATTAATAATCCAAATATTATGAACATTTTCTTTGCTTGGTGAAGAAAAACTACAGGGACGTTTAGCCTTAACGTCCAAACAGTATCCAAGGATAAAATGAGATGCCGAAATTGTAGGAACAGTTTTTATGCATAAGCTTTTTTCCACTTGGACGCAGTTGATTGTCAGATTATTTAGAAATCTGACGAAAATCTAATACGTCGTCAACCTTGTTACTCCTGGCTGACGCAAGTAATGATAACAGTTAGAATCTAATTTTAAAAACATACACATTCATAAAAAGAAATAATTTTAAAACATTCGGCGTCATCAAAGTGAATGTAGCAGATATGTAATTAAATGAAACACTACCAGTAATTAGCCAAATGCTAACATTTGCTTATACCAGAGTGATTCCGTACACGGAAATGAAAATGTCAGAAATTTCACTACACGTTTTTCTCTTTCACCAATCTAGAGAAAGTAATGTTTGACTATAACTCAATCAGTAGGTCAACTGATTCTTTCTTTCATGGTACACATGATAAAAGAACACAAATAAAATGTTTCACTAAGCAATACATCAAAGAAATCAATTACAAACAATAACACTGTCAATGTACACACGCCACATTTAAAATTGTTGTACATACATCTATCATGTTCATTCAGTGTTTGGCCAGGGTGTACTGGAGAAGAGGGCTGAAGGGGGTAAGGAAAATTATGTGGAGAGGGTGTTTGTACATCGTCAGACAAGCAAACAAACAAGCAAGCAAACACGCACACCTACGCTGAAAGAGACTGAGTTAAAAAAAAACATGACCACAAAAAACTACACAAAAACAAATAGTCTACAAATAAACAAAAAAACATTGAAGAAAATTTTTTTAAATGGGACAAAGAAAACTTCGTGACAAAATAGACTACGTGACGGATGAAGCTAGAGAGAGGATTTCCTTGACGGGATGCACCATTTGAAAGCGACGCTATAGTCTGATGTCACTTAAAAAAAAAATATAGACGGCCAAATGTAAATGTATGTCTGCATGTGTGTTTCAATGAATGTTTTGTAGGTCTATTATAACTAATGGATATGCAAGCATATTTCAAAAGCTTTTAGTTTGGACGAAAACATGAACTTAAAAACAGACTCTATATTGCATAACAGATGTAGATTAAAAGTCTATCTATCTATCTATCTATATATTATATATATATATATATATATCTATGCCTATATTTTCCATTTCTAGCAGTTAGTAAGAAGTCCAAGTTCATTTAATATATATTTTTTTCATTTAATACGCATGCGTAATAATCATTCATGAGAAAAGATTTATTAACATAAAATATCTAAGAATTCTTTTGTTATAAAAATGTGTAGGCTATATCCTATTTCGACCCCCACCAAGGCGCCATTTACCCTAATTACGCCACCACATATAAGTGTGTACGAATCTAGTACAAGTATTAAATGTCCCAGAATTATTTCTTGTTTTTGTCATTTATTTATTTCATCAAAAACTATAATAGTATGGACCGCTTATTTTGATATTTTATTTATAAAAGTAAATGTTTTCATTTTTAAATTTCATTACTTTTCATGTAGAATTGTAGAAGGATGCCTTAAATTTATAGAATAGAAAATATTTATATAATAATAAATATAATATAAATATAATAAAATACTGTAATAGATAAATAGGCTTCATAAAATTAGAACACAAGATTAAAATCGAAAGTTGTATACAGTGGAAGTCTTTTGGACAGCTTAATTGACTGCGCACAGAAAACACACCTCTAAAAATAGAGCAAGCGGCCCATCTTATTATAGTTTTTGCTATCATCCCTACGTTAACAGAAAATTTTTTTGTTTACTAAGTGGCCAGGTAATCTTCCATAATGTACCCAGATATATGCAGGGCCGGCTCTAGGGTTTTCGGCGCCCTAGCGAAAACAAATTTTGCGCCCTCATTAAGTACCTTTGGCGGGGTCTGTCGGGTATGGAACTTCGGAAATGTGTTTTGTTAATAATTGTTAAAACAAAGAATTTTATTTCATAACCTTTGATTAATGTCTGGGATAAGAAAATAAAACAGTTGAATGAAAAGTAGCAATAGCATTGCATTTAGTCTTTTATTTTGACGACTTAGCTATAGATTAATAATTAGAAATCATAAATTATTAAATAGCACACAGTTTCACATTAGGTATGTGGGTTTATGGGTTTTATAATTGCAAAATGTAGCCTACAGTTCTTTTAATAACAAACAGAAACTCACAGTTAGATTACAAATAGTTTTTCTGTTTTTATAACACTTAAAAAATAAACAAAGACTACTTGATATTGGATTATTATTTTCTTAACTACGATACAAAAGTAACTTTTAAATACTGATTAACAGTATTTATACTCACAAAGACTAAAACCCTAATGGTACTTTTCTTGCTTTCTGCTTAGCAAATTCTTGCATGAGGGCTTTTGAGTCTGTCTTGCTATCTCACTTTCAATAGAAATTGACGCCAGACCCACAAATCTCTCCTGACACATTGTAATTGTACTACGCAGATAAGTTTTAATTAGCTTAAGCTTTGACAAACTTCGTTCAGCACTAGCCACGGAAAGCGGCCACGTAAGCAAAATACGAAGGGCTACACAAATGTTAAGAAATCCATTTTCAATATTTTGTTAGTAAATGTAGTTTAGGACTTTTTCAGGGTCTGATACTGAGTCACGGAGATGATGAGAAATTGCTCTTAGTTTAGAACACAGTCCTACAGCAGCAATGTCAGATTAATTCGGACATTCCCTTTCTCAAATACTGGTTCTATTCCAACTTCTTCTGCTACTTTATTAGCATCAACCAGAACTCTCTAGAACTCTAAATTACTTCAAGCTGTGACCAAAAACTCTTCGTTTTTTTTTCAGGTGACTAACTGCTCTCTGGAGACTTAAGTCCTTTTCTTGCAGTATCTTACTAGTTATGTTTACTTGAAACAAAATGTTGTGCCATGTGACAAGTGCAACAATAACTTGAAGTATGAGATATTTTTAAGTAGCCTAACCCAAGTGCTTCTACCTTCGCAACACTGCCACTAGATCCTCAGCGCCCTCACGCCTTACGATTCACGAACCGACTTGAAGGTCTCGTCCATTCCGCCTCCGCATCGCATCCAGGGTGAGGCTGGGGGAAGTGAAGGGTTGCCGCTTCGCACTCCGCTACACACAGCGAGGTTGCCAAACTAAGTAGTGTTAGGGCACACTTTCCTATTTTCTAAGACAACTTAAATAAAATACCTTCGCCTTTCATTACCAAGTAATTCATCTGCCTATGCTAGTAGTGCGTAGAAGCACTAAATCTTAATATAGTTTATATTTTTATATACCCAAATTAAAAAAAAAATCCTTAATTTTGCGCCCCCCAAAAATTTGCGCCCTAGGCTGTCGCCTAGTTCGCCTATATGGATGAGCCGACCCTGGATATATGTAAATGTTAACAATCTCCTAGGCTATTTGCTCCCCTTCATTTTCTTTAACACTAACATACAAGCAAGAGATACATAATATACATTTGTTTTCGATTAACAATGTTGTAAATTGTCAAGCATATCAATAAAAAAAAATAAGAAAAACGTTCGGCAAGGTTCATAACTAGTGAATATTCCCAATTGACAAGAGTAACACCATTAGTAAAATCACTAAACCTAGAAACACTAGAGGACAGAAGAGCAAAGAGTAAAGTAGTAATAATACATAAGGCATTAAACTCTAATTTAGAAATACAACACAATAACAACCTGTTGCAAAGCTCAGATAAACATAAAGACAAAAACACTTTCCTTGAAGGTTAGGAGATGATGGTCTGTATAACTACAATTACAAGTTGGGAGATGATGGTCTGTATTACTACAATCACAAGTTGGGAGATGATATTTGTATAACTACAATCACAAGTTAGGAGATGATGGTCTGTATAACTACAAATACAAGTTAGGAGATGATGGTCTGTATAACTACGATCACAAGTTGGGAGATGATGGTCTGTATAACTACGATCACAAGTTAGGAGTTGATGGTCGGTATAACTACAAGTACAAGTTGGGAGATGATGGTCTGTATAACTACAATCATAAGTTGGGCGATGATGGTCTGCATAACTACAATCACAAGTTAGTAGGTGATGGTCTGTATAATTACAATCACAAGTTGGGAGATGATATTTGTATAACTTTAATCACAAGCTAGGAGATGATGGTCTGTATAACTACAATCACAAGTTAGGAGGTGATGATCTGTATAACTACAATCACAAGTTAGGAGTTGATGGTCTGTATAACTACAATCACAAGTTAGGAGTTGATGGTCTGTATAACTACAATCACAAGTTAGGAGATGATGGTTTGTATAACTACATTCAGAAGTTGGGAGATGATGGTCTGTGTAACTACAATCACAAGTTAGGATATGATGGTCTGTATAACTACAATCACAAGTTAGGAGATGATGGTCTGTATAACTACGATCACAAGTTAGGAGATAATGGTATGTATAACTACAATCACAAGCTAGGATATGATGGTTTGTGTCAGTGTTATAATTATCAAATATGAATATCAAGGGAAACAATTGAGATGGAAGTTGTAATGTACATTTAATTCCCTTTGACCAAGTATGCGTGGATTGATCATGTGTGTTTGTTTTGGTTTGGACAGAAGCTTCCAGAAATTGTGAACTGTTTTCATAGCACGAATTGTTAAGTCTTCATGCTTTAGTTTTTATCATGTGACATATAACCTTTTACTTGGTTGGGCGTTTTTAGAGGATAAATGAGTTGAGGCGAGATTGTTGAAGTGAAAGCTGTTGACTTTTATTATGCTACTTAATACTAAAAGAACTTGTGTTTTGTTTTCCATGTGTGGATATCTGTAATTTGGAATATATTGCTGCAAAGAACACTCGTTTTCAAGTTTATAACTGTCGTGTTATGTGAAGTTAAGAAGAAATAAATCAACTCAAAGATTTACTTCATTAGCCTCCGAAGAATACTAAACATCAACAAAAAGAAGTAAATTACAGATGGTGGCAGCGGTGAGATTCAAACCCACGCCTCCGAAGAGGAGTTCACAATATAGGAGATGATGGTCTGTATAACTACAATCACAAGTTAGGATATGATGGTTTGTATAACTACAATCACAAGGATTGTTGGTCCCTGATACCCCAATTATGTGGGGGCCCTCGTGGCTTCTCTCCTGCCTTCCACATACCTCAGAAAGGTATGCCTTACATACCAATACAACTGGCACTAGTGGTTGTATGCCTTACATACCAATACAACTGGCACTAGTGGTTGTATGCCTTACATACCAATACAACTGGCACTAGTGGTTGTATGCCTTACATACCAATACAACTGGCACTAGTGGTTGTGTGCCGTGCATACCAATACAACTGGCACTAGTGGTTGTATGCCTTACATACCAATACAACTGGCACTAGTGGTTGTATGCCTTACATACCAATACAACTGGCACTAGTGGTTGTGTGCCGTACATACCAATACAACTGGCACTAGTGGTTGTGTGCCTTACATACCAATACAACTGACACTAGTGGTTATGTGCCGTACATACCAATACATCTGACACTAGTGGTTGTGTGCCTTACATACCAATACAACTGACACTAGTGGTTATGTGCCGTACATACCAATACAACTGGCACTAGTGGTTGTGTGCCTTACATTCTATTTCAACTGGCACTGGTGGTTGTATGCCTTACATACCAATACAACTGGCACTAGTGGTTGCATGCCTTACATACCAATACAACTGGCACTAGTGGTTGTATGCCTTACATACCAATACAACTGGCACTAGTGGTTGTGTGCCTTACATACCAATACACCTGACACTAGTGGTTGTGTGCATTACATACCAATACAACTGGCACTAGTGGTTGTGTGCCTTACATACTTTTTCAACTGACACTACTGGTTGTGTGCCTTACATACCAATACACCTGACACTAGTGGTTGTGTGCATTACATACCAATACAACTGGCACTAGTGGTTGTATGCCTTACATACTTTTTCAACTGACACTACTGGTTGTGTGCCTTACATACCAATACAACTGGCACTAGTGGTTGTATGCCTTACATACCAATACAACTGGCACTAGTGGTTGTATGCCTTACATACCAATACAACTGGCACTAGTGGTTGTATGACTTACATACCAATACAACTGGCACTAGTGGTTGTATGCCTTACATACCAATACAACTGGCACTAGTGGTTGTATGCCTTACATACCAATACAACTGGCACTAGTGGTTGTATGCCTTACATACCAATACAACTGGCACTAGTGGTTGTGTGCCGTACATACCAATACAACTGGCACTAGTGGTTGTGTGCCTTACATACCAATACAACTGACACTAGTGGTTATGTGCCGTACATACCAATACATCTGACACTAGTGGTTGTGTGCCTTACATACCAATACAACTGACACTAGTGGTTATGTGCCGTACATACCAATACAACTGGCACTAGTGGTTGTGTGCCTTACATACTATTTCAACTGGCACTGGTGGTTGTATGCCTTACATACCAATACAACTGGCACTAGTGGTTGCATGCCTTACATACCAATACAACTGGCACTAGTGGTTGTATGCCTTACATACCAATACAACTGGCACTAGTGGTTGTGTGCCTTACATACCAATACACCTGACACTAGTGGTTGTGTGCATTACATACCAATACAACTGGCACTAGTGGTTGTGTGCCTTACATACTTTTTCAACTGACACTACTGGTTGTGTGCCTTACATACCAATACACCTGACACTAGTGGTTGTGTGCATTACATACCAATACAACTGGCACTAGTGGTTGTATGCCTTACATACTTTTTCAACTGACACTACTGGTTGTGTGCCTTACATACCAATACAACTGGCACTAGTGGTTGTATGCCTTACATACCAATACAACTGGCACTAGTGGTTGTGTGCCTTACATACTTTTTCAACTGACACTAGTGGTTGTGTGCCTTACATACCAATACAACAGGCACTAGTGGTTGTGTGCCTTACATACAATACAACTGGCACTAGTGGTTTTGTTCCTTACATACCAATACAACAGGCACTAGTGGTTGTGTGCATTACATACTGTAAGTGGATGCATGAGTTGGTGTTAAGTTGTAAGAAATAGTTTGTGTAATAGGTGCGATCAGGAAGTGAGAATTGAGTATGGTATATGACGCATGTTATTGATTACTTGGGAACGGAGATTATAGAGACAAGACAGTACACGCATGACAACTGTGAAGTGAGGTTGGTCTTGAGAAGTTGATTAGTAGATGTAGCATATGGATGATGTTGGCTAAGACAGTTGTGTATCTCATTCCTATAATCATATTATATATTGATTAAAAGCTGCTATGTTTTACTATGGATGAGTTATTCAGTGTACTACAAGTTGGGTTACGTTGCTACGTTGAATTACCTTACACGATCTCTGGTTACATAAATGGTGGAGCAGCTTGGAGTCTCAAGACCATAATTGTAGAAGGCCATATCATAGAGCCTACGTTGTTTGTGCGTTGATAGGGTTGTTTGAACTTATTGTTGAAGTTATTTGATAGAAGTTGACCTGCCTGCCTGATTTGGAGGAGGTAACTTTAGGGAATCAACGATTGATTACCCTGTGAGTCATTGTATATGACTGTGATATTTATTGATCTGTGGAGCTGTGGAACTACGCTGTGGAAACGTAGGATTGAGGAATTGCATTGGAGCTGAGACTGTGAAGCCTGAAGCTGTTTGTGAGCTGAGAATTGGTCTGGTGGAGCTGCACCAGAGAAGTAAAACTGTCTTTCCCGGTGTTGGTGAATTGAAGCCTGAAGTTGTGCCGGTCCTAAGCTAACCCGAAGTCAAGTTTTTCCATCTACTTTCCGGTGAGCTATTACTGAAGTCCCTCATCGAAGCCATTATCCGGTTTGTCGTGACTATACACTATTGCCTATCGCCAGTCGTAACGGCTCGCGTGAGCTTTCTGGCGTAGTAAGTGGGCGTCCTTGCATCAGTGCAACCGCTAACATAGGCATAAATCGTCTGCGCCCTTGTGCAGAGGGCATATCATCTAATCGTTTACTTGGTGCCGGATGGTGTAACTTTGCCGCTATTCCCGTTTGCTGACTGTATCGAAGACGGCGGTGGAGGTTATTCAAGTTCGTATTCAAGGTTGACGCAACGGATACTGGTTGTGAACTTGAAGGTTGTGAAGGACACTTGAGGTCGATCCGTTGGATGCCGATGTTGAAGGACATTTGACGTTGATGCGACAGAGCTATCAAGGTCTAGGAACTTGGACGTTGGACAAGGGACGTGTGTGGATTGGAGACAGCAATAAGTTAAGTTAAATTTATTTTTAACTGTAAATATTGCATTTATTTCTATTCGTATTTTGTGGGTGGTTGGCGGGCTTGTGGTGAGGCCATACAGTCTATTATATTAGTGTCTGAGTGACCCCACAACAATGAAACTCTATTAGGTTTACTTGAGTGTATTTTTTTTCATTGGGGAGATTCGTCCTTTGAAAAAGGGATTGTGCGGATTCAACCTGTGGGTTTGAGTGGGCTTCCCATTGAATTAAAATTTGTTTATTATTTGTCTATAGTGTAGACTATGGAGTCTTAGTGTTCTGTTTTGGGATGCTTTTATTCATCGGGGAGATTCATCCTTCTTTTTTTAAGGATTGGAACGGATCTGAATTGTGATTGATTCAGGTGGGCTCCTGTGTGAATTAAAGTATACACATTTTATCTGTTTAGATTGGTGTTAAAACATAATATAGCCTTAAATCTCGTTTATTCGTTTGTATCCTTCTGTCTCTCTTCTTGACTTTCTGTATATCTATATATATTTGCTTTGTAATTTATTATTTAATTTTTCTATATGACATATATTCATTATAATAATATTATTTTGCATTGAGTGGTAGGTATTTGTAATTTATACTGGTGTATTAGTGGTGGATATACTGGGGTGTATCGTACAGAATATTGTATGCATTGATATTGATATTAGAATAATACCACCATTGCATTATATTAGAATATAGCGCGTAGTGTTATTGAACGGGTACATGCACTGGTGAGGCATGAGGCAGCCTACTATATGGTCAACGTTTACACATACTAAGTGAGGAATGAGGCAGCCTACTATATGGTCAACGTTTACACATACTAAGTGAGGAATCTTTAAATCAAAACTTTATTTTTTTTTCTTTTTACACACTTGTTAACATGGACCCTGAATTATTAAAAGTATGGACCCTGAATTATTAAAAGTATGGACCCTGAATTATTAAAAGTATGGACCCTGAATTATTAAAAGTATGGACCCTGAATTATTAAAAGTATGGACCCTGAATTATTAAAAGTATGGACCCTGAATTATTAAAAGTATGGACCCTGAATTATTAAAAGTATGGACCCTGAATTATTAAAAGTATGGACCCTGAAATATTAAAAGTATGGACCCTGAATTATTAAAAGTATGGACCCTGAATTATTAAAAGTATGGACCCTGAATTATTAAAAGTATGGACCCTGAATTATTAAAAGTATGGACCCTGAATTATTAAAAGTATGGACCCTGAATTATTAAAAGTATGGACCCTGAATTATTAAAAGTATGGACCCTGAATTATTAAAAGTATGGACCCTGAATTATTAAAAGTATGGACCCTGAATTATTAAAAGTATGGACCCTGAATTATTAAAAGTATGGACCCTGAATTATTAAAAGTATGGACCCTGAATTATTAAAAGTATGGACCCTGAATTATTAAAAGTATGGACCCTGAATTATTAAAAGTATGGACCCTGAATTATTAAAAGTATGGACCCTGAATTATTAAAAGTATGGACCCTGAATTATTAAAAGTATGGACCCTGAATTATTAAAAGTATGGACCCTGAATTATTAAAAGTATGGACCCTGAATTATTAAAAGTATGGACCCTGAATTATTAAAAGTATGGACCCTGAATTATTAAAAGTATGGACCCTGAATTATTAAAAGTATGGACCCTGAATTATTAAAAGTATGGACCCTGAATTATTAAAAGTATGGACCCTGAATTATTAAAAGTATGGACCCTGAATTATTAAAAGTATGGACCCTGAATTATTAAAAGTATGGACCCTGAATTATTAAAAGTATGGACCCTGAATTATTAAAAGTATGGACCCTGAATTATTAAAAGTATGGACCCTGAATTATTAAAAGTATGGACCCTGAATTATTAAAAGTATGGACCCTGAATTATTAAAAGTATGGACCCTGAATTATTAAAAGTATGGACCCTGAATTATTAAAAGTATGGACCCTGAATTATTAAAAGTATGGTCAGATATTGCCAGGAGTAGGGGATTGGAAAGGGGATGCCCTGGGTGAATACATGGATAAAAAAGTGCAAGAAATAAGGGAATTTGACAAGGAACGAATACAAAGGAAAGATAGGGAGAAGATAGCACAAAGGGAATTTGATGAAAAAGAAAGGGAAAGACAAGATAGAGAGAAGATAGCACAAAGGGAAGAGAGAGAGAAACAGAGAGAACATGCGCTTAGGATGAGAGCGCAAGAAGTAGAAATTGAACTAGCTAGGCAGCGTTTAGCACCGATGCAAAATATTAATGAACACAACATTGCATTGAAGAATGTTAAGGTACAACCTTTCGATGTTAAAACTGAAAGTGTTGAGAAATTTATCAAAGTCTTTGAAACGCAAATGAAAATATCCATATCAAGCCATGAGAGGTGGTGCACGTGAGGCACTGGCGAGTATAGAAAACTTAGAAAATTTAGCTTACAGTGAGTTAACAAAAAATACTGGGGTACTTTAATAAAACTGAAGATTATTACAGAATACAAATTAATGCAAAAACAATTAACAAGTCGGATGATCCGCAGAACTTTGTTGCTAATCTAAAATCTGATCTAATAAATTGGATTGAAAAGACTGAAATTAGTCATGATTTCAGTAGTATATTAGAACTGCTATTAGTGGACAAAATACTAAATATGGTCACACCCGAATTGTATGCATTCATTAAAGGGAGAAAGATATATAAGGAAAAAGATTTAGTGAAGGCATTGGCTGACTTTAAGGACAGCTATCCAAATTCTAATTTAGCATAGAATGAGACTAATAGTAGGGAACTCTTGGCTATGAGAAGTGTTAAACAAGTTAGACACAGCTATGAGAAGTGTTAAACAAGTTAGACACAGCTATGAGAAGTGTTAAACAAGTTAGACACAGCTATGAGAAGTGTTAAACAAGTTAGACACATCTATGAGAAGTGTTAAACAAGTTTGACACAGCTATGAGAAGTGTTAAACTTGTTAGACCTAGCTATGAGAAGTGTTAAACAAGTTAGACACAGCTATGAGAAGTGTTAAACAAGTTAGACACAGCTATGAGAAGTGTTAAACAAGTTAGACACAGCTATGAGAAGTGTTAAACAAGTTAGACACAGCTATGAGAAGTGTTAAACAAGTTAGACACAGCTATGAGAAGTGTTAAACAAGTTAGACACATCTATGAGAAGTGTTAAACAAGTTAGACACAGCTATGAGAAGTGTTAAACAAGTTAGACACATCTATGAGAAGTGTTAAACAAGGTAGACACAGCTATGAGAAGTGTTAAACATGTTAGACACAGCTATGAGAAGTGTTAAACAAGTTAGACACAGCAGTTTACCACCTCGGATGGATAGACATAGGAAACGTTAGGCAGTTTAGGGCACACGCAGGCCAAGTGGGGAGTATCATGTTGGTCATGTGGTCATTTAGGGCACACAAAGGCCAAGTGGGGAGTATCATGTTGGTCATGTGGTCATTTAGGGCACACGAACGCCAAGTGGGGAGTATCATGTTGGTCATGTGATAGTATAGGGCACACGCAGGCCAAGTGGGGAGTATCATGTTGGTCATGTGGTCATTTAGGGCACACGAAGGCCAAGTGGGAGTATCATGTTGGTCATGTGGTCATTTAGGGCACACGCAGGCCAAGTGGGGAGTATCATGTTGGTCATGTGGTCATTTAGGGCACACGCAGGCCAAGTGGGGAGTATCATGTTGGTCATGTGGTCATTTAGGGCACACAAAGGCCAAGTGAGGAGTATCATGTTGGTCATGTGGTCATTTAGGACACACGCAGGCCAAGTGGGGAGTATCATGTTGGTCATGCGGTCATTTAGGGCACACGAAGGCCAAGTGGGGAGTATCATGTTGGTCATGTGGTCATTTAGGGCACACGAAGGCCAAGTGGGGAGTATCATGTTGGTCATGTGATAGTATAGGGCACACGCAGGCCAAGTGGGGAGTATCATGTTGGTCATGTGGTCATTTAGGGCACACGAAGGCCAAGTGGGAGTATCATGTTGGTCATGTGGTCATTTAGGGCACACGCAGGCCAAGTGGGGAGTATCATGTTGGTCATGTGGTCATTTAGGGCACACGCAGGCCAAGTGGGGAGTATGATGTTGGTCATGTGGTCATTTAAAGCACACGAAGGCCAAGTAAGGAGTATCATGTTGGTCATGTGGTCATTTAGGGCACACCAAGGCCAAGTGAGGAGTATCATGTTGGTCATGTGGTCATTTAGGACACACGCAGGCCAAGTGGGGAGTATCATGTTGGTCATGTGGTCATTTAGGGCACACGAAGGCCAAGTGGGGAGTATCATGTTGGTCATGTGGTCATTTAGGGCACACGAAGGCCAAGTGGGGAGTATCATATTGGTCATGTGATAGTATAGGGCACACGCAGGCCAAGTGGGGAGTATCATGTTGGTCATGTGGTCATTTAGGGCACACGCAGGCCAAGTGGGGAGTTTCATGTTGGTCATGTGGTCATTTAGGGCATACGCAGCCCAAGTGGGGAGTATCATGTTGGTCATGTGGTCATTTAGGGCACACGCAGGCCAAGTGGGGAGTATCACGTTGGTCATGTGATCATTAAAAGCACACGAAGGCCAAGTAAGGAGTATCATGTTGGTCATGTGGTCATTTAGGGCACACAAAGGCCAAGTGAGGAGTATCATGTTGGTCATGTGGTCATTTAGGGCACACGCAGGCCAAGTGGGTAGTATCATGTTGGTCATGTGGTCATTTAAAGCACACGAAGGCAAAGTGGGGAGTATCATGTTGGTCATGTGGTCATTTAGGGCACACGCAGGCCAAGTGGGGAGTATCATGTTGGTCATGTGGTCATTTAAAGCACACGAAGGCCAAGTAAGGAGTATCATGTTGGTCATGTGGTCATTTAGGGCACACAAAGGCCAAGTGAGGAGTATCATGTTGGTCATGTGGTCATTTAGGACACACGATGGCCAAGTGGGGAGTATCATGTTGGTCATGTGGTCATTTAGGGCACACGCAGGCCAAGTGGGGAGTATCATGTTGGTCATGTGGTCATTTAGGGCACACGAAGGCCAAGTGGGGAGTATCATGTTGGTCATGTGATAGTATAGGGCACACGCAGGCCAAGTGGGGAGTATCATGTTGGTCATGTGGTCATTAAGGGCACACGCAGGCCAAGTGGGGAGTTTCATGTTGGTCATGTGGTCACTTAGGGCATACGCAGCCCAAGTGGGGAGTTTCATGTTGGTTATGTGGTCATTTAGGGCATACGCAGCCCAAGTGGGGAGTATCATGTTGGTCATGTGGTCATTTAGGGCACACGCAGGCCAAGTGGGGAGTATCATGTTGGTCATGTGATCATTTAAAGCACACGAAGGCCAAGTAAGGAGTATCATGTTGGTCATGTGGTCATTTAGGGCACACAAAGGCCAAGTGAGGAGTATCATGTTGGTCATGTGGTCATTTAGGGCACACGCAGGCCAAGTGGGGAGTATCATGTTGGTCATGTGGTCATTTAAAGCACACGAAGGCCAAGTGGGGAGTATCATGTTGGTCATGTGGTCATTTAGGGCACACGCAGGCTAAGTGGGGAGTATCATGTTGGTCATGTGGTCATTTAGGGCACACGCAGGCCAAGTGGGAATATCATGTTGGTCATGTGGTCATTTAGGGCACACGAAGGCCAAGTGGGGAGTATCATGTTGGTCATGTGGTCATTTAGGGCACACAAAGGCCAAGTGGGGAGTATCATGTTGGTCATGTGGTCATTTAGGGCACACGCAGGCCAAGTGAGGAGTATCATGTTGGTCATGTGGTCATTTAGGGCACACGAAGGCCAAGTGGGGAGTATCATGTTGGTCATGTGGTCATTTAGGGCACACGAAGGCAAAGTGGGGAGTATCATGTTGGTCATGTGATAGTTTAGGGCACACGCAGGCCAAGTGGGGAGTATCATGTTGGTCATGTGGTCATTTAGGGCACACGAAGGCCAAGTGGGGAGTATCATGTTGGTCATGTGATAGTTTAGGGCACACGCAGGCCAAGTGGGGAGTATCATGTTGGTCATGTGGTCATTTAGGGCACAAGCAGGCCAAGTGAGGAGTATCATGTTGGTCATGTGGTCATTTAGGGCACACGAAGGCCAAGTGGGGAGTATCATGTTGGTCATGTGGTCATTTAGAGCACACGAAGGCCAAGTGGGGAGTATCATGTTGGTCATGTGGTCATTTAGGGCACACGAAGGCCAAGTGGGGAGTATCATGTTGGTCATGTGGTCATTTAGGTCACACGAAGGCCAAGTGGGGAGTATTATGTTGGTCATGTGGTCATTTAGGGCACAAGCAGGCCAAGTGAGGAGTATCATGTTGGTCATGTGGTTATTTAGGGCACACGCAGGCCAAGTGGAGAGTATCATGTTGGTCATGTGGTCATTTAGGGCACACGAAGGCCAAGTGGAGAGTATCATGTTGGTCATGTGGTCATTGAGGACACACGCAGGCCAAGTGGGGAGTATCATTTGGTCATGTGGTCATTTAGGGCACACGAAGGCCAAGTGGGGAGTATCATGTTGGTCATGTGGTCATTAAGGGCACACGCAGGCCAAGTGGGGAGTATCATGTTGGTCATGTGGTCATTTAGGTTACACGCAGGCCAAGTGGGGAGTATCATGTTGGTCATGTGGTCATTGAGGACACACGCAGGCCAAGTGGGGAGTATCATTTGGTCATGTGGTCATTTAGGGCACACGAAGGCCAAGTGGGGAGTATCATGTTGGTCATGTGGTCATTAAGGGCACACGCAGGCCAAGTGGGGAGTATCATGTTGGTCATGTGGTCATTTAGGTTACACGCAGGCCAAGTGGGGAGTATCATGTTGGTCATGTGGTCATTTAGGGCACACGCAGGCCAAGTGAAGAGTATCATTTTGGTCATGTGGTCATTTAGGGCACACGCAGGCCAAGTGGGGAGTATAATGTTGGTTATGTGGTCATTTAGGACACACGCAGGCCAAGTGGGGAGTATCATGTTGGTCATGTGGTCATTTAGGGCACGGGAGTATCATGTTGGTCATGTGGTCATTTAGGGCACACGCAGGCCAAGAGGGGAGTATTATGTTGGTCATGTGGTCATTTAGGGCACATGAAGGCCAAGTGGGTAGTATCATGTTGGTCATGTGGTCATTTAGGGCACACGCAGGCCAAGTGGGGAGTATCATGTTGGTCATGTGGTCATTTAGGGCACACGCAGGCCAAGTGGGGAATATCATGTTGGTCATGTGGTCATTTAGGGCACACGCAGGCCAAGTGGGGAGTATCATGTTGGTCATGTGGTCATTTAGGGCACACGAAGGCCAAGTGGGGAGTATCATGATGGTCATGTGGTCATTTAGGGCACACGAAGGCCAAGTGTAATAAAAGGAATCAGAATGACAATTTGCACAGGAATGATCAGAGAGGTATTAGAAAGGGTGAATGGTTCAGTAGGTCAGGAAGAGGCCGGACTAATAATAATAACAGAGACTGTAATGTTATAATTCAAAGGGACGAGACATCAGACTCTAGTCCAGAGACTAGAGGTGTTAGAGGTAGATCTAGAAATAGGGAGGAAACTGGAGGTGTTAGAGGTAAATCTAGAAATAGGGAGGAGACAGTGTCTACGGTTGTGGATAATAAGGAAACATTGGTTTTATATCCCGCTTTTGTGAATAACCAAATTACACACATGCTGAAGGATTCTGGGTGTAGTACGGTCGTGGTACAGAATAGTTTAATAAAAAAAGAAGACGTAACTGACAATATAAGAAGGGTTAGGTTAGGAGATGGTTCTGTGGTTGATTGCAGAACTTCATTTATTGATATTGATACACCTTGGGTTAAGAACGAGTGAAGGCGCTAGCTATGGAATCCCTTCCAGCAACGTTGGTATTAGGAAATATAGAAAATGGTACAATACAATTATGATAAACTATTAACGGACTAGATGGACAGAAAGCAAGCGCATTTAAAAACAATATTGCCAGGCAAACGTGTACTTTGTGGTATAAATGAGCAGGAAGCAGATGTTAGGGAAGTGATAGGAAATAAATCAGTACATGAACGTAACATGATAGATAATTGTTACGTGGTAGATAATTGTAACATGGTAACTAGGGCACAACAGAAGTGTGAAAATAAAAAAAGTGGACATGGATATAAATATAGAAACGATAATGAGTGTTACTAATGAACAAATAATTGCTCAACAGCAAGATGATGTAGAACTGAATGTTGTAAAAGAAAAGGCTAGGGAGAATAGGAGTAAAGATTTTCTGTTTATAAAACAGAACTATAATATAGGGCGTGACAATAAACCCGAATATAGGATAGTAGTACCAGGAACCTTAAAGAAGTTAGTTTGAGAGCAGCACATGATATTCCGTTGGCTGCTCACATGGGTCATAATAAGACATGGCAAAGACTTAGCCGACATTTCTATTGGCCAAAGATGCATGACGATATAAAGTCCTTTGTAAAAACTTGTCAAACATGTTGTAAGCATAATAGTCTAGATCAATGATGGCGAACCTTTTTGAGGCCGCGTGCATAAAGTGCAATACAAGACCAACTTATTTCTTTCAACGTGCCAACACAGCAATTTAAACAATATACCGAGGTTTAACTTTAGATAAAAACAAACGGCTCATACAGTTGTCCGAACTAATAAACATCTTTTGTCCAAAAAGAATAAGAAATTAACCGATCTTTAAATGGTATATATGTTACGGCTAAAGCCCAAAGTGCGGCCAGATCGCGATCTGGCCGGCCAGATCGCCGCGATCTGGCCGAGGCGCTTGGCCAATGTCCGATGTGCTTGAAAGCTGCTAGACATTCATGCTCCTCTGACAACCCGATTAGTCTCCGATCGATTATCGGCTCCATGGATGTCAAACGAGATCAAGGTAGCGAAAAAGCGGCGCCGTCAGGCTGAGAGAAAATACAAGCAAACCGGTCTAACAGTGCACCGACACTTGTATACACAAAAGAAAAACCATGTCAATCGTCTGATTCGAGATGCTAAGACAATGCATCTTCGCAATAAGATTGAGAGCGCGGACTCATCTCGGGTGCTGTTTAAAATAACTACAGAGATGTTGGGTGGTGCAGGTAAACCTGTACTACCATGTTTCATTCCCCCTGCCGACCTTCCTGACTCCTTTAATCAATTTTTCACAGACAAGATCAAGAAAATTA
The DNA here is from genome assembly GCA_949126835.1 of Anisus vortex. NCBI lineage: Eukaryota > Metazoa > Mollusca > Gastropoda > Planorbidae > Anisus > Anisus vortex. The sequence continues at coordinate 227,755 of OX421502.1, read as the reverse complement.
GGGAAGACCTAGACAATCAAACAAGTCTGCTCCACAATGATCCAGTCTTCCAGGGTTCTCACCTCAGTGAGTTTCACTCAGTATCTGAAGCATCTGTTAAGGAAATTATTAGTAAGATGCCTAAATCGTCTTGCGAACTCGATCCCATCCCTGTCTCCCTCTTCAATGATTGTATCAACGAACTAATACCTTCGATCACTACGATGATGAATGCTTCATTAGCTTCAGGTACTGTGCCTCAATCAATGAAAAATGCACTGGTTAAGCCCCTCTTAAAGAAGCCTAGCCTCGATCCTGAGTGCTTAAAAAACTATCGGCCTGTATCCAACCTTCCATTCCTTTCGAAAGTCTTGGAGCGCATTGTGCTAAAACAGTTATTGTCTCACTTGGAGCAGCATTGCCTCTTGGAGCAGTTTCAGTCCGCCTATCGAAAGAGTCATAGCACGGAGACGGCATTGGTCAGGTTTGTCAACGACCTACTATGCACATCGGACTCTGGTCATGTGTCTATTCTGGCAATGCTCGACCTGTCTGCCGCTTTTGACACTCTTGACCATGAGATCCTGATTGACAGGCTTGCAACCACATTTGGCTGCTCAGGCTGTGTTCTTCGTTGGTTTAGGTCGTAACTGTCTGAGCGCACTCAAAGTGTTGCTATAGATGAGTTCCTCTCGGCACATTCAACGCTGAAATATGGAGTGCCCCAAGGATCTGTTCTAGGACCAGTGATATTTGCAATGTACGTGTATCCACTCGGCCAGGTCATCAAACCGTTCGAAATTTCGTATCACTTCTACGCCGATGACACGCAACTGTACGATCATGCGGTCCCTCTTGATGCCCCTCGACTCGCTACAAAGGTCAGTAGTGCAATCGCCAACGTCTATTCGTGGTCGGGGAGAAATGGGCTTAAAATGAATGAGTAAAAAACAGAGATAATCCGAATTGGAACCAAGAGAAATTTGGTTAAATTCACCGGTTCAGAATCCATCACCGTGATAAACTGCCAGGTGCCTTTTGTGGATCCCACGCTGTCTTTCGACCAACATATATCTCATATGTGCAGATGTCTATATCTACATTTGCGTAGACTGTGCCAAATACGTCCCTATTTGTCCACCGACTCTGCAAAGACACTGGCAGTCGCTCTGATACTTTCCCGTATCGACTATTGTAACTCCTTGCTAGTCGGCCTGCCCGAAGACAAAATCGCCAGGCTACAGAGAATACAGACCAGTACTGCGCGCTTGGTCATGCGCAAATCAAGGCGAGACTCGGGAACCGCCCTTCTTCGCTCGCTCCATTGGCTCCCCGTGAAAGCCAGAATTGAGTATAAAGTGGCGCTACTTTGCCATCAGTGCATTTTTAATAACGAGTTTCCGTCCTATCTCAAAGAACTCATCACACCATATGCCCCTCAAAGAACACTGCCAACTCATCGCTTCTGGAAGAGCCCCGTTTCTCTCTGACGACCGTTGGCCTTAGAGCCTTCTCAGTATCCGGTCCGAAGGTGTGGAATCTACTTCCCATTCAACTCAGACAAACAAAACCCTTCAAAAAGAACTTAAAAACTCATTATTTCAATATTTATCTTAATTAACATGCTTTGAGCCCTACTGTCTTACTTATATGTTAGGTCGGTTATTTTGTTTTGGTTGTTTGATTTGTTCCATGTTTGTAAAGTTTTGAATCATTATTTAGTTTTTTATCTCTTAGCCTACAGATTGTATCCGTGTTCTGAGTTGTATGTTAAATGCGCTCTGAGCTTGCATTATGCTTGTTGGCAGCGCTATACAAATGTCATTATTATAAATTGCCAGTGTTTACGCTACTTTGGCCGGCCACTTTCGCGATGTGGCTGGCAATCCCTGGCCAATGTCCGATGTGCTGATAGAAGAATGTTCGGTAGGCGGCGCAGGTGTGATGGCGGCTTGCATAAGGTAGCAAGGACAGTGATACATACGCTGTGACGATAATTTTCTGTTCATCTTGTGCTTTTCAGAGAAAGTCCTGCCGAAGTGGTCACTAATTATCAAGGAAATTAATTAACACGATTTAGTAAACTATCTACCTGGATAAAAACACTATTTGCGTCATGAATTGACTGGATGGTGTCTATGAGAAGAGGATTGACTTTTGATAATCCACAAAGGTGGTGAGGTCAGGCAGAAGCGACCGTATTTTTATCTAGCCATTGTCCGCGCGGTCGAGTTTCATTATGTGTTGTATAAACATGGAAGGGGCCGCCAGTCGCAATGACAAAGAGCGTGTTTGATTTTATGAACAGAGATAGAGAAGGAGTGTCAATACTGTACAGGGCAGGGCCATCATTGTTCTCGTGACCTACACCGACGAGGGTTAGGGGAAAACACCCTCCCAGCCCCACCCATTGACAGACCCTCGAAGCCACAAGCGACTGGAATGTTTGGACAAAGGGATGGGAGAGAGATACGTGACTTTAAAGTCCACCCACTCCTTTCTCATTGGTCCATGTTATATTTCGTGGGCAGATCTTCCTTGTGTAAAAACGCCCCAAGCACGACTTTACGCACTTATTTCCTTTTGGATTATAGCATTGCAAGACCGTTTTTCGACTATTAGAATTCCTGGACCTTTCACTACTGTGTAATTTTCCATGGATAATTTACTATAATAGACTAATTTGACTGATTTTTTAATTTATTTTAATTAAATATTGTTAATTTACTATAATAAACTAATTTGACTGATTTTGTAATTTAGCTTAATTATTAATCAATATAAGCCTAATGTGATAATTACGGTATACAAGCACTCACAATCTGCTAATGACTTTCTTAATCGGGCTTTGGCCGATCGCCCCTGGCCATTTCGCGATCTGGCCGGCCAAGGTCCGAAATCAAGAACAGATCGGACTTTGGCCGGTCAAATGTGAGGTGATATTGGCCACTTCGCGATCTGGCCGACTTCGGGCTTTGGCCGTAACATATACAAACATTCTTTTATATTAAAAAAATCATGATCTGTAGTAAATGAAAACAATATATCAGGCCTATTACAATTCAACATTTAAAGTTATTACAATTAACTGTATGCATTTGGCATCATTTTGCATAAATAATGTGATTATTTTTGCTGTTGTGTGCATGCTGATATTTTGTCAAGCCGTTGCTCTTACTCCGTAAATTTTTGAGCGACACATGCAGCACTCAGGTCATCTGTCAGTCTGTTTCTGGTATCAGATTTGAAATAATTTAAAGTTGAAAACAGCTGCTCACATGCATAATTAGATAACCCAAACAAAGTAAGAAGTGCAATCCCAAGTGCTTTCATCGACTACAAATTATTTGGCAGAGAATTCCACCCTTTCATCTTTAGAGCTACCAACTGTGCTGTCCTTTACCATCCTTTCAAATTCTATTTTCTCAAGTGTTTCACGCAGTCGCAGATAATAGAATTTATTTTTTCCAGATAAATTCGCATCTTTTCACACCAAACACTTTCACTCGATATTTCTCATTAAGTTAATACTTCACATACCCTCCCTCCTCCGTACTCAAGAGCAGTGCCGACGTACTTAGCAGCAGTACCGACATACCGCTGGGTAGGTCGGCGCTACCGCTGAGCGCGTCGGCGCTACCGCTGAGTAGGTTGGCGCTACCGCTGGGTAGGTCGGCGCTACCGCTGAGCGCGTCGGCGCTACTGCTGATAAGGTTGGCGCTACCGCTGAGTAGGTTGGAGCTACCGCTGGGTAGGTCGGCGCTACCGCTGAGCGCGTCGGCGCTACCGCTGAGTAGGTGGGCGCTACCGCTGAGCGCGTCGGCGCTACTGCTGAGTAGGTCGGCGCTAACGCTGAGTAGGTTGGTGCTACCGCTGAGTAGGTCGGCACTACCGCTGGGTGTGTCGGCGCTACCGCTAAGTGCGTCGGCGCTACCGATGAGTGCGTCGGCGCTACCGCTGGGTAGGTCGGCGCTACCGCTGTGTAGGTCGGCGCTACCGCTGTGTAGGTCGGCGCTAACGCTGGGTATGTCGGCGCTACCGCTGAGTGCGTCGGTATTACCGCTGAGTGCGTCAGCGCTGCCGCTGAGTAGGTCGGCGCTACCGCTGAGAAGAACGGCGCTACCGCTGAGTAGAACGGCGCTACCGCTGAGTAGGTTGGCGATACAGCTGAGTTCGTCGGCGCTTCTGCTGAGTGCGTCGGCGCTACCTCTGTGTACGTCGGCGCTACCTCTGTGTACGTCGGCGCTACCGCTGAGAACGTCGGCGCTACCTTTGAGTAGGTCGGCGCTACCTTTGAGTAGGTCGGCGCCACCGATAAGTAGGTCGGCGCTACCGCTGAGTAGGTCTGCGCTACCGCTGAGTAGGTCTGCGCTACCGCTGAGTAGGTCGGCGCTACCACTGAGTAGGTCGGCGATACCGCTGAGTAAGTCGGCGCTACCGCTAAGTAGGTCGGCGCTACAGCTGAGAAGAACGGCGCTACCGCTAAGTTGGTCGGCGCCAGCGCTGGGTAGGTCGGCGCCACCGCTGGGTAGGTCGGCGCTACCGCTGAGTAGGTCGGCGCTACCGCTGAGTAGAACGGCGCTACCGCTGAGTAGAACGGCGCTACCGCTAAATAGGTCGGCGCTACCGCTGAGTAGGTTGGCGATACAGCTGAGTTCGTCGGCGCTTCCGCTGAGTACGTCGGTGCTACCGCTGTGTACGTCGGCGCTACCGCTCAGAACGTCGGCGCTACCGCTGGGTCTGTCGGGGCTACCTTTGAGTAGGTCGGCGCCACCGATAAGTAGGTCGGCGCTACCGCTGAGTAAGTCTGCGCTACCGCTGAGTAGGTCGGTGCTACCACTGAGTAGGTCGGCGATACCGCTGAGTAAGCCGGCGCTACCACTAAGTAGGTCGGCGATACAGCTGAGAAGAACGGCGCTACCGCTAAGTAAGTCGGCGCTAGCGCTGGGTAGGTCGGCGCCACCGCTGGGTAGGTCGGCGCTACCGCTGAGTAGGTCGGCGCTACCGCTGAGCGCGTCGGCGCTAACGCTGACTAGGTTGGCGCTAACGCTGAGTAGGTCGGCGCTACCGCTGAGCGCGTCGGCGCTACCGCTGTGTAGGTCGGCGCTACCGCTGTGTAGGTCGGCGCTACCGCTGAGTAGGTCGGCGCTACCGCTGAGTAGGTCGGCGCTACCGTTGGGTAGGTCGGCGCTACCTCTGAGTAAGTCGGCGCTACCTTTTAGTTGGTCGGCGTTACCGCTAAGTAGGTCGGCGCTACTGCTGAGTAGGTCGGCGCTACCGCTGGGTAGGTCGGCGCTATCGCTGGGTAGGTCGGCGCTACCGCTGAGTAGGTCGGCGCTACCGCTGAGTAGGTCGGCGCTACCGCTGGGTAGGTCGGCGCTACCTCTGAATACGTCGGTGCTACCTTTTAGTAGGTCGGCGCTACCTTTGAGTACGTCGGCGTCACCGCTAAGTAGGTCGGCGCTACCGCGTGGTAGGTCGGCGCTACCGCTGGGTAGGTCGGCGCTACCGCGTGGTAGGTCGGCGCTACCGCTGGGTAGGTCGGCGCTACCACTGGGTAGGTCGGCGCAACCGCCGGGTAAGTCGGCGCTACCGCTGGGTTGTTCGGCGCTACCGCTAGGTAGGTCGGCGCTACCTCTGAGAACGTCGGCGCTACCTTTGAGAAGGTCGGCGCTACCTTTGAGTAGGTCGGCGCAACCGCTGAGTAGATCGGCGCTACAGTTGAGTACGTCGGCGCTACCTTTTAGTAGGTCGGCGCTAACTTTGAGTAGGTCGGCGCTACCGCTGGGTAGGTCGGCGCTACCTCTGAATACGTCGGCGCTACTCTTTAGTAGGTCGGCGCTACCTTTGAGTAGGTCGGCGTCACCGCTAAGTAGGTCGGCGCTACCGCTGGGTAGGTCGTCGCTACCGCTGAGTAGGTCGGCGCTACCTCTGAGAACGTCGGCGCTACCTTTGAGAAGGTCGGCGCTACCTTTGAGTAGGTCGGCGCAACCGCTGAGTAGATCGGCGCTACAGTTGAGTACGTCGGCGCTACCTTTTAGTAGGTCGGCGCCACCTTTAAGTAGGTCGGCGCCACCGCTAAGTAGGTCGGCTCTTCCGCTTGGTAGGTCGGCGTTACCGCTGGGTAGGTAGGCGCTACCGCTTGGTAGGTCGGCGCTACCGCTGGGTAGGTCGGCGCTACCGCTGAGTAGTAGACACTACCGCTGAGTAGGTCGACGCTACCGCTGGGTAGGTCGGCGCTACCGCTGGGTAGGTCGGCGCTACCTCTGAGTACGTCGGCGCTACCTTTTAGTAGGTCGGCGTTACCGCTGAGTAGGTCGGCGCTACCGCTGGGTAGGTCGGCGCTACCGCTGGGTCGGTCGGCGCTACCGCTGAGTAGGTCGGCGCTACCGCTGAGTAGGTCGGCACTACAGTTGAGTACGTCGGTGCTACCTTTTAGTAGGTCGGCGCAACCTTTTAGTAGGTCGGCGCCACCTTTGAGTAGGTCGGCGCCACCGCTAAGTAGGTCGGCCCTACCGCATAGTAGGTCGGCGCTACCGCTGGGTAGGTCGGCGCTACCGCAGAGTAGGTCGGCGCTACCTTTTAGTAGGTCGGCGCTACCTTTTAGTAGGTCTGCGCCACCGCTAAGTAGTTCGGCGCTACCGCTGAGTAGGTCGGCCTACCTTTGAGTAGGTCGGCGCTACCTTTGTGTAGGTCGGCGCAACAGCTAAGTACGTCGGCGCTACCACTAAGTAGGTCGGCGCTAACGCTGAGTAGGTCGGCGCTACCGCTGAGTAGGTCGGCGCTACCGCTGAGTAGGTCGGCGCTACCTCTGAGTACGTCGGCGCTACCTTTTAGTAGGTCGGCGCTACCGCTGAGTAGGTCGGCGCTACCGCTGGGTAGGTCGGCGCTACCGCTGGGTTGGTCGGCGCTACCGCTGAGTAGGTCGGCGCTACCGCTGAGTAGGTCGGCGCTACAGTTGAGTACGTCGGCGCTACCTTTTAGTAGGTCGGCGCTACCTTTTAGTAGGTCGGCGCTACCTTTGATTAGGTCAACGCAACCGCTAAGTACGTCGGCGCTACCGCTGAGTAGGTCGGCGCTAACGCTGAGTAGGTCGGCGCTACCGCTGAGTAGGTCGGCGCTACAGCTGAGTAGGTCGGCTCTACAGTTGAGTACGTCTGCGCTACCTTTAAGTAAGTCGGCGCTACCTTTTAGTAGGTCGGCGCCACTTTTGAGTGGTTCGGCGCCACCGCTAAGTAGGTCGGCGCTACCGCTTGGTAGGTCGGCGCTACCGCTGAGTAGGTAGGCGCTACCGCTTGGTAGGTCGGCGCTACCGCTAGGTAGGTCGACGCTACCGCTGAGTAGATCGGCGCTACCGCTGAGTAGGTCGCGCTATCGCTGGGTAGGTCGGCGCTACCGCTGGGTAGGTCGGCGCTACCTCTGAGTACGTCGGCGCTACCTTTTAGTAGGTCGGCGCTACCGCTGAGTAGGTCGGCGCTACCGCTGGGTAGGTTGGCGCTACCTCTGAATACGTCGGCGCTACCTTTTAGTAGGTCGGCGTCACCGCTAAGTAGGTCGGCGCTACCGCTGGGTAGGTCGGCGCTACCGCTGGGTAGGTCGGCGCTACCGCTGGGTAGGTCGGCGCTACCGCTGGGTAGGTCGGCGCTACCGCTGAGTAGGTCGGCGCTACCGCTGGGTAGGTCGGCGCTACCGCTGGGTAGGTCGGCGCTACCTTTTAGTAGGTCGGCGCTACCTTTTAGTAGGTCGGCGCTACCTTTAAGTAGGTCGGCGCTACCGCTGAGTAGGTCGGCGCTACCTCTGGGAAGGTCGGCGCTACCGCCGGATAAGTCGGCGCTACCGCTGGGTAGGTCGGCGCTACCGCTGGGTAGGTCGGTGCTATCTCTGAGTTCGTCGGCGCTACCTTTTAGTAGGTCGGCGCTACCTTTATGTAGGTCGGCGTCACCGCTAAGTAGGTCGGCGCTACCGCTGGGAAGGTCGACGTTACCGCTGGGTAGGTTGGCGCTAACGCCGGGAAGGTCGGCGCTACCGCTTGGTATGTCGACGCTACCGCTGGGTAGGTCGGCGCTACAGCTGGGTAGGTCGGCACTACCGCTGAGTACGTCGCCGCTACCTTTTAGTAGGTCGGCGCTACCTTTTAGTAGGTCTGCGCCACCGCTAAATAGTTCGGCGCTACCGCTGAGTAGGTCGGCGCTACCGCTGGGTAAGTCGGCGCTACCGTTTAGTAGGTCGGAGCTACCGCTGGATAGGTCGGCGCTACCGCTAGGTAGTTCGGCGCTACCGCTGAGTAGGTCGGCGCTACCTCTGAGAACGTCAGCGCTACCTTTGAGTAGGTCGGCGCAACCTTTGAGTAGGTCGGCGCAACCGCTAAGTACGTCGGCGCTACCGCTGAGTAGGTCGGCGCTACAGTTGAGTACGTCGGCGCTACAGTTGAGTACGTCGGCGCTACCTTTTAGTAGGTCGGCGCCACCTTTGAGTAGGTCGGCGCTACCGCTTGGTAGGTCGGCGCTACCGCTGGGTAGGTAGGCGCTACCGCTTGGTAGGTCGGCGCTACCGCTGGGTAGGTCGGCGCTACCGCTGAGTAGGTCGGCGCTACCGCAGAGTAGGTCGGCGCTACCGCTGAGTAGGTCGGCGCTACCGCTGGGTAGGTCGGCGCTACCTCTGAATAAGTCGGCGCTACCATTTAGTAGGTCGGCGTTACCGCTAAGTAGGTCGGCGCTACTGCTGAGTATGTCGGCGCTACCGCTGGGTAGGTCGGCGCTATCGCTGGGTAGGTCGGCGCTACCGCTGAGGTAGGTCGGCGATACCGCTGAGTAGGTCGGCGCTACCGCTGGGTAGGTCGGCGCTACCTCTGAATACGTCGGTGCTACCTTTTAGTAGGTCGGCGCTACCTTTGAGTAGGTCGGCGTCACCGCTAAGTAGGTCGGCGCTACCGCTAGGTAGGTCGGCGCTACCGCGTGGTAGGTCGGCGCTACCGCTGGGTAGGTCGGCGCTACCGCGTGGTAGGTCGGCGCAACCGCCATGTAAGTCGGCGCTACCGCTGGGTCGTTCGGCGCTACCGCTGGGTAGGTCGGCGCTACCGCTGAGTAGGTCGGCGCTACAGTTGAGTACGTCGGCGCTACCTTTTAGTTGGTCGGCGCTAACATTGAGTAGGTCGGCGCTACCGCTGGGTAGGTCGGCGCTACCTCTGAATACGTCGGCGCTACTCTTTAGTAGGTCGGCGCTACCTTTGAGTAGGTCGGCGTCACCGCTAAGTAGGTCGGCGCTACCGCTGGGTAGGTCGTCGCTACCGCTGAGTAGGTCGGCGCTACCTCTGAGAACGTCGGCGCTACCTTTAAATAGGTCGGCGCAACCGCTGAGTAGATCGGCGCTACAGTTGAGTACGTCACGCTACCTTTTAGTAGGTCGGCGCCACCTTTGAGTAGGTCGGCGCCACCGCTAAGTAGGTCGGCGCTTCCGCTTGGTAGGTCGGCGCTACCGCTGGGTAGGTAGGCGCTACTGCTTGGTAGGTCGGCGCTACCGCTGGGTAGGTCGGCGCTACCGCTGAGTAGGTCGGCGTTACCGCAGAGTAGTTCGGCGCTACTGCTGGGTAGGTCGGCGCTACCGCTGAGTCGGTCGGCGCTACCGCTGAGTAGGTCGGCGCTACCGCTGAGTAGGTCGGCGCTACGGTTGAGTACGTCGGTGCTACCTTTTAGTAGGTCGGCGCAACCTTTTATTAGGTCGGCGCCACCTTTGAGTAGGTCGGCGCCACCGCTAAGTAGGTCGGCCCTACCGCATGGTAGGTCGGCGCTACCGCTGGGTAGGTCGGCGCTACCGCTGAGTAGGTCGGCGCTACCTTTTAGTAGGTCGGCGCTACCTTTTAGTAGGTCTGCGCCACCGCTAAGTAGTTCGGCGCTACCGCTGAGTAGGTCGGCCTACCTTTGAGTAGGTCGGCGCTACCTTTGTGTAGGTCGGAGCAACAGCTAAGTACGTCGGCGCTACCACTAAGTAGGTCGGCGCTAACGCTGAGTAGGTCGGCGCTACCGCTGAGTAGGTCGGCGCTACCGCTGAGTAGGTCGGCGCTACAGTTGAGTACGTCGGCGCTACCTTTTAGTAGGTCGGCGCTACCTTTAAGCAGGTCGGCGCCACCTTTGAGTAGGTCGGCGCCACCGCTAAGTAGGTCGGCGCTACCGCTTGATAGGTCGGCACTACCGCTGGGTAGGTAGGCGCTACCGCTTGGTAGGTCGGCGCTACCGCTAGGTAGGTCGGCGCTACCGCTGAGTAGGTCGGCGCTACCTTTGAGTACGTCGGCGCTACCTTTTAGTAGGTCGGCGCAACCTTTTAGTAGGTCGGCGCCACCTTTGAGTAGGTCGGCGCCACCGCTAAGTAGGTCGGCCCTACCGCATAGTAGGTCGGCGCTACCGCTGGGTAGGTCGGCGCTACCGCAGAGTAGGTCGGCGCTACCTTTTAGTAGGTCGGCGCTACCTTTTAGTAGGTCTGCGCCACCGCTAAGTAGTTCGGCGCTACCGCTGAGTAGGTCGGCCTACCTTTGAGTAGGTCGGCGCTACCTTTGTGTAGGTCGGCGCAACAGCTAAGTACGTCGGCGCTACCACTAAGTAGGTCGGCGCTAACGCTGAGTAGGTCGGCGCTACCGCTGAGTAGGTCGGCGCTACCGCTGAGTAGGTCGGCGCTACCTCTGAGTACGTCGGCGCTACCTTTTAGTAGGTCGGCGCTACCGCTGAGTAGGTCGGCGCTACCGCTGGGTAGGTCGGCGCTACCGCTGGGTTGGTCGGCGCTACCGCTGAGTAGGTCGGCGCTACCGCTGAGTAGGTCGGCGCTACAGTTGAGTACGTCGGCGCTACCTTTTAGTAGGTCGGCGCTACCTTTTAGTAGGTCGGCGCTACCTTTGATTAGGTCAACGCAACCGCTAAGTACGTCGGCGCTACCGCTGAGTAGGTCGGCGCTAACGCTGAGTAGGTCGGCGCTACCGCTGAGTAGGTCGGCGCTACAGCTGAGTAGGTCGGCTCTACAGTTGAGTACGTCTGCGCTACCTTTAAGTAAGTCGGCGCTACCTTTTAGTAGGTCGGCGCCACTTTTGAGTGGTTCGGCGCCACCGCTAAGTAGGTCGGCGCTACCGCTTGGGAGGTCGGCGCTACCGCTGAGTAGGTAGGCGCTACCGCTTGGTAGGTCGGCGCTACCGCTAGGTAGGTCGACGCTACCGCTGTATAGATCGGCGCTACCGCTGAGTAGGTCGCGCTATCGCTGGGTAGGTCGGCGCTACCGCTGGGTAGGTCGGCGCTACCTCTGAGTACGTCGGCGCTACCTTTTAGTAGGTCGGCGCTACCGCTGAGTAGGTCGGCGCTACCGCTGGGTAGGTTGGCGCTACCTCTGAATACGTCGGCGCTACCTTTTAGTAGGTCGGCGTCACCGCTAAGTAGGTCGGCGCTACCGCTGGGTAGGTCGGCGCTACCGCTGGGTAGGTCGGCGCTACCGCTGGGTAGGTCGGCGCTACCGCTGGGTAGGTCGGCGCTACCGCTGAGTAGGTCGGCGCTACCGCTGGGTAGGTCGGCGCTACCGCTGGGTAGGTCGGCGCTACCTTTTAGTAGGTCGGCGCTACCTTTTAGTAGGTCGGCGCTACCTTTAAGTAGGTCGGCGCTACCGCTGAGTAGGTCGGCGCTACCTCTGGGAAGGTCGGCGCTACCGCCGGATAAGTCGGCGCTACCGCTGGGTAGGTCGGCGCTACCGCTGGGTAGGTCGGTGCTATCTCTGAGTTCGTCGGCGCTACCTTTTAGTAGGTCGGCGCTACCTTTATGTAGGTCGGCGTCACCGCTAAGTAGGTCGGCGCTACCGCTGGGAAGGTCGACGTTACCGCTGGGTAGGTTGGCGCTAACGCCGGGAAGGTCGGCGCTACCGCTTGGTATGTCGACGCTACCGCTGGGTAGGTCGGCGCTACAGCTGGGTAGGTCGGCACTACCGCTGAGTACGTCGCCGCTACCTTTTAGTAGGTCGGCGCTACCTTTTAGTAGGTCTGCGCCACCGCTAAATAGTTCGGCGCTACCGCTGAGTAGGTCGGCGCTACCGCTGGGTAAGTCGGCGCTACCGTTTAGTAGGTCGGCGCTACCGCTGGATAGGTCGGCGCTACCGCTAGGTAGTTCGGCGCTACCGCTGAGTAGGTCGGCGCTACCTCTGAGAACGTCAGCGCTACCTTTGAGTAGGTCGGCGCAACCTTTGAGTAGGTCGGCGCAACCGCTAAGTACGTCGGCGCTACCGCTGAGTAGGTCGGCGCTACAGTTGAGTACGTCGGCGCTACAGTTGAGTACGTCGGCGCTACCTTTTAGTAGGTCGGCGCCACCTTTGAGTAGGTCGGCGCTACCGCTTGGTAGGTCGGCGCTACCGCTGGGTAGGTAGGCGCTACCGCTTGGTAGGTCGGCGCTACCGCTGGGTAGGTCGGCGCTACCGCTGAGTAGGTCGGCGCTACCGCAGAGTAGGTCGGCGCTACCGCTGAGTAGGTCGGCGCTACCGCTGGGTAGGTCGGCGCTACCTCTGAATAAGTCGGCGCTACCATTTAGTAGGTCGGCGTTACCGCTAAGTAGGTCGGCGCTACTGCTGAGTATGTCGGCGCTACCGCTGGGTAGGTCGGCGCTATCGCTGGGTAGGTCGGCGCTACCGCTGAGGTAGGTCGGCGATACCGCTGAGTAGGTCGGCGCTACCGCTGGGTAGGTCGGCGCTACCTCTGAATACGTCGGTGCTACCTTTTAGTAGGTCGGCGCTACCTTTGAGTAGGTCGGCGTCACCGCTAAGTAGGTCGGCGCTACCGCTAGGTAGGTCGGCGCTACCGCGTGGTAGGTCGGCGCTACCGCTGGGTAGGTCGGCGCTACCGCGTGGTAGGTCGGCGCAACCGCCATGTAAGTCGGCGCTACCGCTGGGTCGTTCGGCGCTACCGCTGGGTAGGTCGGCGCTACCGCTGAGTAGGTCGGCGCTACAGTTGAGTACGTCGGCGCTACCTTTTAGTTGGTCGGCGCTAACATTGAGTAGGTCGGCGCTACCGCTGGGTAGGTCGGCGCTACCTCTGAATACGTCGGCGCTACTCTTTAGTAGGTCGGCGCTACCTTTGAGTAGGTCGGCGTCACCGCTAAGTAGGTCGGCGCTACCGCTGGGTAGGTCGTCGCTACCGCTGAGTAGGTCGGCGCTACCTCTGAGAACGTCGGCGCTACCTTTAAATAGGTCGGCGCAACCGCTGAGTAGATCGGCGCTACAGTTGAGTACGTCACGCTACCTTTTAGTAGGTCGGCGCCACCTTTGAGTAGGTCGGCGCAACCGCTAAGTAGGTCGGCGCTTCCGCTTGGTAAGTCGGCGCTACCGCTGGGTAGGTAGGCGCTACTGCTTGGTAGGTCGGCGCTACCGCTGGGTAGGTCGGCGCTACCGCTGAGTAGGTCGGCGTTACCGCAGAGTAGTTCGGCGCTACCGCTGGGTAGGTCGGCGCTACCGCTGAGTCGGTCGGCGCTACCGCTGAGTAGGTCGGCGCTACCGCTGAGTAGGTCGGCGCTACCTTTGAGTACGTCGGCGCTACCTTTTAGTAGGTCGGCGCTACCGCTGGGTTGGTCGGCGCTACCGCTGAGTAGGTCGCCGCTACAGCTGAGTAGGTCGGCGCTACAGTTGAGTACGTCGGCGCTACCTTTTAGTAGGTCGGCGCTACCTTTTAGTAGGTCGGCGCTACCTTTGATTAGGTCGGCGCAACCGCTAAGTACGTCGGCGCTACCGCTGAGTAGGTCGGCGCTAACGCTGAGTAGGTCGGCGCTACCGCTGAGTAGGTCGGCGCTACAGCTGAGTAGGTCGGCTCTACAGTTAAGTACGTCGGCGCTACCTTTAAGTAAGTCGGCGCTACCTTTTAGTAGGTCGGCGCCACTTTTGAGTGGTTCGGCGCCACCGCTAAGTAGGTCGGCGCTACCGCTGAATACGTCGGCGCTACTTTTTAGTAGGTCGGCGCTACCTTTGAGTAGGTCGGCGTCACCGCTAAGTAGGTCGGCGCTACCGCTGGGTAGGTCGTCGCTACCGCTGAGTAGGTCGGCGCTACCTCTGGGTAGGTCGGCGCTACCGCTGAGTAGGTCGGCGCTACCGCAGAGTAGGTCGGCGCTACCGCTGAGTAGGTCGGCGCTACCGCTGGGTAGGTCGGCGCTACCTCTGAATAAGTCGGCGCTACCTTTTAGTAGGTCGGCGTTACCGCTAAGTAGGTCGGCGCTACTGCTGAGTATGTCGGCGCTACCGCTGGGTAGGTCGGCGCTATCGCTGGGTAGGTCGGCGCTACCGCTGAGGTAGGTCGGCGCTACCGCTGAGTAGGTCGGCGCTACCGCTGGGTAGGTCGGCGCTACCTCTGAATACGTCGGTGCTACCTTTTAGTAGGTCGGCGTCACCGCTAAGTAGGTCGGCGCTACCGCTGGGTAGGTGGGCGCTACCGCGTGGTAGGTCGGCGCTACCGCTGGGTAGGTCGGCGCTACCGCGTGGTAGGTCGGCGCAACCGCCGGGTAAGTCGGCGCTACCGCTGGGTCGTTCGGCGCTACCGCTGGGTAGGTCGGCGCTACCGCTGAGTAGGTCGGCGCTACAGTTGAGTACGTCGGCGCTACCTTTTAGTAGGTCGGCGCTAACATTGAGTAGGTCGGCGCCACCGCTGGGTAGGTCGGCGCTACCTCTGAATACGTCGGCGCTACTCTTTAGTAGGTCGGCGCTACCTTTGAGTAGGTCGGCGTCAACGCTAAGTTTGTCGGCGCTACCGCTGGGTAGGTCGTCGCTACCGCTGAGTAGGTCGGCGCTACCTCTGAGAACGTCGGCGCTACCTTTGAGTAGGTCGGCGCAACCGCTGAGTAGATCGGCGCTACAGTTTAGTACGTCGGCGCTACCTTTTAGTAGGTCGGCGCCACCTTTGAGTAGGTCGGCGCCACCGCTAAGTAGGTCGGCGCTTCCGATTGGTAGGTCGGCGCTACCGCTGGGTAGGTAGGCGCTACCGCTTGGTAGGTCGGCGCTACCGCTGGGTAGGTCGGCGCTACCGCTGAGTAGGTCGGCGTTACCGCAGAGTAGGTCGGCGCTACCGCTGGGTAGGTCGGCGCTGCCGCTGGGTCGGTCGGCGCTACCGCTGAGTAGGTCGGCGCTACTGCTGAGTAGGTCGGCGCTACAGTTGAGTACGTCGGTGCTACCTTTTAGTAGGTCGGCGCAACCTTTTAGTAGGTCGGCGCCACCTTTGAGTAGGTCGGCGCCACCGCTAAGTAGGTCGGCCCTACCACATGGTAGGTCGGCGCTACCGCTGGGTAGGTCGGCGCTACTGCTGAGTAGGTCGGCGCTACCTTTTAGTAGGTCGGCGCTACCTTTTAGTAGGTCTGCGCCACCGCTAAGTAGTTCGGCGCTACCGCTGAGTAGGTCGGCCTACCTTTGAGTAGGTCGGCGCTACCTTTGTGTAGGTCGGAGCAACAGCTAAGTACGTCGGCGCTACCACTAAGTAGGTCGGCGCTAACGCTGAGTAGGTCGGCGCTACCGCTGAGTAGGTCGGCGCTACCGCTGATTAGGTCGGCGCTACAGTTGAGTACGTCGGCGCTACCTTTTAGTAGGTCGGCGCTACCTTTAAGCAGGTCGGCGCCACCTTTGAGTAGGTCGGCGCCACCGCTAAGTAGGTCGGCGCTACCGCTTAATAGGTCGGCGCTACCGCTGGGTAGGTAGGCGCTACCGCTTGGTAGGTCGGCGCTACCGCTAGGTAGGTCGGCGCTACCGCTGAGTAGGTCGGCGCTACCGCTGCGTAGGTCGGCGCTACCACTGGGTAGGTCGGCGCTACCGCTGGGTAGGTCGGCGCTACCTCTGAGTACGTCGGCGCTACCTTTTAGTAGGTCGGCGCTACCGCTGAGTAGGTCGGCGCTACCGCTGGGTAGGTCGGCGCTACCGCTGGGTTGGTCGGCGCTACCGCTGAGTAGGTCGCCGCTACCGCTGAGTAGGTCGGCGCTACAGTTGAGTACGTCGGCGCTACCTTTTAGTAGGTCGGCGCTACCTTTTAGTAGGTCGGCGCTACCTTTGATTAGGTCGGCCCAACCGCTAAGTACGTCGGCGCTACCGCTGAGTAGGTCGGCGCTAACGCTGAGTAGGTCGGCGCTACCGCTGAGTAGGTCGGCGCTACAGCTGAGTAGGTCGGCTCTACAGTTGAGTACGTCGGCGCTTCCTTTAAGTAAGTCGGCGCTACCTTTTAGTAGGTCGGCGCCACTTTTGAGTGGTTCGGCGCCACCGCTAAGTAGGTCGGCGCTACCGCTGAATACGTCGGCGCTACTTTTTAGTAGGTCGGCGCTACCTTTGAGTAGGTCGGCGTCACCGCTAAGTAGGTCGGCGCTACCGCTGGGTAGGTCGTCGCTACCGCTGAGTAGGTCGGCGCTACCTCTGAGAACGTCGGCGCTACCTTTGAGTAGGTCGGCGCAACCGCTGAGTAGATCGGCGCTACAGTTGAGTACGTCGGCGCTACCTTTTAGTAGGTCGGCGCCACCTTTGAGTAGGTCGGCGCCACCGCTAAGTAGGTCGGCGCTTCCGCTTGGTAGGTCGGCGCTACCGCTGGGTAGGTCGGCGCTACCGCTGAGTAGGTCGGCACTACCGCTGAGTAGGTCGACGCTACCGCTGGGTAGGTCGGCGCTACCGCTTGGTAGGTCGGCGCTACCGCTTGGTAGGTCGGCGCTACCGCTGGGTAGGTCGGCGCTACCGCTGAGTAGGTCGGCGCTACCGCTGAGTAGGTCGACGCTACCGCTGGGTAGGTCGGCGCTACCGCTGGGTAGGTTGGCGCTACCTCTGAGTACGTCGGCGCTACCTTTTAGTAGGTCGGCGTTACCGCAGAGTAGGTCGGCGCTACCGCTGGGTAGGTCGGCGCTACCGCTGGGTTGGTCGGCGCTACCGCTGAGTAGGTCGCCGCTACCGCTGAGTAGGTCGGCGCTACAGTTGAGTACGTCGGCGCTACCTTTTAGTAGGTCGGCGCTACCTTTTAGTAGGTCGGCGCTACCTTTGATTAGGTCGGCGCAACCGCTAAGTACGTCGGCGCTACCGCTGAGTAGGTCGGCGCTAACGCTGAGTAGGTCGGCGCTACCGCTGAGTAGGTCGGCGCTACAGCTGAGTAGGTCGGCTCTACAGTTGAGTACGTCGGCGCTACCTTTAAGTAAGTCGGCGCTACCTTTTAGTAGGTCGGCGCCACTTTTGAGTGGTTCGGCGCCACCGCTAAGTAGGTCGGCGCTACCGCTGAATACGTCGGCGCTACTTTTTAGTAGGTCGGCGCTACCTTTGAGTAGGTCGGCGTCACCGCTAAGTAGGTCGGCGCTACCGCTTGGTAGGTCGTCGCTACCGCTGAGTAGGTCGGCGCTACCTCTGGGTAGGTCGGCGCTACCGCTGAGTAGGTCGGCGCTACCGCAGAGTAGGTCGGCGCTACCGCTGAGTAGGTCGGCGCTACCGCTGGGTAGGTCGGCGCTACCTCTGAATAAGTCGGCGCTACCTTTTAGTAGGTCGGCGTTACCGCTAAGTAGGTCGGCGTTACTGCTGAGTATGTCGGCGCTACCGCTGGGTAGGTCGGCGCTATCGCTGGGTAGGTCGGCGCTACCGCTGAGGTAGGTCGGCGCTACCGCTGAGTAGGTCGGCGCTACCGCTGGGTAGGTCGGCGCTACCTCTGAATACGTCGGTGCTACCTTTTAGTAGGTCGGCGCTACCTTTGAGTAGGTCGGCGTCACCGCTAAGTAGGTCGGCGCTACCGCTGGGTAGGTGGGCGCTACCGCGTGGTAGGTCGGCGCTACCGCTGGGTAGGTCGGCGCTACCGCGTGGTAGGTCGGCGCAACCGCCGGGTAAGTCGGCGCTACCGCTGGGTCGTTCGGCGCTACCGCTGGGTAGGTCGGCGCTACCGCTGAATAGGTCGGCGCTACAGTTGAGTACGTCGGCGCTACCTTTTAGTAGGTCGGCGCTAACATTGAGTAGGTCGGCGCCACCGCTGGGTAGGTCGGCGCTACCTCTGAATACGTCGGCGCTACTCTTTAGTAGGTCGGCGCTACCTTTGAGTAGGTCGGCGTCAACGCTAAGTAGGTCGGCGCTACCGCTGGGTAGGTCGTCGCTACCGCTGAGTAGGTCGGCGCTACCTCTGAGAACGTCGGCGCTACCTTTGAGTAGGTCGGCGCAACCGCTGAGTAGATCGGCGCTACAGTTTAGTACGTCGGCGCTACCTTTTAGTAGGTCGGCGCCACCTTTGAGTAGGTCGGCGCCACCGCTAAGTAGGTCGGCGCTTCCGCTTGGTAGGTCGGCGCTACCGCTGGTTAGGTAGGCGCTACCGCTTGGTAGGTCGGCGCTACTGCTGGGTAGGTCGGCGCTACCGCTGAGTAGGTCGGCGTTACCGCAGAGTAGGTCGGCGCTACCGCTGGGTAGGTCGGCGCTGCCGCTAAGTCGGTCGGCGCTACCGCTGAGTAGGTCGGCGCTACTGCTGAGTAGGTCGGCGCTACAGTTGAGTACGTCGGTGCTACCTTTTAGTAGGTCGGCGCAACCTTTTAGTAGGTCGGCGCCACCTTTGAGTAGGTCGGCGCCACCGCTAAGTAGGTCGGCCCTACCGCATGGTAGGTCGGCGCTACCGCTGGGTAGGTCGGCGCTACTGCTGAGTAGGTCGGCGCTACCTTTTAGTAGGTCGGCGCTACCTTTTAGTAGGTCTGCGCCACCGCTAAGTAGTTCGGCGCTACCGCTGAGTAGGTCGGCCTACCTTTGAGTAGGTCGGGGCTACCTTTGTGTAGGTCGGAGCAACAGCTAAGTACGTCGGCGCTACCACTAAGTAGGTCGGCGCTAACGCTGAGTAGGTCGGCGCTACCGCTGAGTAGGTCGGCGCTACCGCTGATTAGGTCGGCGCTACAAATGAGTACGTCGGCGCTACCTTTTAGTAGGTCGGCGCTACCTTTAAGCAGGTCGGCGCCACCTTTGAGTAGGTCGGCGCCACCGCTAAGTAGGTCGGCGCTACCGCTTAATAGGTCGGCGCTACCGCTGGGTAGGTAGGCGCTACCGCTTGGTAGGTCGGCGCTACCGCTAGGTAGGTCGGCGCTACCGCTGGGTAGGTCGGCGCTACCTCTGAGTACGTCGGCGCTACCTTTTAGTAGGTCGGCGCTACCGCTGAGTAGGTCGGCGCTACCGCTGGGTAGGTCGGCGCTACCGCTGGGTTGGTCGGCGCTACCGCTGAGTAGGTCGCCGCTACCGCTGAGTAGGTCGGCGCTACAGTTGAGTACGTCGGCGCTACCTTTTAGTAGGTCGGCGCTACCTTTTAGTAGGTCGGCGCTACCTTTGATTAGGTCGGCGCAACCGCTAAGTACGTCGGCGCTTCCTTTAAGTAAGTCGGCGCTACCTTTTAGTAGGTCGGCGCCACTTTTGAGTGGTTCGGCGCCACCGCTAAGTAGGTCGGCGCTACCGCTGAATACGTCGGCGCTACTTTTTAGTAGGTCGGCGCTACCTTTGAGTAGGTCGGCGTCACCGCTAAGTAGGTCGGCGCTACCGCTGGGTAGGTCGTCGCTACCGCTGAGTAGGTCGGCGCTACCTCTGAGAACGTCGGCGCTACCTTTGAGTAGGTCGGCGCAACCGCTGAGTAGATCGGCGCTACAGTTGAGTAGGTCGGCGCTACCGTTGAGTAGGTCGACGTTACCGCTGGGTAGGTCGGCGCTACCGCTGAGTAGGTCGGCGCTACCGCTGAGTAGGTCGACGCTACCGCTGGTTAGGTCGGCGCTACCGCTGGGTAGGTCGGCGCTACCTCTGAGTACGTCGGCGCTACCTTTTAGTAGGTCGGCGTTACCGCAGAGTAGGTCGTCGCTACCGCTGGGTAGGTCGGCGCTACCGCTGGGTCGGTCGGCGCTACCGCTGAGTAGGTCGGCGCTACCGCTGAGTAGGTCGGCGCTACAGTTGAGTACGTCGGTGCTACCTTTTAGTAGGTCGGCGCAACCTTTTAGTAGGTCGGCGCCACCTTTGAGTAGGTCGGCGCCACCGCTAAGTAGGTCGGCCCTACCGCATGGTAGGTCGGCGCTACCGCTGGGTAGGTCGGCGCTACCGCTGAGTAGGTCGGCGCTACCTTTTAGTAGGTCGGCGCTACCTTTTAGTAGGTCTGCGCCACCGCTAAGTAGTTCGGCGCTACCGCTGAGTAGGTCGGCCTACCTTTGAGTAGGTCGGCGCTACCTTTGTGTAGGTCGGAGCAACAGCTAAGTACGTCGGCGCTACCACTAAGTAGGTCGGCGCTAACGCTGAGTAGGTCGGCGCTACCGCTGAGTAGGTCGGCGCTACCGCTGAGTAGGTCGGCGCTACAGTTGAGTACGTCGGCGCTACCTTTTAGTAGGTCGGCGCTACCTTTAAGCAGGTCGGCGCCACCTTTGAGTAGGTCGGCGCCACCGCTAAGTAGGTCGGAGCTACCGCTTGATAGGTCGGCGCTACCGCTGGGTAGGTAGGCGCTACCGCTTGGTAGGTCGGCGCTACCGCTAGGTAGGTCGGCGCTACCGCTGAGTAGGTCGGCGCTACCGCTGAGTAGGTCGGCGCTACCACTGGGTAGGTCGGCGCTACCGCTAGGTAGGTCGGCGCTACCTCTGAGTACGTCGGCGCTACCTTTTAGTAGGTCGGCGCTACCGCTGAGTAGGTCGGCGCTACTGCTGGATAGGTCGGCGCTACCGCTTGGTTAGTCGGCGCTACCGCTGAGTAGGTCGGCGCTACCGCTGAGTAGGTCGGCGCTACAGTTGAGTACGTCGGCGCTACCTTTTAGTAGGTCGGCGCTACCTTTTAGTAGGTCGGCGCTACCTTTGATTAGGTCGGCGCAACCGCTAAGTACGTCGGCGCTACCGCTGAGTAGGTCGGCGCTAACGCTGAGTAGGTCGGCGATACCGCTGAGTAGGTCGGCGCTACAGCTGAGTAGGTCGGCTCTACAGTTGAGTACGTCGGCGCTACCTTTAAGTAAGTCGGCGCTACCTTTTAGTAGGTCGGCGCCACTTTTGAGTGGTTCGGCGCCACCGCTAAGTAGGTCGGCGCTACCGCTTGGTAGGTCGGCGCTACCGCTGGGTAGGTAGGCGCTACCGCTTGGTAGGTCGGCGCTACCGCTAGGTAGGTCGACGCTACCGCTGAGTAGATCGGCGCTACCGCTGAGTAGGTCGCGCTACCGCTGGGTAGGTCGTCGCTACCGCTGGGTAGGTCGGCGCTACCTCTGAGTACGTCGGCGCTACCTTTTAGTAGGTCGGCGCTACCGCTGAGTAGGTCGGCGCTACCGCTGGGTAGGTCGGCGCTACCGCTGGGTCGGTCGGCGCTACAGCTGAGTAGGTCGGCGCTACCGCTGAGTAGGTCGGCGCTACAGTTGAGTACGTCGGCGCTACCTTTTAGTAGGTCGGCGCTACCTTTTAGTAGGTCGGCGCCACCTTTGAGTAGGTCGGCGCCACCGCCAAGTAGGTCGGCCCTACCGCTGGGTAGGTAGGCGCTACCGCTTGGTAGGTCGGCGCTACCGCTAGGTAGGTCGACGCTACCGCTGAGTAGATCGGCGCTACCGCTGAGTAGGTCGCGTTACCGCTGGGTAGGTAGGCGCTACTGCTTGATAGGTCGGTGCTACCGCTAGGTAGGTCGGCGCTACCGCTGAGTAGGTCGGCGCTACCACTAAGTAGGTCGGCGCTACCACTGGGTAGGTCGGCGCTACCGCTGGGTAGGTCGGCGCTACATCTGAGTACGTCGGTGCTACCTTTTAGTAGGTCGTCGCTACCGCTGAGTAGGTCGGCGCTACCGCTGGGTAGGTCGGCGCTACCGCTGGGTAGGTCGGCGCTACCGCTGGGTTGGTCGGCGCTACCGCTGAGTAGGTCGGCGTTACAGTTGAGTACGTCGGCGCTACCTTTTAGTAGGTCGGCGCTACCTTTTAGTAGGTCGGCGCTACCTTTGATTAGGTCGGCGCAACCGCTAAGTACGTCGGCGCTACCGCTGAGTAGGTCGGCGCTAACGCTGAGTAGGTCGGCGCTACCGCTGAGTAGGTCGGCGCTACTGCTGAGTAGGTCGGCTCTACAGTTGAGTACGTCGGCGCTACCTTTAAGTAAGTCGGCGTTACCTTTTAGTAGTTCGGCGCCACCGCTAAGTAGGTCGGCGCTACCGCTGGGTAGGTAGGCGCTACCGCTTGGTAGGTCGGCGCTACCGCTAGGTAGGTCGGCGCTACCGCTGAGTAGATCGGCGCTACCGCTGAGTAGGTCGCGCTACCGCTGGGTAGGTCGGCGCTACCACTGAGTAGGTCGGCGCTACCACTGGGTAGGTCGGCGCTACCGCTGGGTAGGTCGGCGCTACATCTGAGTACGTCGGTGCTACCTTTAAGTAGGTCGTCGCTACCGCTGAGTAGGTCGGCGCTACCGCTGGGTAGGTCGGCGCTACCGCTGGGTTGGTCGGCGCTACAGTTGAGTACGTCGGCGCTACCTTTTAGTAGGTCGGCGCTACCTTTTAGTAGGTCGGCGCTACCTTTGATTAGGTCGGCGCAACCGCTAAGTACGTCGGCGCTACCGCTGAGTAGGTCGGCGCTAACGCTGAGTAGGTCGGCGCTACCGCTGAGTAGGTCTGCGCTACCGCTGAGTAGGTCGGCTCTACAGTTGAGTACGTCGGCGCTACCTTTAAGTAAGTCGGCGTTACCTTTTAGTAGTTCGGCGCCACCGCTAAGTAGGTCGGCGCTACCGCTTGGTAGGTCGGCGCTACCGCTGGGTAGGTAGGCGCTACCGATTGGTAGGTCGGCGCTACCGCTAGGTAGGTCGGCGCTACCGCTGAGTAGATCGGCGCTACCGCTGAGTAGGTCGCGCTACCGCTGGGTAGGTCGGCGCTACCGCTGGGTAGGTCGGCGCTACCTCTGAGTACGTCGGCGCTACCTTTTAGTAGGTCGGCGCTACCGCTGAGTAGGTCGGCGCTACCGCTGGGTAGGTCGGCGCTACCGCTGAGTAGGTCGGCGCTACCGCTGGGTAGGTCGGCGCTACCGCTGGGTCGGTCGGCGCTACAGCTGAGTAGGTCGGCGCTACCTTTGAGTAGGTCGGCGCTACAGTTGAGTACGTCGGCGCTACCTTTTAGTAGGTCGGCGCTACCTTTTAGTAGGTCGGCGCCACCTTTGAGTAGATCGGCGCCTCCGCTAAGTAGGTCGGCCCTACCGCTTGGTAGGTCGGCGCTTCCACCGGGTAGGTCGGCGCTACCGCTGGGTAGGTCGGCGCTACCGCTGAGTAGGTCGGCGCTACAGTTGAGTCCGTCGGCGCTACCTTTTAGTAGGTCGGCGCTACCTTTTAGTAGGTCGGCGCTACCTTTGAGTAGGTCGGCGCTACCGCTGGGTGAGTCGTCGCTACCGCTGGGTAGGTCGGCGCTACCGCTGGGTAGATCGGCGCCTCCGCTAAGTAGGTCGGCCCTACCGCTTGGTAGGTCGGCGCTTCCACCGGGTAGGTCGGCGCTACCGCTGGGTAGGTCGGCGCTACCGCTGAGTAGGTCGGCGCTACAGTTGAGTCCGTCGGCGCTACCTTTTAGTAGGTCGGCGCTACCTTTTAGTAGGTCGGCGCTACCTTTGAGTAGGTCGGCGCTACCGCTGGGTGAGTCGTCGCTACTGCGTGGTAGGTCGGCGCTACCGCTGGGTAGGTCGGCGCTACCGCTGGGTAGGTCGGTGCCACCGCCGGGTAAGACGGCGCTACCTTTTAGTAGGTCGGCGCTACCACTGGGTAGGTCGGCGCTACCGCTGAGTAGGTCGGCGCTACCGCTGGGTAGGTCGGCGCTACCGTTGGGTAGGTCGGCGCTACCGCTAGGTAGGTCGGCGCTACCGCTGAGTAGGTCGGCGCTACCGCTGAGTAGGTCGGCGCTACCACTGGGTAGGTCGGCGCTACCGCTGGGTAGATCGGCGCTACCTCTGAGTACGTCGGCGCTACCTTTTAGTAGGTCGGCGCTACCGCTGAGTAGGTCGGCGCTACCGCTGGGTAGGTCGGCGCTACCGCTGGGTTGGTCGGCGCTACCGCTGAGTAGGTCGGCGCTACCGCTGAGTAGGTCGGCGCTACAGTTGAGTACGTCGGCGCTACCTTTTAGTAGGTCGGCGCTACATTTTAGTTGGTCGGCGCTACCTTTGATTAGGTCGGCGCAACCGCTAAGTACGTCGGCGCTACCGCTGAGTAGGTCGGCGCTAACGCTGAGTAGGTGGGCGGTACCGCTGTGTAGGTCGGCGCTACCGCTGAGTAGGTCGGCTCTACAGTTGAGTACGTCGGCGCTACCTTGAAGTAAGTCGGCGTTACCTTTTAGTAGGTCGGCGCCACTTTTGAGTAGTTCGGCGCCACCGCTAAGTAGGTCGGCGCTACCGCTTGGTAGGTCGGCGCTACCGCTGGGTAGGTAGGCGCTACCGCTTGGTAGGTCGGCGCTACCGCTAGGTAGGTCGGCGCTACCGCTAGGTAGGTCGGCGCTACCGCTGAGTAGATCGGCGCTACCGCTGAGTAGGTCGCGCTACCGCTGGGTAAGTCGGCGCTACCGCTGGGTAGGTCGGCGCTACCTCTGAGTACGTCGGCGCTACATTTTAGTAGGTCGGCGCTACCGCTGAGTAGGTCGGCGCTACCGCTGGGTAGGTCGGCGCTACCGCTGGGTCGGTCGGCGCTACAGCTGAGTAGGTCGGCGCTACCTCTGAGTAGGTCGGCGCTACAGTTGAGTACGTCGGCGCTACCTTTAAGTAGGTCGGCGCTACCTTTTAGTAGGTCGGCACCACCTTTGAGTAGATCGGCGCAACCGCTAAGTAGGTCGGCCCTACCGCTTGGTAGGTCGGCGCTTCCACCGGGTAGGTCGGCGCTACCGCTGGGTAGGTCGGCGCTACCGCTGGGTAGGTCGGTGCTACCGCTGAGTAGGTCGGCGCTACAGTTGAGTCCGTCGGCGCTACCTTTTAGTAGGTCGGCGCTACCTTTTAGTAGGTCGGCGCTACCTTTGAGCAGGTCGGCGCTACCGCTGGGTAAGTCGTCGCTACCGCTGGGTAGGTCGGCGCTTCCGCTGGGTAGGTCGGCGCTACCTCTGAATACGTCGGCGCCACCTTTTAGTAGGTCGGCGTCACCGCTAAGTAGGTCGGTGCTACCGCTGAGTAGGTCGGCGCTACAGTTGAGTCCGTCGGCGCTACCTTTTAGTAGGTCGGCGCTACCTTTGAGCAGGTCGGCGCTACCGCTGGGTAAGTCGTCGCTACCGCTGGGTAGGTCGGCGCTACCGCTGAATAGGTCGGCGCTACCGCTGGGTAGGTCGGCGCTACCTCTGAGTACGTCGGCGCTACCTTTTAGTAGGTCGGCGCTACCTTTAAGTAGGTCGGCGCCACCGCTAAGTAGGTCGGCGCTACCTTTTAGTAGGTCGGCGCTACCTTTATGTAGGTCGGCGCCACCGCTAAGTAGGTCGGCACTACCGCTGGGTAGGTCGACGCTACCGCTGGGTATGTCGGCGCTACCGCCGGGTAGGTTGGCGCTACCGCCGGGTATGTCGGCGCTACCGCTGGGTAGGTCGGCGCTACCGCTGAGTAGGTCGGCGCTACAGCTGAGTACGTCGGCGCTACCTTTTAGTAGGTCGGCGCTACCTTTTAGTAGGTCTGCGCCACCGCCAAGTAGTTCGGCGCTACCGCTGAGTAGGTCGGCGCTACCGCTGGATAGGTCGGCGCTACCGCTGGGTAGGTCGGCGCTACCTCTGAGAACGTCGGCGCTACCTTGAGTAGGTCGGCGCTACCTTTTAGTAGGTCGGCGCTACCTTTTAGTAGGTCTGCGCCACCGCTGAGTTGTTCGGCGCTACCGCTGAGTAGATCGGCGCTACCTCTGGGTAAGTCGGCGCTACCGTTTAGTAGGTCGGCGCTACCGCTGAGTAGGTCGGCGCAACCGCTAAGTACGTCGGCGCTACCGCTGAGTAGGTCGGCGCTAACGCTGAGTAGGTCGGCGCTACAGCTGAGTAGATCGGCTCTACAGTTGAGTACGTCGGCGCTACCTTTAAGTAAGTCGGCGCTACCTTTTAGTAGGTCGGCGCCACTTTTAAGTGGTTCGGCGCCACCGCTAAGTAGGTAGGCGCTACCGCTTGGTAGGTCGGCGCTACCGCTTGGTAGGTAGGCGCTACCGCTTGGTAGGTCAGCGCTACTGCTGGTAGGTCGGCGCTACCTCTGAGTACGTCGGCGCTACCTTTTAGTAGGTCGGCGCTACCTTAAAGTAGGTCGGCGCCACCTTTAAGTAGGTCGGCGCCACCGCTAAGTAGGTCGGCGCTACCTTTTAGTAGGTCGGCGCTACCTTTATGTAGGTCGGCGCCACCGCTAAGTAGGTCGGCGCTACCGCTGGGTTGGTCGGCGCTACCGCTGGGTAGGTAGGCGCTACCGCTTGGTAGGTCAGCGCTACCGCTGGTAGGTCGGCGCTACCTCTGAGTACGTCGGCGCTACCTTTTAGTAGGTCGGCGCTACCTTAAAGTAGGTCGGCGCCACCTTTAAGTAGGTCGGCGCCACCGCTAAGTAGGTCGGCGCTACCTTTTAGTAGGTCGGCGCTACCTTTATGTAGGTCGGCGCCACCGCTAAGTAGGTCGGCGCTACCGCTGGGTTGGTCGGCGCTACCGCTGAGTAGGTCGGCGCTACCGCTGAGTAGGTCGGCGCTACCTTTTAGTAGGTCGGCGCTACCTTTTAGTAGGTCGGCGCTACCTTTGATTAGGTCGGCGCTACCTTTGATTAGGTCGGTGCAACCGCTAAGTACGTCGGCGCTACCGCTGAGTAGGTCGGCGCTACCGCTGAGTAGGTCGGCGCTACCGCTGAGTAGGTCGGCTCTACAGTTTTAGGGTGCTACTTTTAAGTAAGTCGGCGTTACCTTTTAGTAGGTCGGCGCCACTTTTGAGTAGTTCGGCGCCACAGCTAAGTAGGTCGGCGCTACCGCTTGGTAGGTCGGTGCTACCGCTGGGTAGGTAGGCGCTACCGCTTGGTAGGTCGGCGCTACCGCTAGGTAGGTCGGCGCTACCGCTGAGTAGATCGGCGCTACCGCTGAGTACGTCGGCGCTACCTTTTAGTAGGTCGGCGCTACCGCTGAGTAGGTCGGCGCTACAGCTGAGTAGGTCGGCGCTACCTCTGATTAGGTCGGCGCTACAGTTGAGTACGTCGGCGCTACCGCTGGGTAGGTCGGCGCTACCGCTGGGTAGGTCGGCGCTACCTCTGAGTACGTCGGCGCTACCTTTTAGTAGGTCGGCGCTACCTTTAAGTAGGTCGGCGCCACCGCTAAGTAGGTCGACGCTACCTTTTAGTAGGTCGGCGCTACCTTTATGTAGGTCGGCGCCACCGCTAAGTAGGTCGGCGCTACCGCTGGGTAGGTCGACGCTACCGCTGGGTATGTCGGCGCTACAGCTGAGTACGTCGGCGCTACCTTTTAGTAGGTCGGCGCTACCTTTTAGTAGGTCTGCGCCACCGCCAAGTAGTTCGGCGCTACCGCTGGGTAGGTCGACGCTACCGCTGGGTATGTCGGCGCTACCGCCGGGTAGGTTTGCGCTACCGCCGGGTATGTCGGCGCTACCGCTGGGTAGTTCGGCGCTACCGCTGAGTAGGTCGGCGCTACAATTGAGTACGTCGGCGCTACCTTTTAGTAGGTCGGCGCTACCTTTTACCAGGTCGGCGCCACCTTTGAGTAGGTCGGCGCCACCGCTAAGTAGGTCGGCGCTACCGCTTGTTAGGTCGGCGCTACCGCTGGGTAGGTAGGCGCTACCGCTTGGTAGGTCGGCGCTACCGCTAGGTAGGTAGGCGCTACCGCTGAGTAGGTCGGCGCTACCGCTGAGTAGGTCGGCGCTACCACTGGGTAGGTCGGCGCTACCGCTGGGTAGGTCGGCGCTACCTGTGAGTACGTCGGCGCTACCTTTTAGTAGGTCGGCGCTACCGCTGAGTAGGTCGGCGCTACCGCTGGGTAGGTCGGCGCTACCGCTGGGTTGGTCGGCGCTACCGCTAAGTAGGTCGGCGCTACCGCTGAGTAGGTCGGCGCTACAGTTGAGTACGTCGGCGCTACCTTTTAGTAGGTCGGCGCTACCTTTTAGTAGGTCGGCGCTACCTTTGATTAGGTCGGCGCAACCGCTAAGTACGTCGGCGCTACCGCTGAGTAGGTCGGCGCTAACGCTGAGTAGGTCGGCGCTACCGCTGAGTAGGTCGACTCTACAGTTGAGTACGTCGGCGCTACCTTTTAGTAGGTCGGCGCTACCTTTTAGTAGGTCGGCGCCACCTTTGAATAGGTCGGCGCCACCGCTAAGTAGGTCGACCCTACCGCTTGGTAGGTCGGCGCTTCCGCCGGGTAAGTCGGCGCTACCGCTGGGTAGGTCGGCGCTACCGCTGGGTAGGTCGGTGCTACCGCTGAGTAGGTCGGCGCTACAGTTTAGTACGTCGGCGCTACCTTTTAGTCGGTCGGCGCTACCTTTTAGTAGGTCGGCGCTACCTTTGAGTAGGTCGGCGCTACCGCTGGGTAGGTCGGCGCTACCGCTGGGTAGGTCGGCGCTACGGCTGAGTAGGTCGACGATACCTCTGGGTAGGTCGGCGCTACCGCTGGGTAGGTCGACGCTACCGCTGGGTATGTCGGCGCTACCGCCCGGTAGGTTGGCGCTACCGCCGGGTATGTCGGCGCTACCGCTGAGTAGGTCGGCGCTACAGCTGAGTACGTCGGCGCTACCTTTTAGTAGGTCGGCGCTACCTTTTAGTAGGTCTGCGCCACCGCCAAGTAGTTCGGCGCTACCGCTGAGTAGGTCGGCGCTACCGCTGGATAGGTCGGCGCTACCGCTGGGTAGGTCGGCGCTACCTCTGAGAACGTCGGCGGAACCTTTGAGTAGGTCGGCGCTAACTTAGAGTAGGTTGGCGCAACCGCTAAGTACGTCGGCGCCACCGCTAAGTAGGTCGGCGCTACCGCTGAGTACGTCGGCGCTACCTTTTAGTAGGTCGGCGCTACCTTTTAGTAGGTCTGCGCCACCGCTAAGTAGTTCGGCGCTACCGCTGAGTAGATCGGCGCTACCTCTGGGTAAGTCGGCGCTACCGTTTAGTAGGTCGGCGCTACCACTGGATAGGTCGGCGCTACCGCTAGGTAGGTCGGTGCTACCGCTAAGTAGGTCGGCGCTACCTCTAAGAACATCGGCGCTACCTTTGAGTAGGTCGGCGCTACCTTTGAGTAGGTCGGCGCAACCGCTAAGTATGTCGGCGCTACCGCTGAGTAGGTCGGCGCTACCGCTGAGTAGGTCGGCGCTACCGCTGAGTATGTCGGCGCTACAGTTGAGTACGTCGGCGCTACCTTTTAGTAGGTCGGCGCTACCTTTTAGTAGGTCGGCGCCACCTTTGAGTAGGTCGGCGCCACCGCTGAGTAGGTCGGCGCTACCGCTGAGTAGGTCGGCGCTACCGCTGGGTAGGTCGGCGCTACCGCTGGGTAGGTCGGCGCTACCTCTGAGTACGTCGACGCTACCTTTTAGTAGGTCGGCGCTACCGCTGAGTAGGTTGGCGCTACCGATGGGTAGGTCGGCGCTACCGCTGGGTCGGTCGGCGCTACCGCTGAGTAGGTCGGCGCTACCGCTGAGTAGGTCGGCGCTACCGCTGGGTAGGTCGGCGCTAGCGCTGGGTAGGTCGGCGCTACCGCTGAGTAGGTCGGCGCTACAGTTGAGTACGTCGGCGCTACCTTTTAGTAGGTCGGCGCTAACTTTGAGTAGGTCGGCGCCACCGCTTAGTAGGTCGGCGCTACCGCTGAGTAGATCGGCGCTACCTTTTAGTAGGTCGGCACTACCTTTATGTAGGTCGGCGCCACCGCTAAGTAGGTCGGCGCTACCGCTTAGTAGGTCAAAGCTACCGCTGGGTAGGTCGGCGCTACCGCTGAGTAGGTCGGCGCTACAGTTGAGTACGTCGGCGCTACCTTTTAGTAGGTCGGCGCTAACTTTGAGTAGGTCGGCGCTACCGCTGGGTAGGTCGGCGCAACCTCTGAGTACGTCGGAGCTTACTTTTAGTAGGTCGGCGCTACCTTTAAGTAGGTCGGCGCCACCGCTAAGTAGGTCGGCGCTACCTTTTAGTAGGTCGGCGCTACCTTTATGTAGGTCGGCGCCACCGCTAAGTAGGTCGGCGCTACCGCTTAGTAGGTCGACGCTACCGCTTGGTAGGTCGGCGCTACCGCCGGGTAGGTTGGCGCTACCGCCGGGTAGGTTGGCGCTACAGTTGGGTAGGTCGGCGCTACCGCTAAGTAGGTCGGCGCTACAGCTGAGTACGTCGGCGCTACCTTCTAGTAGGTCGGCGCTACCTTTTAGTAGGTCTGCGCCACCGCCAGTTAGTTCGGCGCTACCGCTGAGTAGGTCGGCGCTACCGCTGGGTAAGTCGGCGCTACCGTTTAGTAGGTCGACGCTACCACTGGATAGGTCGGCGCTACCGCTGGGTAGGTCGGTGCTACCGCTGAGTAGGTCGGAGCTACCTCTGAGAACGTCGGCGCTACCTTTGAGTAGGTCGGCGCTACCTTTGAGTAGGTCGGCGCAACCGCTAAGTACGTCGGCGCTACCGCTGAGTAGGTCGGCGCTAACGCTGAGTAAGTCGGCGCTACCGCTGAGTAGGTCGGCGCTAACGCTGAGTAATTCGGCGCTACTGCTAAGTAGGTCGGCGCTACCTTTTATTTTGTCGGCGCTACTTTTTAGTAGGTCGGCGCCACTGCTAAATAGTTCGGCGCTATCGCTGGGTAGGTCGGCGCTACCGCTGAGTAGGTCGGCGCTACCGCTGAGTAGTTCGGCGCTACCGCTGGGTAGGTCGGCGCTACCTCTGAATACGTCGGCGCTACCTTTTAGTAGGTCGGCGTCACCGTTAAGTAGGTCGGCACTACCGCTGGGTATGTCGGCGCTACCGCTGGGTAGGTCGGCGCTACCGCCGGATAAGTTGGCGCTACCGCTGGGTAGTTCGGCGCTACCGCTGGGTAGGTCGGCGCTACCGCTGAGTAGGTCGGCGCTACAGTTGAGTACGTCGGCGCTACCTTTTAGTAGGTCGGCACTACCTTTTAGTAGGTCGGCGCTCCTTTGATTAGGTCGGCGCAACCGCTAAGTACGTCGACGCTACCGCTGAGTAGGTCGGCGCTAACGCTGAGTAGGTCGGCGCTACCGCTGAGTAGGTCGGCGCTACAGCTGAGTAGTTCGGCTCTACAGTTGAGTACGTCGGCGCTACCTTTTAGTAGATCGGCGCTACCTTTTACCAGGTCGGCGCCACCTTTGAGTAGGTCGGCGCCACCGCTAAGTAGGTCGGCGCTACCGCTTGTTAGGTCGGCGCTACCGCTGGGTAGGTAGGCGCTCCCGCTTGGTAGGTCGGCGCTACCTTTTAGTAGGTCGGCGCTACGGCTGAGTAGGTCGGCGCTACCGCTGGGTAGGTCGGCGCTACCGCTGGGTTGGTCGGCGCTACCGCTGAGTAGGTCGGCGCTACCGCTGAGTAGGTCGGCGCTACAGTTGAGTACGTCGGCGCTACAGTTGAGTACGTCGGCGCTACCTTTTAGTAGGTCGGCGCTACCTTTTAGTAGGTCGGCGCTACCTTTGATTAGGTCGGCGCAACCGCTAAGTACGTCGGCGCTACCGCTGAGTAGGTCGGCGCTAACGCTGAGTAGGTCGGCTCTACAGTTGAGTACGTCGGCGCTACCTTTAAGTAAGTCGGCCTTACCTTTTAGTAGGTCGGCGCCACTTTTGAGTAGTTCGGCGCCACCGCTAAGTAGGTCGGCGCTACCGCTTGGTAGGTCGGCGCTACCGCTGGGTAGGTAGGCGCTACCGCTTGGAAGGTCGGCGCTACCGCTAGGTAGGTCGGCGATACCGCTGAGTAGATCGGCGCTACCGCTGAGTACGTCGGCGCTACCTTTTAGTAGGTCGGCGCTACCGCTGAGTAGGTCGGCGCTACAGCTGAGTAGGTCGGCGCTACCTCTGAGTAGGTCGGCGCTACAGTTGAGTACGTCGGCGCTACCTTTTAGTAGGTCGGCGCTACCTTTTAGTAGGTCGGCGCCACCGCTAAGTAGGTCGGCCCTACCGCTTGGTAGGTCGGCGCTTCCGCCGGGTAGGTCGGCGCTACCGCTGAGTAGGTCGGCGCTACCGCTGAGTAGGTCGGCGCTACAGTTGAGTACGTCGGCGCTACCTTTTAGTAGGTCGGCGCTACCATTTAGTAGGTCGGCGCCACCTTTGAGTAGGTCGGCGCCACCGCTAAGTAGGTCGGCGCTACCGCTTGTTAGGTCGGCGCTACCGCTGGGTAGGTAGGCGCTACCGCTTGGTAGGTCGGCGCTACCTTTTAGTAGGTCGGCGCTACCTTTGATTAGGTCGGCGCAACCGCTAAGTACGTCGGCGCTACCGCTGAGTAGGTCGGCGCTAACGCTGAGTAGGTCGGCATTACCGCTGAGTAGGTCGGCGCTACAGCTGAGTAGGTCGGCTCTACAGTTGAGTACGTCGGCGCTACCTTTAAGTACGTCGGCGCTACCGCTTAGTACTTCGGCGCTAACGCTGAGTAGTTCGGCGCTACCGCTGAGTAGGTCGGCGCTACCGCTGAGTAGGTCGGCTCTACAGTTGAGTACGTCTGCGCTACCTTTAAGTAAGTTGGCGTTACCTTTTAGTAGGTCGGCGCCACTTTTGAGTAGTTCGGCGCCACCGCTAAGTAGGTCGGCGCTACCGCTTGGTAGGTAGGCGCTACCGCTGGGTAGGTAGGCGCTACCGCTTGGTAGGTCGGCGCTACCGCTAGGTAGGTCGGCGCTACCGCTGAGTAGATCGGCGCTACCGCTGAGTACGTCGGCGCTACCTTTTAGTAGGTCGGCGCTACCGCTGAGTAGGTCGGCGCTACCGCTGGGTAGGTCGGCGCTACCGCTGGGTCGGTCGGCGCTACAGCTGAGTAGGTCGGCGCTACCTCTGAGTAGGTCGGCGCTACAGTTGAGTACGTCGGCGCTACCTTTTAGTAGGTCGGCGCTACCTTTTAGTAGGTCGGCGCCACCTTTGAGTAGATCGGCGCCACCGCTAAGTAGGTCGGCGCTACCGCTTGGTAGGTCGGCGCTTCCGCCGGGTAGGTCGGCGCTACCGCTGGGTAGGTCGGCGCTACCGCTGGGTAGGTCGGCGCTACCGCTGAGTAGGTCGGCGCTACAGTTGAGTACGTCGGCGCTACCTTTTAGTAGGTCGGCGCTACCTTTTAGTAGGTCGGCGCTACCTTTGAGTAGGTCGGCGCTACCGCTGGGTAAGTAGTCGCTACCGCTGGGTAGGTCGGCGCTACCGCTGGGTAGGTCGGCGCTACCGCTGAGTAGGTCGACGATACCGCTGGGTAGGTCGGCGCTACCGCTGGGTAGGTCGGCGCTACCGCCGGGTAAGACGGCGCTACCGCTGGGTAGGTCGGCGCTACCACTGGGTAGGTCGGCGCTACCGCTGAGTAGGTCGGCGCTACCGCTGGGTAGGTCGGCGCTACCGCTGGGTAGGTCGGTGCTACCTCTGAGTACGTCGGGGCTACCTTTTAGTAGGTCGGCGCTACCTTTAAGTAGGTCGGCGCCACCGCTAAGTAGGTCGGCGCTACCTTTTAGTAGGTCGGCGCTACCTTTATGTAGGTCGGCGCCACCGCTAAGTAGGTCGGCGCTACCGCTGGGTAGGTCGACGCTACCGCTGGGTATGTCGGCGCTACCGCCGGGTAGGTTGGCGCTACCGCCGGGTATGTCGGCGCTACAGCTGGGTAGGTCGGCGCTACCGCTGAGTAGGTCGGCGCTACAGCTAAGTACGTCGGCGCTTCCTTTTAGTAGGTCAGCGCTACCTTTTAGTAGGTCTGCGCCACCGCCAAGTAGTTCGGCGCTACCGCTAAGTAGGTCGGTGCTACCTCTGAGAACGTCAACGTTACGTTTGAGTAGGTCGGCGCAACCGCTAAGTATGTCGGCGCTACCTTTGAGTAGGTTGGCGCAACCGCTAAGTATGTCGGCGCTACTGGCTGAGTAGGTCGGCGCTACCGCTGAGTAGGTCGGCGCTACCGCTGAGTATATCGGCGCTACAGTTGATTACGTCGGCGCTACCTTTTAGTAGGTCGGCGCTACCTTTTAGTAGGTCGGCGCCACCTTTGAGTAGGTCGGCGCCACTGCTAAGTAGGTCGGCGCTAACGCTTGGTAGGTCGGCGCTACCGCTGGGTAGGTAGGCGCTACCGCTTGGTAGGTCGGCGCTACCGCTGGGTAGGTCGGTGCTACCGCTGAGTAGGTCGGCGCTACCGCTGAGTAGGTCGGCGCTACAGTTGAGTACGTCGGCGCTACCTTTTAGTAGGTCGGCGCTACCTTTTAGTAGGTCGGCGCGACCTTTGAGTAGGTCGGCGCAACCGCTAAGTACGTCGGCGCTACCGCTGAGTAGGTCGGCGCTAACGCTGAGTAGGTCGGCGCTACCGCTGAGTAGGTCGGCGCTACAGCTGAGTAGGTCGGCTCTACAGTTGAGTACGTCGGCGCTACCTTTAAGTAAGTCGGCGCTACCTTTTAGTAGGTCGGGGCCACTTTTGAGTGGTTCGGCGCAACCGCTAAGTAGATCGGCGCTACCGCTTGGTAGGTCGGCGCTACCGCTGGGTAGGTAGGCGCTACCGCTTGGTAGGTCGGCGCTACCGCTAGGTAGGTCGGCGCTACCGCTGAGTAGATCGGCGCTACCGCTGAGTAGGTCGCGCTACCGCTGGGTAGGTCGGCGCTACCGCTGGGTAGGTCGGCGCTACCTCTGAGTACGTCGGCGCTACCTTTTAGTAGGTCGGCGCTACCGCTGAGTAGGTCGGCGCTACCGCTGGGTAGGTCGGCGCTACAGTTGAGTACGTCGGCGCTACCTTTTAGTAGGTCGGCGCTACCTTTTAGTAGGTCGGCGCCACTTTTGAGTAGTTCGGCGCCACCGCTAAGTAGGTCGGCGCTACCGCTGAGTAGGTCGGCGCTTCCGCCGGGTAGGTCGGCGCTACCGCTGGGTAGGTCGACTCTACAGTTGCGTACGTCGGCGCTACCTTTTAGTAGGTCGGCGCTACCTTTTAGTAGGTCGGCGCCACCTTTAAGTGGGTCGCGCCACCGCTAAGTAGGTCGGCCCTACCGCTTGGTAGGTCGGCGCTTCCGCCGGGTAGGTCGGCGCTACCGCTGGGTAGGTCGGCGCTACCGCTGGGTAGGTCGGCGTTACCGCTGGGTAGGTCGGTGCTACCGCTGAGTAGGTCGGCGCTACAGTTGAGTACGTCGGCGCTACCTTTTAGTAGGTCGGCGCTACCTTTTAGTAGGTCGGCGCTACCGCTGGGTAGGTCGGCGCTACCGCTAGGTAGGTCGGCGCTACCGCCGGGTAAGACGGCGCACCGCTAGGTAGGTCGGCGCTATTGCCGGGTAAGACGGCGCTACCGCTGGGTAGGTCGGCGCTACCGCTGGGTAGGTCGGCGCTACCGCTGGGTAGGTCGGCGCTACCTCTGAGTACGTCAGCGCTACCTTTTAGTAGGTAGGCGCTACCTTTAAGTAGGTCGGCGCCACCGCTAAGTAGGTCGGCGCTACCGCTGGGTAGGTCGACGCTACCGCTGGGTATTGGGCGCTACCGCCCAGTAGGTTGGCGCTACCGCCGGGTATGTCGGCGCTACCGCTGAGTAGGTCGGCGCTACAGCTGAGTACGTCGGCGCTACCTTTTAGTAGGTCGGCGCTACCTTTTAGTAGGTCTGCGCCACCGCCAAGTAGTTCGGCGCTACCACTGAGTAGGTCGGCGTTACCGCTGGGTAGGTCGGCGCTACCTCTGAGAACGTCGGCGGTACCTTCGAGTAGGTTGGCGCTACCTTTGAGTAGGTTGGCGCAACCGCTAAGTACGTCGGCGCCACCGCTAAGTAGGTCGGCGCTACCGCTGAGTACGTCGGCGCTACCTTTTAGTAGGTCGGCGCTACCTTTTAGTAGGTCTGCGCCACCGCTAAGTAGTTCGGCGCTACCGCTGAGTAGATCGGCGCTAACTCTGGGTAAGTCGGCGCTACCGTTTAGTAGGTCGGCGCTACCGCTGGATAGGTCGGCGCTACCGCTAGGTAGGTCGGTGCTACCGCTAAGTAGGTCGGCGCTACCTCTAAGAACGTCAGCGCTACCTTTGAGTAGGTCGGCGCTACCTTTGAGTAGGTCGGCGCAACCGCTAAGTATGTCGGCGCTACCGCTGAGTAGGTCGGTGCTACCGCTGAGTAGGTCGGCGCTACCGCTGGGTAGGTCGGCGCTACCGCTGGGTAGGTCGGCGCTACCTCTGAGTACGTCAGCGCTACCTTTTAGTAGGTCGGCGCTACCTTTAAGTAGGTCGGCGCCACCGCTAAGTAGGTCGGCGCTACCTTTTAGTAGGTCGGCGCTACCTTTATGTAGGTCGGCGCCACCGCTAAATAGGTCGGCGCTACCGCTGGGTAGGTCGACGCTACCGCTGGGTATTGGGCGCTACCGCCCGGTAGGTTGGCGCTACCGCCGGGTATGTCGGCGCTACCGCTGAGTAGGTCGGCGCTACAGCTGAGTACGTCGGCGCTACATTTTAGTAGGTCGGCGCTACCTTTTAGTAGGTCTGCGCCACCGCCAAGTAGTTCGGCGCTACCGCTGAGTAAGTCGGCGCTACCGCTGGATAGGTCGGCGCTACCGCTGGGTAGATCGGCGCTACCTCTGAGAACGTCGGCGGTACCTTTGAGTAGGTCGGCGCTACCTTTGAGTAGGTTGGCGCAACCGCTAAGTACGTCGGCGCCACCGCTAATTAGGTCGGCGCTACCGCTGAGTACTTCGGCGCTAACGCTGAGTAGTTCGGCGCTACCGCTGAGTAGGTCGGCGCTACCGCTGAGTAGGTCGGCTCTACAGTTGAGTACGTCTGCGCTACCTTTAAGTAAGTCGGCGTTACCTTTTAGTAGGTCGGCGCCACTTTTGAGTAGTTCGGCGCCACCGCTAAGTAGGTCGGCGCTACCGCTTGGTAGGTAGGCGCTACCGCTGGGTAGGTAGACGCTACCGCTTGGTAGGTCGGCGCTACCGCTAGGTAGGTCGGCGCTACCGCTGAGTAGATCGGCGCTACCGCTGAGTACGTCGGCGCTACCTTTTAGTAGGTCGGCGCTACCGCTGAGTAGGTCGGCGCTACCGCTGGGTAGGTCGGCGCTACCGCTGGGTCGGTCGGCGCTACAGCTGAGTAGGTCGGCGCTACCTCTGAGTAGGTCGGCGCTACAGTTGAGTACGTCGGCGCTACCTTTTAGTAGGTCGGCGCTACCTTTTAGTAGGTCGGCGCCACCTTTGAGTAGATCGGCGCCACCGCTAAGTAGGTCGGCCCTACCGCTTGGTAGGTCGGCGCTTCCGCCGGGTAGGTCGGCGCTACCGCTGGGTAGGTCGGCGCTACCGCTGGGTAGGTCGGTGCTACCGCTGAGTAGGTCGGCGCTACAGTTGAGTACGTCGGCGCTACCTTTTAGTAGGTCGGCGCTACCTTTTAGTAGGTCGGCGCTACGTTTGAGTAGGTCGGCGCTACCGCTGGGTAAGTAGTCGCTACCGCTGGGTAGGTCGGCGCTACCTCTGAATACGTCGGCGCTACCTTTTAGTAGGTCGGCGTCACCGCTAAGTAGGTCGGCGCTACCGCTGGGTAGGTTGGCGCTACTGCGTGGTAGGTCGGCGCTACCGCTGGGTAGGTCGGCGCTACCGCTGGGTAGGTCGGCGCTACCGCTGAGTAGGTCGGCGCTACAGTTGAGTACGTCGGCGCTACCTTTTAGTAGGTCGGCGCTACCTTTTAGTAGGTCGGCGCTACCGCTGGGTAGGTCGGCGCTACCGCTAGGTAGGTCGGCGCTACCGCCGGGTAAGACGGCGCACCGCTAGGTAGGTCGGCGCTATTGCCGGGTAAGACGGCGCTACCGCTGGGTAGGTCGGCGCTACCGCTGGGTAGGTCGGCGCTACCGCTGGGTAGGTCGGCGCTACCTCTGAGTACGTCAGCGCTACCTTTTAGTAGGTCGGCGCTACCTTTAAGTAGGTCGGCGCCACCGCTAAGTAGGTCGGCGCTACCTTTTAGTAGGTCGGCGCTACCTTTATGTAGGTCGGCGCCACCGCTAAGTAGGTCGGCGCTACCGCTGGGTAGGTCGACGCTACCGCTGGGTATTGGGCGCTACCGCCCAGTAGGTTGGCGCTACCGCCGGGTATGTCGGCGCTACCGCTGAGTAGGTCGGCGCTACAGCTGAGTACGTCGGCGCTACCTTTTAGTAGGTCGGCGCTACCTTTTAGTAGGTCTGCGCCACCGCCAAGTAGTTCGGCGCTACCACTGAGTAGGTCGGCGCTACCGCTGGATAGGTCGGCGTTACCGCTGGGTAGGTCGGCGCTACCTCTGAGAACGTCGGCGGTACCTTCGAGTAGGTTGGCGCTACCTTTGAGTAGGTTGGCGCAACCGCTAAGTACGTCGGCGCCACCGCTAAGTAGGTCGGCGCTACCGCTGAGTACGTCGGCGCTACCTTTTAGTAGGTCGGCGCTACCTTTTAGTAGGTCTGCGCCACCGCTAAGTAGTTCGGCGCTACCGCTGAGTAGATCGGCGCTAACTCTGGGTAAGTCGGCGCTACCGTTTAGTAGGTCGGCGCTACCGCTGGATAGGTCAACGCTACCGCTAGGTAGGTCGGTGCTACCGCTAAGTAGGTCGGCGCTACCTCTAAGAACGTCAGCGCTACCTTTGAGTAGGTCGGCGCTACCTTTGAGTAGGTCGGCGCAACCGCTAAGTATGTCGGCGCTACCGCTGAGTAGGTTGGTGCTACCGCTGAGTAGGTCGGTGCTACCGCTGAGTAGGTCGGCGCTACCGCTGGGTAGGTCGGCGCTACCGCTGGGTAGGTCGGCGCTACCTCTGAGTACGTCAGCGCTACCTTTTAGTAGGTCGGCGCTACCTTTAAGTAGGTCGGCGCCACCGCTAAGTAGGTCGGCGCTACCTTTTAGTAGGTCGGCGCTACCTTTATGTAGGTCGGCGCCACCGCTAAATAGGTCGGCGCTACCGCTGGGTAGGTCGACGCTACCGCTGGGTATTGGGCGCTACCGCCCGGTAGGTTGGCGCTACCGCCGGGTATGTCGGCGCTACCGCTGAGTAGGTCGGCGCTACAGCTGAGTACGTCGGCGCTACATTTTAGTAGGTCGGCGCTACCTTTTAGTAGGTCTGCGCCACCGCCAAGTAGTTCGGCGCTACCGCTGAGTAAGTCGGCGCTACCGCTGGATAGGTCGGCGCTACCGCTGGGTAGGTCGGCGCTACCTCTGAGAACGTCGGCGGTACCTTTGAGTAGGTCGGCGCTACCTTTGAGTAGGTTGGCGCAACCGCTAAGTACGTCGGCGCCACCGCTAATTAGGTCGGCGCTACCGCTGAGTACTTCGGCGCTAACGCTGAGTAGTTCGGCGCTACCGCTGAGTAGGTCGGCGCTACCGCTGAGTAGGTCGGCTCTACAGTTGAGTACGTCTGCGCTACCTTTAAGTAAGTCGGCGTTACCTTTTAGTAGGTCGGCGCCACTTTTGAGTAGTTCGGCGCCACCGCTAAGTAGGTCGGCGCTACCGCTTGGTAGGTAGGCGCTACCGCTGGGTAGGTAGACGCTACCGCTTGGTAGGTCGGCGCTACCGCTAGGTAGGTCGGCGCTACCGCTGAGTAGATCGGCGCTACCGCTGAGTACGTCGGCGCTACCTTTTAGTAGGTCGGCGCTACCGCTGAGTAGGTCGGCGCTACCGCTGGGTAGGTCGGCGCTACCGCTGGGTCGGTCGGCGCTACAGCTGAGTAGGTCGGCGCTACCTCTGAGTAGGTCGGCGCTACAGTTGAGTACGTCGGCGCTACCTTTTAGTAGGTCGGCGCTACCTTTTAGTAGGTCGGCGCCACCTTTGAGTAGATCGGCGCCACCGCTAAGTAGGTCGGCCCTACCGCTTGGTAGGTCGGCGCTTCCGCCGGGTAGGTCGGCGCTACCGCTGGGTAGGTCGGCGCTACCGCTCGGTAGGTCGGTGCTACCGCTGAGTAGGTCGGCGCTACAGTTGAGTACGTCGGCGCTACCTTTTAGTAGGTCGGCGCTACCTTTTAGTAGGTCGGCGCTACCACTGGGTAGGTCGACGCTACTGCGTGGTAGGTCGGCGCTACCGCTGGGTAGGTCGGCGCTACCGCTAGGTAGGTCGGCGCTACCGCCAGGTAAGACGGCGCTACCGCTGGGTAGGTCGGCGCTATCACTGGGTAGGTCGGCGCTACCGCTGAGTAGGTTGGCGCTACCGCTGGGTAGGTCGGCGCTACCGCTGGGTAGGTCGGCGCTACCTCTGAGTACGTCGGCGCTACCTTTTAGTAGGTCGGCGCTACCTTTAAGTAGGTCGGCGCCACCGCTAAGTAGGTCGGCGCTACCTTTTAGTAGGTCGGCGCTACCTTTATGTAGGTCGGCGCCACCGCTAAGTAGGTCGGCGCTACCGCTGGGTAGGTCGACGCTACCGCTGGGTATGTCGGCGCTACCGCCCGGTAGGTTGGCGCTACCGCCGGTTATGTCGGCGCTACCGCTGAGTAGGTCGGCGCTACAGCTGAGTACGTCGGCGCTACCTTTTAGTAGGTCGGCGCTACCTTTTAGTAGGTCTGCGCCACCGCCAAGTAGTTCGGCGCTACCGCTGAGTAGGTCGGCGCTACCGCTGGATAGGTCGGCGCTACCGCTGGGTAGGTCGGCGCTACCTCTGAGAACGTCGGCGGTACCTTTGAGTAGGTCGGCGCTACCTTTGAGTAGGTTGGCGCAACCACTAAGTACGTCGGCGCCACCGCTAAGTAGGTCGGCGCCACCTTTAAGTAGGTCGGCGCTACCTTTTAGTAGGTCGGCGCTACCTTTTAGTAGGTCTGCGCCACCGCTAAGTAGTTCGGCGCTACCGCTGAGTAGATCGGCGCTACCTCTGGGTAAGTCGGCGCTACCGTTTAGTAGGTCGGCGCTACCGCTGAATAGGTCGGCGCTACCGCTAGGTAGGTCGAAGCTACCGCTAAGTAGGTCGGCGCTACCTCTGAGAACGTCGGCGCTACCTTTGAGTAGGTCGGCGCTACCTTTGAGTAGGTCGGCGCAACCGCTAAGTATGTCGGCGCTACCGCTGAGTAGGTCGGCGCTACCGCTGAGTAGGTCGGCGCTACCGCTGAGTATGTCGGCGCTACAGTTGAGTACGTCGGCGCTACCTTTTAGTAGGTCGGAGCTACCTTTTAGTAGGTCGGCGCCACCTTTGAGTAGGTCGGCGCCACTGCTAAGTAGGTCGGCGCTAACGCTTGGTAGGTTGGCGCTACCGCTGGGTAGGTAGGCGCTACCGCTTGGTAGGTCGGCGCTACCGCTGGGTAGGTCGGCGCTAACGCTGAGTAGGTCGGCGCTACCGCTGAGTAGGTCGGCGCTACAGCTGAGTAGGTCGGCTCTACAGTTGAGTACGTCGGCGCTACCTTTAAGTAAGTCGGCGCTACCTTTTAGTAGGTCGGCGCCACTTTTGAGTGGTTCGGCGCAATCGCTAAGTAGATCGGCGCTACCGCTTGGTAGGTCGGCGCTACCGCTGGGTAGGTAGGCGCTACCGCTTGGTAGGTCGGCGCTACTGCTAGGTAGGTCGGCGCTACCGCTGAGTAGATCTGCGCTACCGCTGAGTAGGTCGCGCTACCGCTGGGTAGGTCGGCGCTACCGCTGGGTAGGTCGGCGCTACCTCTGAGTACGTCGGCGCTACCTTTTAGTAGGTCGGCGCTACCGCTGAGTAGGTCGGCGCTACCGCTGGGTAGGTCGGCGCTACCGCTGGATCGGTCAGTGCTACAGCTGAGTAGGTCGGCGCTACCTCTGAGTAGGTCGGCGCTACAGTTGAGTACGTCGGCGCTACCTTTTAGTAGGTCGGCGCGACCTTTTAGTAGGTCGGCGCCACTTTTGAGTAGTTCGGCGCCACCGCTAAGTAGGTCGGCGCTACCGCTGAGTAGGTCGGCGCTTCCGCCGGGTAGGTCGGCGCTACCGCTGGGTAGGTCGACTCTACAGTTGAGTACGTCGGCGCTACCTTTTAGTAGGTCGGCGCTACCTTTTAGTAGGTCGGCGCCACCTTTGAGTAGGTCGCGCCACCGCTAAGTAGGTCGGCCCTACCGCTTGGTAGGTCGGCGCTTCCGCCGGGTAGGTCGGCGCTACCGCTGGGTAGGTCGGCGCTACCGCTGGGTAGGTCGGTGCTACCGCTGAGTAGATCGGCGCTACAATTGAGTACGTCGGCGCTACCTTTTAGTAGGTCGGCGCTACCTTTTAGTAGGTCGGCGCTACCGCTGGGTAGGTCGACGCTACTGCGTGGTAGGTCGGCGCTACCGCTGGGTAGGTCGGCGCTACCGCTAGGTAGGTCGGCGCTACCGCCGGGTAAGACGGCGCTAACGCTGGGTAGGTCGGCGCTATCACTGGGTAGGTCGGCGCTACCGCTGAGTAGGTTGGCGCTACCGCTGGGTAGGTCGGCGCTACCTCTGAGTACGTCGGCGCTACCTTTTAGTAGGTCGGCGCTACCTTTAAGTAGGTCGGCGCCACCGCTAAGTAGGACGGCGCTACCTTTTAGTAGGTCGGCGCTACCTTTATGTAGGTCGGCGCAACCGCTAAGTAGGTCGGCGCTACCGCTGGGTAGGTCGACGCTACCGCTGGGTATGTCGGCGCTACCGCCCGGTAGGTTGGCGCTACCGCCGGGTATGTCGGCGCTACCGCTGAGTAGGTCGGCGCTACAGCTGAGTACGTCGGCGCTACCTTTTAGTAGGTCGGCGCTACCTTTTAGTAGGTCTGCGCCACCGCCAAGTAGTTCGGCGCTACCGCTGAGTAGGTCGGCGCTACCGCTGGATAGGTCGGCGCTACCGCTGGGTAGGTCGGCGCTACCACTGAGAACGTCGGCGGTACCTTTGAGTAGGTCGGCGCTACCTTTGAGTAGGTTGGCGCAACCGCTAAGTACGTCGGCGCCACCGCTAAGTAGGTCGGCGCCACCGCTAAGTAGGTCGGCGCTACCTTTTAGTAGGTCGGCGCTACCTTTTAGTAGGTCTGCGCCACCGCTAAGTAGTTCGGCGCTACCGCTGAGTAGATCGGCGCTACCTCTGGGTAAGTCGGCGCTACCGTTTAGTAGGTCGGCGCTACCGCTGAATAGGTCGGCGCTACCGCTAGGTAGGTCGGTGCTACCGCTAAGTAGGTCGGCGCTACCTCTGAGAACGTCGGCGCTACCTTTGAGTAGGTCGGCGCTACCTTTGAGTAGGTCGGCGCAACCGCTAAGTATGTCGGCGCTACCGCTGAGTAGGTCGGCGCTACCGCTGAGTAGGTCGGCGCTACCGCTGAGTATGTCGGCGCTACAGTTGAGTACGTCAGCGCTACCTTTTAGTAGGTCGGCGCTACCTTTTAGTAGGTCGGCGCCACCTTTGAGTAGGTCGGCGCCACTGCTAAGTAGGTCGGCGCTAACGCTTGGTAGGTCGGCGCTACCGCTGGGTAGGTAGGCGCTACCGCTTGGTAGGTCGGCGCTACCGCTGGGTAGGTCGGCGCTACCGCTGAGTAGGTCGGCGCTACCGCTGAGTAGGTCGGCGCTACAGTTGAGTACGTCGGCGCTACCTTTTAGTAGGTCGGCGCTACCTTTTAGTAGGTCGGCGCCACCTTTGAGTAGGTCGGCGCCACCGCTAAGTAGGTCGGCCCTACCGCTTGGTAGGTCGGCGCTTCCGCCGGGTAGGTCGGCGCTACCGCTGGGTAGGTCGGCGCTACCGCTGCGTAGGTCGGTGCTACCGCTGAGTAGGTCGGCGCTACAGTTGAGTACGTCGGCGCTACCTTTTAGTAGGTCGGCGCTACCTTTTAGTAGGTCGGCGCTACCTTTGAGTAGGTCGGCGCTACCGCTGGGTAAGTCGTCGTTACCGCTGGGTAGGTCGGCGCTACCGCTGGGTAGGTCGGCGCTACCGCTGTGTAGGTTGGCGATACCGCTGAATAGGTCAGCGCTACCGCTGGGTAGGTCGGCGCTACCTCTGAATACGTCGGCGCTACCTTTTAGTAGGTCGGCGCTACCTTTGAGTAGGTCGGCGCTTCCGCTGGGTAAGTCGTCGCTACCGCTGGGTAGGTCGGCGCTACCGCTGGGTAGGTCGGCGCTACCTCTGAATACGTCGGCGCTACCTTTTAGTAGGTCGGCGTCACCGCTAAGTAGGTCGGCGCTACCGCTGGGTAGGTCGACGCTACTGCGTGGTAGGTCGGCGCTACCGCTGAATAGGTCGGCGCTACTGCTAGGTAGGTCGGCGCTACCGCCGGGTAAGACGGCGCTACCGCTGGGTAGGTCGGCGCTTTCACTGGGTAGGTCGGCGCTACCGCTGAGTAGGTTGGCGCTACCGCTGGGTAGGTCGGCGCTACCGCTGGGTAGGTCGGCGCTACCTCTGAGTACGTCGGCGCTACCTTTTAGTAGGTCGGCGCTACCTCTAAGTAGGTCGGCGCCACCGCTAAGTAGGTCGGCGCTACCTTTTAGTAGGTCGGCGCTACCTTTTTGTAGGTCGGCG
Organism: Anisus vortex; assembly: GCA_949126835.1. Classification (NCBI taxonomy): domain Eukaryota; kingdom Metazoa; phylum Mollusca; class Gastropoda; family Planorbidae; genus Anisus; species Anisus vortex. The sequence goes on along the minus strand of OX421502.1, from coordinate 183,451 downwards.
CCACCGCTAAGTAGGTCGGCGCTACCGCTGGGTATGTCGGCGCTACCGCCCGGTAGGTTGGCGCTACCGCCGGGTATGTCGGCGCTACCGCTGAGTAGGTCGGCGCTACAGCTGAGTACGTCGGCGCTACCTTTAAGTAGGTCGGCGCTACCTTTTAGTACGTCTGCGCCACCGCCAAGTAGTTCGGCGCTACCGCTGAGTAGGTCGGCGCTACCGCTGGATAGGTCGGCGCTACCGCTGGGTAGGTCGGCGCTACCTCTGAGAACGTCGGCGGTACCTTTGAGTAGGTCGGCGCTACCTTTGAGTAGGTTGGCGCAACCGCTAAGTACGTCGGCGCCACCGCTAAGTAGGTCGGCGCCACCGCTAAGTAGGTCGGCGCTACCTTTTAGTAGGTCGACGCTACCTTTTAGTAGGTCTGCGCCACCGCTAAGTAGTTCGGCGCTACCGCTGAGTAGATCGGCGCTACCACTGGGTAAGTCGGCGCTACCGTTTAGTAGGTCGGCGCTACCGCTGAACAGGTCGGCGCTACCGCTAGGTAGGTCGGTGCTACCGCTAAGTAGGTCGGCGCTACCTCTGAGAACGTCGGCGCTACCTTTGAGTAGGTCGGCGCTACCTTTGAGTAGGTCGGCGCAACCGCTAAGTATGTCGGCGCTACCGCTGAGTAGGTCGGCGCTACCGCTGGGTAGGTCGGCGCTACCGCTGGGTAGGTCGGCGCTACCTCTGAGTACGTCGGCTCTACCTTTTAGTAGGTCGGCGCTACCGCTGAGTAGGTCGGCGCTACCGCTGGGTAGGTCGGCGCTACAGCTGAGTAGGTCGGCGCTACCGCTGAGTAGGTCGGCGCTACAGTTGAGTACGTCGGCGCTACCTTTTAGTAGGTCGGCGCTACCTTTTAGTAGGTCGGCGCCACCTTTGAGTAGGTCGGCGCCACCGCTAAGTAGGTCGGCCCTACCGCTTGGTAGGTCGGCGCTTCCGCCGGGTAGGTCGGCGCTACCGCTGGGTAGGTCGGCGCTACCGCTGGGTAGGTCGGTGCTACCGCTGAGTAGGTCGGCGCTACAGTTGAGTACGTCGGCGCTACCTTTGAGTAGGTCGGCGCTACCTTTGAGTAGGTCGGCGCTACCGCTGTGTAAGTCGTCGCTACCGCTGGGTAGGTCGGCGCTACCGCTGGGTAGGTCGGCGCTACCGCTGAGTAGGTCGGCGATACCGCTGGGTAGGTCAGCGCTACCGCTGGGTAGGTCGGCGCTACCTCTGAATACGTCGGCGCTACCTTTTAGTAGGTCGGCGCTACCTTTGAGTAGGTCGGCGCTACCGCTGGGTAAGTCGTCGCTACCGCTGGGTAGGTCGGCGCTACCGCTGGGTAGGTCGGCGCTACCGCTAAGTATGTCGGCGCTACCGCTGAGTAGGTCGGCGCTACCGCTGAGTAGGTCGGCGCTACCGCTGAGTATGTCGGCGCTACAGTTGAGTACGTCGGCGCTACCTTTTAGTAGGTCGGAGCTACCTTTTAGTAGGTCGGCGCCACCTTTGAGTAGGTCGGCGCCACTGCTAAGTAGGTCGGCGCTAACGCTTGGTAGGTTGGCGCTACCGCTGGGTAGGTAGGCGCTACCGCTTGGTAGGTCGGCGCTACCGCTGGGTAGGTCGGCGCTAACGCTGAGTAGGTCGGCGCTACCGCTGAGTAGGTCGGCGCTACAGCTGAGTAGGTCGGCTCTACAGTTGAGTACGTCGGCGCTACCTTTAAGTAAGTCGGCGCTACCTTTTAGTAGGTCGGCGCCACTTTTGAGTGGTTCGGCGCAACCGCTAAGTAGATCGGCGCTACCGCTTGGTAGGTCGGCGCTACCGCTGGGTAGGTAGGCGCTACCGCTTGGTAGGTCGGCGCTACTGCTAGGTAGGTCGGCGCTACCGCTGAGTAGATCTGCGCTACCGCTGAGTAGGTCGCGCTACCGCTGGGTAGGTCGGCGCTACCGCTGGGTAGGTCGGCGCTACCTCTGAGTACGTCGGCGCTACCTTTTAGTAGGTCGGCGCTACCGCTGAGTAGGTCGGCGCTACCGCTGGGTAGGTCGGCGCTACCGCTGGATCGGTCAGTGCTACAGCTGAGTAGGTCGGCGCTACCTCTGAGTAGGTCGGCGCTACAGTTGAGTACGTCGGCGCTACCTTTTAGTAGGTCGGCGCGACCTTTTAGTAGGTCGGCGCCACTTTTGAGTAGTTCGGCGCCACCGCTAAGTAGGTCGGCGCTACCGCTGAGTAGGTCGGCGCTTCCGCCGGGTAGGTCGGCGCTACCGCTGGGTAGGTCGACTCTACAGTTGAGTACGTCGGCGCTACCTTTTAGTAGGTCGGCGCTACCTTTTAGTAGGTCGGCGCCACCTTTGAGTAGGTCGCGCCACCGCTAAGTAGGTCGGCCCTACCGCTTGGTAGGTCGGCGCTTCCGCCGGGTAGGTCGGCGCTACCGCTGGGTAGGTCGGCGCTACCGCTGGGTAGGTCGGTGCTACCGCTGAGTAGGTCGGCGCTACAGTTGAGTACGTCGGCGCTACCTTTTAGTAGGTCGGCGCTACCTTTTAGTAGGTCGGCGCTACCGCTGGGTAGGTCGACGCTACTGCGTGGTAGGTCGGCGCTACCGCTGGGTAGGTCGGCGCTACCGCTAGGTAGGTCGGCGCTACCGCCGGGTAAGACGGCGCTACCGCTGGGTAGGTCGGCGCTATCACTGGGTAGGTCGGCGCTACCGCTGAGTAGGTTGGCGCTACCGCTGGGTAGGTCGGCGCTACCTCTGAGTACGTCGGCGCTACCTTTTAGTAGGTCGGCGCTACCTTTAAGTAGGTCGGCGCCACCGCTAAGTAGGTCGGCGCTACCTTTTAGTAGGTCGGCGCTACCTTTATGTAGGTCGGCGCAACCGCTAAGTAGGTCGGTGCTACCGCTGGGTAGGTCGACGCTACCGCTGGGTATGTCGGCGCTACCGCCCGGTAGGTTGGCGCTACCGCCGGGTATGTCGGCGCTACCGCTGAGTAGGTCGGCGCTACAGCTGAGTACGTCGGCGCTACCTTTTAGTAGGTCGGCGCTACCTTTTAGTAGGTCTGCGCCACCGCCAAGTAGTTCGGCGCTACCGCTGAGTAGGTCGGCGCTACCGCTGGATAGGTCGGCGCTACCGCTGGGTAGGTCGGCGCTACCACTGAGAACGTCGGCGGTACCTTTGAGTAGGTCGGCGCTACCTTTGAGTAGGTTGGCGCAACCGCTAAGTACGTCGGCGCCACCGCTAAGTAGGTCGGCGCCACCGCTAAGTAGGTCGGCGCTACCTTTTAGTAGGTCGGCGCTACCTTTTAGTAGGTCTGCGCCACCGCTAAGTAGTTCGGCGCTACCGCTGAGTAGATCGGCGCTACCTCTGGGTAAGTCGGCGCTACCGTTTAGTAGGTCGGCGCTACCGCTGAATAGGTCGGCGCTACCGCTAGGTAGGTCGGTGCTACCGCTAAGTAGGTCGGCGCTACCTCTGAGAACGTCGGCGCTACCTTTGAGTAGGTCGGCGCTACCTTTGAGTAGGTCGGCGCAACCGCTAAGTATGTCGGCGCTACCGCTGAGTAGGTCGGCGCTACCGCTGAGTAGGTCGGCGCTACCGCTGAGTATGTCGGCGCTACAGTTGAGTACGTCAGCGCTACCTTTTAGTAGGTCGGCGCTACCTTTTAGTAGGTCGGCGCCACCTTTGAGTAGGTCGGCGCCACTGCTAAGTAGGTCGGCGCTAACGCTTGGTAGGTCGGCGCTACCGCTGGGTAGTTAGGCGCTACCGCTTGGTAGGTCGGCGCTACCGCTGGGTAGGTCGGCGCTACCGCTGAGTAGGTCGGCGCTACCGCTGAGTAGGTCGGCGCTACCTTTAAGTAGGTCGGCGCTACCTTTTAGTACGTCTGCGCCACCGCCAAGTAGTTCGGCGCTACCGCTGAGTAGGTCGGCGCTACCGCTGGATAGGTCGGCGCTACCGCTGGGTAGGTCGGCGCTACCTCTGAGAACGTCGGCGGTACCTTTGAGTAGGTCGGCGCTACCTTTGAGTAGGTTGGCGCAACCGCTAAGTACGTCGGCGCCACCGCTAAGTAGGTCGGCGCCACCGCTAAGTAGGTCGGCGCTACCTTTTAGTAGGTCGACGCTACCTTTTAGTAGGTCTGCGCCACCGCTAAGTAGTTCGGCGCTACCGCTGAGTAGATCGGCGCTACCACTGGGTAAGTCGGCGCTACCGTTTAGTAGGTCGGCGCTACCGCTGAACAGGTCGGCGCTACCGCTAGGTAGGTCGGTGCTACCGCTAAGTAGGTCGGCGCTACCTCTGAGAACGTCGGCGCTACCTTTGAGTAGGTCGGCGCTACCTTTGAGTAGGTCGGCGCAACCGCTAAGTATGTCGGCGCTACCGCTGAGTAGGTCGGCGCTACCGCTGGGTAGGTCAGCGCTACCGCTGGGTAGGTCGGCGCTACCTCTGAGTACGTCGGCTCTACCTTTTAGTAGGTCGGCGCTACCGCTGAGTAGGTCGGCGCTACCGCTGGGTAGGTCGGCGCTACAGTTGAGTAGGTCGGCGCTACCTTTTAGTAGGTCGGCGCTACCTTTTAGTAGGTCGGCGCCACCTTTGAGTAGGTCGGCGCCACCGCTAAGTAGGTCGGCCCTACCGCTTGGTAGATCGGCGCTTCCGCCGGGTAGGTCGGCGCTACCGCTGGGTAGGTCGGCGCTACCGCTGGGTAGGTCGGTGCTACCGCTGAGTAGGTCGGCGCTACAGTTGAGTACGTCGGCGCTACCTTTGAGTAGGTCGGCGCTACCTTTGAGTAGGTCGGCGCTACCGCTGTGTAAGTCGTCGCTACCGCTGGGTAGGTCGGCGCTACCGCTGGGTAGGTCGGCGCTACCGCTGAGTAGGTCGGCGATACCGCTGGGTAGGTCGGCGCTACCTTTTAGTAGGTCGACGCTACCTTTTAGTAGGTCTGCGCCACCGCTAAGTAGTTCGGCGCTACCGCTGAGTAGATCGGCGCTACCACTGGGTAAGTCGGCGCTACCGTTTAGTAGGTCGGCGCTACCGCTGAACAGGTCGGCGCTACCGCTAGGTAGGTCGGTGCTACCGCTAAGTAGGTCGGCGCTACCTCTGAGAACGTCGGCGCTACCTTTGAGTAGGTCGGCGCTACCTTTGAGTAGGTCGGCGCAACCGCTAAGTATGTCGGCGCTACCGCTGAGTAGGTCGGCGCTACCGCTGGGTAGGTCGGCGCTACCGCTGGGTAGGTCGGCGCTACCTCTGAGTACGTCGGCTCTACCTTTTAGTAGGTCGGCGCTACCGCTGAGTAGGTCGGCGCTACCGCTGGGTAGGTCGGCGCTACAGCTGAGTAGGTCGGCGCTACCGCTGAGTAGGTCGGCGCTACAGTTGAGTACGTCGGCGCTACCTTTTAGTAGGTCGGCGCTACCTTTTAGTAGGTCGGCGCCACCTTTGAGTAGGTCGGCGCCACCGCTAAGTAGGTCGGCCCTACCGCTTGGTAGGTCGGCGCTTCCGCCGGGTAGGTCGGCGCTACCGCTGGGTAGGTCGGCGCTACCGCTGGGTAGGTCGGTGCTACCGCTGAGTAGGTCGGCGCTACAGTTGAGTACGTCGGCGCTACCTTTGAGTAGGTCGGCGCTACCTTTGAGTAGGTCGGCGCTACCGCTGTGTAAGTCGTCGCTACCGCTGGGTAGGTCGGCGCTACCGCTGGGTAGGTCGGCGCTACCGCTGAGTAGGTCGGCGATACCGCTGGGTAGGTCAGCGCTACCGCTGGGTAGGTCGGCGCTACCTCTGAATACGTCGGCGCTACCTTTTAGTAGGTCGGCGCTACCTTTGAGTAGGTCGGCGCTACCGCTGGGTAAGTCGTCGCTACCGCTGGGTAGGTCGGCGCTACCGCTGGGTAGGTCGGCGCTACCGCTAAGTATGTCGGCGCTACCGCTGAGTAGGTCGGCGCTACCGCTGAGTAGGTCGGCGCTACCGCTGAGTATGTCGGCGCTACAGTTGAGTACGTCGGCGCTACCTTTTAGTAGGTCGGAGCTACCTTTTAGTAGGTCGGCGCCACCTTTGAGTAGGTCGGCGCCACTGCTAAGTAGGTCGGCGCTAACGCTTGGTAGGTTGGCGCTACCGCTGGGTAGGTAGGCGCTACCGCTTGGTAGGTCGGCGCTACCGCTGGGTAGGTCGGCGCTAACGCTGAGTAGGTCGGCGCTACCGCTGAGTAGGTCGGCGCTACAGCTGAGTAGGTCGGCTCTACAGTTGAGTACGTCGGCGCTACCTTTAAGTAAGTCGGCGCTACCTTTTAGTAGGTCGGCGCCACTTTTGAGTGGTTCGGCGCAACCGCTAAGTAGATCGGCGCTACCGCTTGGTAGGTCGGCGCTACCGCTGGGTAGGTAGGCGCTACCGCTTGGTAGGTCGGCGCTACTGCTAGGTAGGTCGGCGCTACCGCTGAGTAGATCTGCGCTACCGCTGAGTAGGTCGCGCTACCGCTGGGTAGGTCGGCGCTACCGCTGGGTAGGTCGGCGCTACCTCTGAGTACGTCGGCGCTACCTTTTAGTAGGTCGGCGCTACCGCTGAGTAGGTCGGCGCTACCGCTGGGTAGGTCGGCGCTACCGCTGGATCGGTCAGTGCTACAGCTGAGTAGGTCGGCGCTACCTCTGAGTAGGTCGGCGCTACAGTTGAGTACGTCGGCGCTACCTTTTAGTAGGTCGGCGCGACCTTTTAGTAGGTCGGCGCCACTTTTGAGTAGTTCGGCGCCACCGCTAAGTAGGTCGGCGCTACCGCTGAGTAGGTCGGCGCTTCCGCCGGGTAGGTCGGCGCTACCGCTGGGTAGGTCGACTCTACAGTTGAGTACGTCGGCGCTACCTTTTAGTAGGTCGGCGCTACCTTTTAGTAGGTCGGCGCCACCTTTGAGTAGGTCGCGCCACCGCTAAGTAGGTCGGCCCTACCGCTTGGTAGGTCGGCGCTTCCGCCGGGTAGGTCGGCGCTACCGCTGGGTAGGTCGGCGCTACCGCTGGGTAGGTCGGTGCTACCGCTGAGTAGGTCGGCGCTACAGTTGAGTACGTCGGCGCTACCTTTTAGTAGGTCGGCGCTACCTTTTAGTAGGTCGGCGCTACCGCTGGGTAGGTCGACGCTACTGCGTGGTAGGTCGGCGCTACCGCTGGGTAGGTCGGCGCTACCGCTAGGTAGGTCGGCGCTACCGCCGGGTAAGACGGCGCTACCGCTGGGTAGGTCGGCGCTATCACTGGGTAGGTCGGCGCTACCGCTGAGTAGGTTGGCGCTACCGCTGGGTAGGTCGGCGCTACCTCTGAGTACGTCGGCGCTACCTTTTAGTAGGTCGGCGCTACCTTTAAGTAGGTCGGCGCCACCGCTAAGTAGGTCGGCGCTACCTTTTAGTAGGTCGGCGCTACCTTTATGTAGGTCGGCGCAACCGCTAAGTAGGTCGGTGCTACCGCTGGGTAGGTCGACGCTACCGCTGGGTATGTCGGCGCTACCGCCCGGTAGGTTGGCGCTACCGCCGGGTATGTCGGCGCTACCGCTGAGTAGGTCGGCGCTACAGCTGAGTACGTCGGCGCTACCTTTTAGTAGGTCGGCGCTACCTTTTAGTAGGTCTGCGCCACCGCCAAGTAGTTCGGCGCTACCGCTGAGTAGGTCGGCGCTACCGCTGGATAGGTCGGCGCTACCGCTGGGTAGGTCGGCGCTACCACTGAGAACGTCGGCGGTACCTTTGAGTAGGTCGGCGCTACCTTTGAGTAGGTTGGCGCAACCGCTAAGTACGTCGGCGCCACCGCTAAGTAGGTCGGCGCCACCGCTAAGTAGGTCGGCGCTACCTTTTAGTAGGTCGGCGCTACCTTTTAGTAGGTCTGCGCCACCGCTAAGTAGTTCGGCGCTACCGCTGAGTAGATCGGCGCTACCTCTGGGTAAGTCGGCGCTACCGTTTAGTAGGTCGGCGCTACCGCTGAATAGGTCGGCGCTACCGCTAGGTAGGTCGGTGCTACCGCTAAGTAGGTCGGCGCTACCTCTGAGAACGTCGGCGCTACCTTTGAGTAGGTCGGCGCTACCTTTGAGTAGGTCGGCGCAACCGCTAAGTATGTCGGCGCTACCGCTGAGTAGGTCGGCGCTACCGCTGAGTAGGTCGGCGCTACCGCTGAGTATGTCGGCGCTACAGTTGAGTACGTCAGCGCTACCTTTTAGTAGGTCGGCGCTACCTTTTAGTAGGTCGGCGCCACCTTTGAGTAGGTCGGCGCCACTGCTAAGTAGGTCGGCGCTAACGCTTGGTAGGTCGGCGCTACCGCTGGGTAGTTAGGCGCTACCGCTTGGTAGGTCGGCGCTACCGCTGGGTAGGTCGGCGCTACCGCTGAGTAGGTCGGCGCTACCGCTGAGTAGGTCGGCGCTACAGTTGAGTACGTCGGCGCTACCTTTTAGTAGGTCGGCGCTACCTTTTAGTAGGTCGGCGCCACCTTTGAGTAGGTCGGCGCCACCGCTAAGTAGGTCGGCCCTACCGCTTGGTAGGTCGGCGCTTCCGCCGGGTAGGTCGGCGCTACCGCTGGGTAGGTCGGCGCTACCGCTGCGTAGGTCGGTGCTACCGCTGAGTAGGTCGGCGCTACAGTTGAGTACGTCGGCGCTACCTTTTAGTAGGTCGGCGCTACCTTTTAGTAGGTCGGCGCTACCTTTGAGTAGGTCGGCGCTACCGCTGGGTAAGTCGTCGTTACCGCTGGGTAGGTCGGCGCTACCGCTGGGTAGGTCGGCGCTACCGCTGTGTAGGTTGGCGATACCGCTGAATAGGTCAGCGCTACCGCTGGGTAGGTCGGCGCTACTTCTGAATACGTCGGCGCTACCTTTTAGTAGGTCGGCGCTACCTTTGAGTAGGTCGGCGCTTCCGCTGGGTAAGTCGTCGCTACCGCTGGGTAGGTCGGCGCTACCGCTGGGTAGGTCGGCGCTACCTCTGAATACGTCGGCGCTACCTTTTAGTAGGTCGGCGTCACCGCTAAGTAGGTCGGCGCTACCGCTGGGTAGGTCGACGCTACTGCGTGGTAGGTCGGCGCTACCGCTGAATAGGTCGGCGCTACCGCTAGGTAGGTCGGCGCTACCGCCGGGTAAGACGGCGCTACCGCTGGGTAGGTCGGCGCTTTCACTGGGTAGGTCGGCGCTACCGCTGAGTAGGTTGGCGCTACCGCTGGGTAGGTCGGCGCTACCGCTGGGTAGGTCGGCGCTACCTCTGAGTACGTCGGCGCTACCTTTTAGTAGGTCGGCGCTACCTCTAAGTAGGTCGGCGCCACCGCTAAGTAGGTCGGCGCTACCTTTTAGTAGGTCGGCGCTACCTTTTTGTAGGTCGGCGCCACCGCTAAGTAGGTCGGCGCTACCGCTGGGTATGTCGGCGCTACCGCCCGGTAGGTTGGCGCTACCGCCGGGTATGTCGGCGCTACCGCTGAGTAGGTCGGCGCTACAGCTGAGTACGTCGGCGCTACCTTTAAGTAGGTCGGCGCTACCTTTTAGTACGTCTGCGCCACCGCCAAGTAGTTCGGCGCTACCGCTGAGTAGGTCGGCGCTACCGCTGGATAGGTCGGCGCTACCGCTGGGTAGGTCGGCGCTACCTCTGAGAACGTCGGCGGTACCTTTGAGTAGGTCGGCGCTACCTTTGAGTAGGTTGGCGCAACCGCTAAGTACGTCGGCGCCACCGCTAAGTAGGTCGGCGCCACCGCTAAGTAGGTCGGCGCTACCTTTTAGTAGGTCGACGCTACCTTTTAGTAGGTCTGCGCCACCGCTAAGTAGTTCGGCGCTACCGCTGAGTAGATCGGCGCTACCACTGGGTAAGTCGGCGCTACCGTTTAGTAGGTCGGCGCTACCGCTGAACAGGTCGGCGCTACCGCTAGGTAGGTCGGTGCTACCGCTAAGTAGGTCGGCGCTACCTCTGAGAACGTCGGCGCTACCTTTGAGTAGGTCGGCGCTACCTTTGAGTAGGTCGGCGCAACCGCTAAGTATGTCGGCGCTACCGCTGAGTAGGTCGGCGCTACCGCTGGGTAGGTCAGCGCTACCGCTGGGTAGGTCGGCGCTACCTCTGAGTACGTCGGCTCTACCTTTTAGTAGGTCGGCGCTACCGCTGAGTAGGTCGGCGCTACCGCTGGGTAGGTCGGCGCTACAGTTGAGTAGGTCGGCGCTACCTTTTAGTAGGTCGGCGCTACCTTTTAGTAGGTCGGCGCCACCTTTGAGTAGGTCGGCGCCACCGCTAAGTAGGTCGGCCCTACCGCTTGGTAGGTCGGCGCTTCCGCCGGGTAGGTCGGCGCTACCGCTGGGTAGGTCGGCGCTACCGCTGGGTAGGTCGGTGCTACCGCTGAGTAGGTCGGCGCTACAGTTGAGTACGTCGGCGCTACCTTTGAGTAGGTCGGCGCTACCTTTGAGTAGGTCGGCGCTACCGCTGTGTAAGTCGTCGCTACCGCTGGGTAGGTCGGCGCTACCGCTGGGTAGGTCGGCGCTACCGCTGAGTAGGTCGGCGATACCGCTGGGTAGGTCAGCGCTACCGCTGGGTAGGTCGGCGCTACCTCTGAATACGTCGGCGCTATCTTTTAGTAGGTCGGCGCTACCTTTGAGTAGGTCGGCGCTACCGCTGGGTAAGTCGTCGCTACCGCTGGGTAGGTCGGCGCTACCGCTGGGTAGGTCGGCGCTACCGCTGAGTAGGTCGACGATACCGCTGGGTAGGTAGGCGCTACCGCTGGGTAGGTCGGCGCTACCTCTGAATACGTCGGCGCTACCTTTTAGTAGGTCGGCGCTCCTTTGATTAGGTCGGCGCAACCGCTAAGTACGTCGGCGCTACCGCTGAGTAGGTCGGCGCTAACGCTGAGTAGGTCGGCGCTACCGCTGAGTAGGTCGGCGCTACAGCTGAGTAGGTCGGCTCTACAGTTGAGTACGTCGGCGCTACCTTTTAGTAAGTCGGCGCTACCTTTTAGTAGGTCGGCGCCACTTTTGAGTGGTTCGGCGCCACCGCTAAGTAGGTCGGCGCCACCGCTTGGTAGGTCGGCGCTACCTCTGGGTAGGTAGGCGCTACCTCTGGGTAGGTAGGCGCTACCTATTAGTAGGTCGGCGCTACCTTTTAGTAGGTCGGCGCCACCTTTGAGTAGGTCGGCGCCACCGCTAAGTAGGTCGGCCCTACCGCTTGGTAGGTCGGCGCTTCTGCCGGGTAGGTCGGCGCTACCGCTGGGTAGGTCGGCGCTACCGCTGGGTAGGTCGGTGCTACCGCTGAGTAGGTCGGCGCTACAGTTGAGTACGTCGGCGCTACCTTTTAGTAGGTCGGCGCTACCTTTGAGTAGGTCGGCGCTACCGCTGGGTAAGTCGTCGCTACCGCTGGGTAGGTCGGCGCTACCGCTGGGTAGGTCGGCGCTACCGCTGAGTAGGTCGACGATACCGCTGGGTAGGTCGGCGCTACCGCTGGGTAGGTCGGCGCTACCTCTGAATACGTCGGCGCTACCTTTTAGTAGGTCGGCGTCACCGCTAAGTAGGTCGGCGCTACCGCTGGGTAGGTCGACGCTACTGCGTGGTAGGTCGGCGCTACCGCTGGGTAGGTCGGCGCTACCGCTAGGTAGGTCGGCGCTACCGCCGGGTAAGACGGCGCTACCGCTGGGTAGGTCGGCGCTACCACTTGGTAGGTCGGCGCTACCGCTGAGTAGGTCGGCGCTACCGCTGGGTAGGTCGGCGCTACCGCTGGGTAGGTCGGCGCTACCTCTGAGTACGTCGGCGCTACCTTTTAGTAGGTCGGCGCTACCTTTAAGTAGGTCGGCGCCACCGCTAAGTAGGTCGGCGCTACCTTTTAGTAGGTCGGCGCTACCTTTATGTAGGTCGGCGCCACCGCTAAGTAGGTCGGCGGTACCGCTGGGTAGGTCGACGCTACCGCTTGTTATGTCGGCGCTACCTTTTAGTAGGTCGGCGCTACCTTTTAGTAGGTCTGCGCCACCGCCAAGTAGTTCGGCGCTACCGCTGAGTAGGTCGGCGCTACCGCTGGGTAGGTCGGCGCTACCGCTGGGTAGGTCGGCGCTACCTCTGAGTACGTCGGCGCTACCTTTTATTAGGTCGACGCTACCTTTAAGTAGGTCGGCGCCACCGCTAAGTAGGTCGGCGCTACCTTTTAGTAGGTCGGCGCTACCTTTATGTAGGTCGGCGCCACCGCTAAGTAGGTCGGCGCTACCGCTGGGTAGGTCGACGCTACCGCTGGGTATGTCGGCGCTACCGCCCGGTAGGTTGGCGCTACCGCCGGGTATGTCGGCGCTACCGCTGAGTAGGTCGGCGCTGCAGCTGAGTACGTCGGCACTACCTTTTAGTAGGTCGGCGCTACCTTTTAGTAGGTCTGCGCCACCGCCAAGTAGTTCGGCGCTACCGCTGAGTAGGTCGGCGCTACCGCTGGATAGGTCGGCGCTACCGCTGGGTAGGTCGGCGCTACCTCTGAGAACGTCGGCGGTACCTTTGAGTAGGTCGACGCTACCTTTGAGTAGGTTGGCGCAACCGCTAAGTACGTCGGCGCCACCGCTAAGTAGGTCGGCGCCTCCGCTAAGTAGGTCGGCGCTACCTTTTAGTAGGTCGGCGCTACCTTTTAGTAGGTCTGCGCCACCGCTAAGTAGTTCGGCGCTACCGCTGAGTAGATCGGCGCTACCTCTGGGTAAGTCGGCGCTACCGTTTAGTAGGTCGGCGCTAGCGCTGGATAGGTCGGCGCTACCGCTAGGTAGGTCGGTGCTACCGCTAAGTAGGTCGGCGCTACCTCTGAGAACGTCGGCGCTACCTTTAAGTAGGTCGGCGCTACCTTTGAGTAGGTCGGCGCAACCGCTAAGTATGTCGGCGCTACCGCTGAGTAGGTCGGCGCTACCGCTGAGTAGGTCGGCGCTACCGCTGAGTATGTCGGGGCTACAGTTGAGTACGTCGGCGCTACCTTTTAGTAGGTCGGCGCTACCTTTTAGTAGGTCGGCGCCACCTTTTAGTAGGTCGGCGCCACCGCTAAGTAGGTCGGCGCTAACGCTTGGTAGGTCGGCGCTACCGCTGTGTAGGTAGGCGCTACCGCTTGGTAGGTCGTCGGCGCTACCGCTGGGTAGGTCGGCGCTACCCCTGAATACGTCGGCGCTACCTTTTAGTAGGTCGGCGTCACCGCTAAGTAGGTAGGCGCTACCGCTGGGTAGGTCGACGCTACTGCGTGGTAGGTCGGCGCGACCGCTGGGTAGGTCGGCGCTACCGCTAGATAGGTCGGCGCTACCGCCGGGTAAGACGGTGCTACCGCTGGGTAGGTCGGCGCTACCACTGGGTAGGTCGGCGCTACCGCTGAGTAGGTCGGCGCTACCTCTGAGTACGTCAGCGCTACCTTTTAGTAGGTCGGCGCTACCTTTAAGTAGGTGGGCGCCACCGCTAAGTAGGTCGGCGCTACCTTTTAATAGGTCGGCGCTACATTTATGTAGGTCGGCGCCACCGCTAAGTAGGTCGGCGCTACCGCTGGGTAGGTCGACGCTACCGCTGGGTATGTCGGCGCTACCGCCCGGTAGGTCGACGCTACCGCTGGGTAGGTCGGCGCTAACGCTGAGTAGGTCGGCGCTACCGCTGAGTAGGTCGGCGCTACAGCTGAGTAGGTCGGCTCTACAGTTGAGTACGTCGGCGCTACCTTTAAGTAAGTCGGCGCTACCTTTTAGTAGGTCGGCGCCACTTTTGAGTGGTTCGGCGCCACCGCTAAGTAGGTCGGCGCCACCGCTTGGTAGGTCGGCGCTACCTCTGGGTAGGTAGGCGCTACCTCTGGGTAGGTAGGCGCTACCTTTTAGTAGGTCGGCGCTACCTTTTAGTAGGTCGGCGCCACCTTTGAGTAGGTCGGCGCCACCGCTAAGTAGGTCGGCCCTACCGCTTGGTAGGTCGGCGCTTCTGCCGGGTAGGTCGGCGCTACCGCTGGGTAGGTCGGCGCTACCGCTGGGTAGGTCGGTGCTACCGCTGAGTAGGTCGGCGCTACAGTTGAGTACGTCGGCGCTACCTTTTAGTAGGTCGGCGCTACCTTTGAGTAGGTCGGCGCTACCGCTGGGTAAGTCGTCGCTACCGCTGGGTAGGTCGGCGCTACCGCTGGGTAGGTCGGCGCTACCGCTGAGTAGGTCGACGATACCGCTGGGTAGGTCGGCGCTACCGCTGGGTAGGTCGGCGCTACCTCTGAATACGTCGGCGCTACCTTTTAGTAGGTCGGCGTCACCGCTAAGTAGGTCGGCGCTACCGCTGGGTAGGTCGACGCTACTGCGTGGTAGGTCGGCGCTACCGCTGGGTAGGTCGGCGCTACCGCTAGGTAGGTCGGCGCTACCGCCGGGTACGACGGCGCTACCGCTGGGTAGGTCGGCGCTACCACTTGGTAGGTCGGCGCTACCGCTGAGTAGGTCGGCGCTACCGCTGGGTAGGTCGGCGCTACCGCTGGGTAGGTCGGCGCTACCTCTGAGTACGTCGGCGCTACCTTTTAGTAGGTCGGCGCTACCTTTAAGTAGGTCGGCGCCACCGCTAAGTAGGTCGGCGCTACCTTTTAGTAGGTCGGCGCTACCTTTATGTAGGTCGGCGCCACCGCTAAGTAGGTCGGCGCTACCGCTGGGTAGGTCGACGCTACCGCTGGGTATGTCGGCGCTACCTTTTAGTAGGTCGGCGCTACCTTTTAGTAGGTCTGCGCCACCGCCAAGTAGTTCGGCGCTACCGCTGAGTAGGTCGGCGCTACCGCTGGGTAGGTCGGCGCTACCGCTGGGTAGGTCGGCGCTACCTCTGAGTACGTCGGCGCTACCTTTTAGTAGGTCGGCGCTACCTTTAAGTAGGTCGGCGCCACCGCTAAGTAGGTCGGCGCTACCTTTTAGTAGGTCGGCGCTACCTTTATGTAGGTCGGCGCCACCGCTAAGTAGGTCGGCGCTACCGCTGGGTAGGTCGACGCTACCGCTGGGTATGTCGGCGCTACCGCCCGGTAGGTTGGCGCTACCGCCGGGTATGTCGGCGCTACCGCTGAGTAGGTCGGCGCTACAGCTGAGTACGTCGGCGCTACCTTTTAGTAGGTCGGCGCTACCTTTTAGTAGGTCTGCGCCACCGCCAAGTAGTTCGGCGCTACCGCTGAGTAGGTCGGCGCTACCGCTGGATAGGTCGGCGCTACCGCTGGGTAGGTCGGCGCTACCTCTGAGAACGTCGGCGGTACCTTTGAGTAGGTCGGCGCTACCTTTGAGTAGGTTGGCGCAACCACTAAGTACGTCGGCGCCACCGCTAAGTAGGTCGGCGCCACCTTTAAGTAGGTCGGCGCTACCTTTTAGTAGGTCGGCGCTACCTTTTAGTAGGTCTGCGCCACCGCTAAGTAGTTCGGCGCTACCGCTGAGTAGATCGGCGCTACCTCTGGGTAAGTCGGCGCTACCGTTTAGTAGGTCGGCGCTACCGCTGAATAGGTCGGCGCTACCGCTAGGTAGGTCGGTGCTACCGCTAAGTAGGTCGGCGCTACCTCTGAGAACGTCGGCGCTACCTTTGAGTAGGTCGGCGCTACCTTTGAGTAGGTCGGCGCAACCGCTAAGTATGTCGGCGCTACCGCTGAGTAGGTCGGCGCTACCGCTGAGTAGGTCGGCGCTACCGCTGAGTATGTCGGCGCTACAGTTGAGTACGTCGGCGCTACCTTTTAGTAGGTCGGAGCTACCTTTTAGTAGGTCGGCGCCACCTTTGAGTAGGTCGGCGCCACTGCTAAGTAGGTCGGCGCTAACGCTTGGTAGGTTGGCGCTACCGCTGGGTAGGTAGGCGCTACCGCTTGGTAGGTCGGCGCTACCGCTGGGTAGGTCGGCGCTAACGCTGAGTAGGTCGGCGCTACCGCTGAGTAGGTCGGCGCTACAGCTGAGTAGGTCGGCTCTACAGTTGAGTACGTCGGCGCTACCTTTAAGTAAGTCGGCGCTACCTTTTAGTAGGTCGGCGCCACTTTTGAGTGGTTCGGCGCAACCGCTAAGTAGATCGGCGCTACCGCTTGGTAGGTCGGCGCTACCGCTGGGTAGGTAGGCGCTACCGCTTGGTAGGTCGGCGCTACTGCTAGGTAGGTCGGCGCTACCGCTGAGTAGATCTGCGCTACCGCTGAGTAGGTCGCGCTACCGCTGGGTAGGTCGGCGCTACCGCTGGGTAGGTCGGCGCTACCTCTGAGTACGTCGGCGCTACCTTTTAGTAGGTCGGCGCTACCGCTGAGTAGGTCGGCGCTACCGCTGGGTAGGTCGGCGCTACCGCTGGATCGGTCAGTGCTACAGCTGAGTAGGTCGGCGCTACCGCTGAGTAGGTCGGCGCTACAGTTGAGTACGTCGGCGCTACCTTTTAGTAGGTCGGCGCGACCTTTTAGTAGGTCGGCGCCACTTTTGAGTAGTTCGGCGCCACCGCTAAGTAGGTCGGCGCTACCGCTGAGTAGGTCGGCGCTTCCGCCGGGTAGGTCGGCGCTACCGCTGGGTAGGTCGACTCTACAGTTGAGTACGTCGGCGCTACTTTTTAGTAGGTCGGCGCTACCTTTTAGTAGGTCGGCGCCACCTTTGAGTAGGTCGCGCCACCGCTAAGTAGGTCGGCCCTACCGCTTGGTAGGTCGGCGCTTCCGCCGGGTAGGTCGGCGCTACCGCTGGGTAGGTCGGCGCTACCGCTGGGTAGGTCGGTGCTACCGCTGAGTAGGTCGGCGCTACAGTTGAGTACGTCGGCGCTACCTTTTAGTAGGTCGGCGCTACCTTTTAGTAGGTCGGCGCTACCGCTGGGTAGGTCGACGCTACTGCGTGGTAGGTCGGCGCTACCGCTGGGTAGGTCGGCGCTACCGCTAGGTAGGTCGGCGCTACCGCCGGGTAAGACGGCGCTACCGCTGGGTAGGTCGGCGCTATCACTGGGTAGGTCGGCGCTACCGCTGAGTAGGTTGGCGCTACCGCTGGGTAGGTCGGCGCTACCTCTGAGTACGTCGGCGCTACCTTTTAGTAGGTCGGCGCTACCTTTAAGTAGGTCGGCGCCACCGCTAAGTAGGTCGGCGCTACCTTTTAATAGGTCGGCGCTACCTTTATGTAGGTCGGCGCAACCGCTAAGTAGGTCGGCGCTACCGCTGGGTAGGTCGACGCTACCGCTGGGTATGTCGGCGCTACCGCCCGGTAGGTTGGCGCTACCGCCGGGTATGTCGGCGCTACCGCTGAGTAGGTCGGCGCTACAGCTGAGTACGTCGGCGCTACCTTTTAGTAGGTCGGCGCTACCTTTTAGTAGGTCTGCGCCACCGCCAAGTAGTTCGGCGCTACCGCTGAGTAGGTCGGCGCTACCGCTGGATAGGTCGGCGCTACCGCTGGGTAGGTCGGCGCTACCACTGAGAACGTCGGCGGTACCTTTGAGTAGGTCGGCGCTACCTTTGAGTAGGTTGGCGCAACCGCTAAGTACGTCGGCGCCACCGCTAAGTAGGTCGGCGCCACCGCTAAGTAGGTCGGCGCTACCTTTTAGTAGGTCGGCGCTACCTTTTAGTAGGTCTGCGCCACCGCTAAGTAGTTCGGCGCTACCGCTGAGTAGATCGGCGCTACCTCTGGGTAAGTCGGCGCTACCGTTTAGTAGGTCGGCGCTACCGCTGAATAGGTCGGCGCTACCGCTAGGTAGGTCGGTGCTACCGCTAAGTAGGTCGGCGCTACCTCTGAGAACGTCGGCGCTACCTTTGAGTAGGTCGGCGCTACCTTTGAGTAGGTCGGCGCAACCGCTAAGTATGTCGGCGCTACCGCTGAGTAGGTCGGCGCTACCGCTGAGTAGGTCGGCGCTACCGCTGAGTATGTCGGCGCTACAGTTGAGTACGTCAGCGCTACCTTTTAGTAGGTCGGCGCTACCTTTTAGTAGGTCGGCGCCACCTTTGAGTAGGTCGGCGCCACTGCTAAGTAGGTCGGCGCTAACGCTTGGTAGGTCGGCGCTACCGCTGGGTAGGTAGGCGCTACCGCTTGGTAGGTCGGCGCTACCGCTGGGTAGGTCGGCGCTACCGCTGAGTAGGTCGGCGCTACCGCTGAGTAGGTCGGCGCTACAGTTGAGTACGTCGGCGCTACCTTTTAGTAGGTCGGCGCTACCTTTTAGTAGGTCGGCGCCACCTTTGAGTAGGTCGGCGCCACCGCTAAGTAGGTCGGCCCTACCGCTTGGAAGGTCGGCGCTTCCGCCGGGTAGGTCGGCGCTACCGCTGGGTAGGTCGGCGCTACCGCTGCATAGGTCGGTGCTACCGCTGAGTAGGTCGGCGCTACAGTTGAGTACGTCGGCGCTACCTTTTAGTAGGTCGGCGCTACCTTTTAGTAGGTCGGCGCTACCTTTGAGTAGGTCGGCGCTACCGCTGGGTAAGTCGTCGCTACCGCTGGGTAGGTCGGCGCTACCGCTGGGTAGGTCGGCGCTACCGCTGTGTAGGTTGGCGATACCGCTGAATAGGTCAGCGCTACCGCTGGGTAGGTCGGCGCTACCTCTGAATACGTCGGCGCTACCTTTTAGTAGGTCGGCGCTACCTTTGAGTAGGTCGGCGCTTCCGCTGGGTAAGTCGTCGCTACCGCTGGGTAGGTCGGCGCTACCGCTGGGTAGTTCGGCGCTACCGCTGAGTAGGTCGACGATACCGCTAGGTAGGTCGGCGCTACCGCTGGGTAGGTCGGCGCTACCTCTGAATACGTCGGCGCTACCTTTTAGTAGGTCGGCGTCACCGCTAAGTAGGTCGGCGCTACCGCTGGGTAGGTCGACGCTACTGCGTGGTAGGTCGGCGCTACCGCCGGGTAAGACGGCGCTACCGCTGGGTAGGTCGGCGCTTTCACTGGGTAGGTCGGCGCTACCGCTGAGTAGGTTGGCGCTACCGCTGGGTTGGTCGGCGCTACCGCTGGGTAGGTCGGCGCTACCTCTGAGTACGTCGGCGCTACCTTTTAGTAGGTCGGCGCTACCTCTAAGTAGGTCGGCGCCACCGCTAAGTAGGTCGGCGCTACCTTTTAGTAGGTCGGCGCTACCTTTATGTAGGTCGGCGCCACCGCTAAGTAGGTCGGCGCTACCGCTGGGTATGTCGGCGCTACCGCCCGGTAGGTTGGCGCTACCGCCGGGTATGTCGGCGCTACCGCTGGATAGGTCGGCGCTACCGCTGGGTAGGTCGGCGCTACCACTGAGAACGTCGGCGGTACCTTTGAGTAGGTCGGCGCTACCTTTGAGTAGGTTGGCGCAACCGCTAAGTACGTCGGCGCCACCGCTAAGTAGGTCGGCGCCACCGCTAAGTAGGTCGGCGCTACCTTTTAGTAGGTCGGCGCTACCTTTTAGTAGGTCTGCGCCACCGCTAAGTAGTTCGGCGCTACCGCTGAGTAGATCGGCGCTACCTCTGGGTAAGTCGGCGCTACCGTTTAGTAGGTCGGCGCTACCGCTGAATAGGTCGGCGCTACCGCTAGGTAGGTCGGTGCTACCGCTAAGTAGGTCGGCGCTACCTCTGAGAACGTCGGCGCTACCTTTGAGTAGGTCGGCGCTACCTTTGAGTAGGTCGGCGCAACCGCTAAGTATGTCGGCGCTACCGCTGAGTAGGTCGGCGCTACCGCTGAGTAGGTCGGCGCTACCGCTGAGTATGTCGGCGCTACAGTTGAGTACGTCAGCGCTACCTTTTAGTAGGTCGGCGCTACCTTTTAGTAGGTCGGCGCCACCTTTGAGTAGGTCGGCGCCACTGCTAAGTAGGTCGGCGCTAACGCTTGGTAGGTCGGCGCTACCGCTGGGTAGGTAGGCGCTACCGCTTGGTAGGTCGGCGCTACCGCTGGGTAGGTCGGCGCTACCGCTGGGTAGGTCGGCGCTACCGCTGAGTAGGTCGGCGCTACAGTTGAGTACGTCGGCGCTACCTTTTAGTAGGTCGGCGCCACCTTTTAGTAGGTCGGCGCCACCTTTGAGTAGGTCGGCGCCACCGCTAAGTAGGTCGGCCCTACCGCTTGGTAGGTCGGCGCTTCCGCCGGGTAGGTCGGCGCTACCGCTGGGTAGGTCGGCGCTACCGCTGCATAGGTCGGTGCTACCGCTGAGTAGGTCGGCGCTACAGTTGAGTACGTCGGCGCTACCTTTTAGTAGGTCGGCGCTACCTTTTAGTAGGTCGGCGCTACCTTTGAGTAGGTCGGCGCTACCGCTGGGTAAGTCGTCGCTACCGCTGGGTAGGTCGGCGCTACCGCTGGGTAGGTCGGCGCTACCGCTGTGTAGGTTGGCGATACCGCTGAATAGGTCAGCGCTACCGCTGGGTAGGTCGGCGCTACCTCTGAATACGTCGGCGCTACCTTTTAGTAGGTCGGCGCTACCTTTGAGTAGGTCGGCGCTACCGCTGGGTAAGTCGTCGCTACCGCTGGGTAGGTCGGCGCTACCGCTGGGTAGTTCGGCGCTACCGCTGAGTAGGTCGACGATACCGCTAGGTAGGTCGGCGCTACCGCTGGGTAGGTCGGCGCTACCTCTGAATACGTCGGCGCTACCTTTTAGTAGGTCGGCGTCACCGCTAAGTAGGTCGGCGCTACCGCTGGGTAGGTCGACGCTACTGCGTGGTAGGTCGGCGCTACCGCCGGGTAAGACGGCGCTACCGCTGGGTAGGTCGGCGCTTTCACTGGGTAGGTCGGCGCTACCGCTGAGTAGGTTGGCGCTACCGCTGGGTTGGTCGGCGCTACCGCTGGGTAGGTCGGCGCTACCTCTGAGTACGTCGGCGCTACCTTTTAGTAGGTCGGCGCTACCTCTAAGTAGGTCGGCGCCACCGCTAAGTAGGTCGGCGCTACCTTTTAGTAGGTCGGCGCTACCTTTATGTAGGTCGGCGCCACCGCTAAGTAGGTCGGCGCTACCGCTGGGTATGTCGGCGCTACCGCCCGGTAGGTTGGCGCTACCGCCGGGTATGTCGGCGCTACCGCTGAGTAGGTCGGCGCTACAGCTGAGTACGTCGGCGCTACCTTTAAGTAGGTCGGCGCTACCTTTTAGTACGTCTGCGCCACCGCCAAGTAGTTCGGCGCTACCGCTGAGTAGGTCGGCGCTACCGCTGGATAGGTCGGCGCTACCGCTGGGTAGGTCGGCGCTACCTCTGAGAACGTCGGCGGTACCTTTGAGTAGGTCGGCGCTACCTTTGAGTAGGTTGGCGCAACCGCTAAGTACGTCGGCGCCACCGCTAAGTAGGTCGGCGCCACCGCTAAGTAGGTCGGCGCTACCTTTTAGTAGGTCGACGCTACCTTTTAGTAGGTCTGCGCCACCGCTAAGTAGTTCGGCGCTACCGCTGAGTAAATCGGCGCTACCACTGGGTAAGTCGGCGCTACCGTTTAGTAGGTCGGCGCTACCGCTGAATAGGTCGGCGCTACCGCTAGGTAGGTCGGTGCTACCGCTAAGTAGGTCGGCGCTACCTCTGAGAATGTCGGCGCTACCTTTGAGTAGGTCGGCGCTACCTTTGAGTAGGTCGGCGCAACCGCTAAGTATGTCGGCGCTACCGCTGAGTAGGTCGGCGCTACCGCTGAGTAGGTCGGCGCTACCGCTGAGTATGTCGGCGCTACAGTTGAGAACGTCGGCGCTACCTTTTAGTAGGTCGGCGCTACCTTTTAGTAGGTCGGCGCCACCTTTGAGTAGGTCGGCGCCACTGCTAAGTAGGTCGGCGCTAACGCTTGGTAGGTCGGTGCTACCGCTTGGTAGGTCGGCGCTACCGCTGGGTAGGTCGGCGCTACCGCTGAGTAGGTCGGCGCTACCGCTAAGTAGGTCGGCGCTACAGTTGAGTACGTCGGCGCTACCTTTTAGTAGGTCGGCGCTACCTTTTAGTAGGTCGGCGCTCCTTTGATTAGGTCGGCGCAACCGCTAAGTACGTCGGCGCTACCGCTGAGTAGGTCGGCGCTAACGCTGAGTAGGTCGGCGCTACCGCTGAGTAGGTCGGCGCTACAGCTGAGTAGGTCGGCTCTACAGTTGAGTACGTCGGCGCTACCTTTAAGTAAGTCGGCGCTACCTTTTAGTAGGTCGGCGCCACTTTTGAGTGGTTCGGCGCCACCGCTAAGTAGGTCGGCGCCAACGCTTGGTAGGTCGGCGCTACCTCTGGGTAGGTAGGCGCTACCGCTTGGTAGGTCGGCGCTACCGCTAGGTAGGTCGGCGCTACCGCTGAGTAGATCGGCGCTACCGCTGAGTAGGTCGCTCTACCGCTGGGTAGGTCGGCGCTACCGCTGGGTAGGTCGGCGCTACCTCTGAGTACGTCGGCTCTACCTTTTAGTAGGTCGGCGCTACCGCTGAGTAGGTCGGCGCTACCGCTGGGTAGGTCGGCGCTACAGCTGAGTAGGTCGGCGCTACCGCTGAGTAGGTCGGCGCTACAGTTGAGTACGTCGGCGCTACCTTTTAGTAGGTCGGCGCTACCTTTTAGTAGGTCGGCGCCACCTTTGAGTAGGTCGGCGCCACCGCTAAGTAGGTCGGCCCTACCGCTTGGTAGGTCGGCGCTTCCGCCGGGTAGGTCGGCGCTACCGCTGGGTAGGTCGGCGCTACCGCTGGGTAGGTCGGTGCTACCGCTGAGTAGGTCGGCGCTACAGTTGAGTACGTCGGCGCTACCTTTGAGTAGGTCGGCGCTACCTTTGAGTAGGTCGGCGCTACCGCTGGGTAAGTCGTCGCTACCGCTGGGTAGGTCGGCGCTACCGCTGGGTAGGTCGGCGCTACCGCTGAGTAGGTCGGCGATACCGCTGGGTAGGTCAGCGCTACCGCTGGGTAGGTCGGCGCTACCTCTGAATACGTCGGCGCTACCTTTTAGTAGGTCGGCGCTACCTTTGAGTAGGTCGGCGCTACCGCTGGGTAAGTCGTCGCTACCGCTGGGTAGGTCGGCGCTACCGCTGGGTAGGTCGGCGCTACCGCTGAGTAGGTCGACGATACCGCTGGGTAGGTCGGCGCTACCGCTGGGTAGGTCGGCGCTACCTCTGAATACGTCGGCGCTACCTTTTAGTAGGTCGGCGCTCCTTTGATTAGGTCGGCGCAACCGCTAAGTACGTCGGCGATACCGCTGAGTAGGTCGGCGCTAACGCTGAGTAGGTCGGCGCTACCGCTGAGTAGGTCGGCGCTACAGCTGAGTAGGTCGGCTCTACAGTTGAGTACGTCGGCGCTACCTTTTAGTAAGTCGGCGCTACCTTTTAGTAGGTCGGCGCCACTTTTGAGTGGTTCGGCGCCACCGCTAAGTAGGTCGGCGCCACCGCTTGGTAGGTCGGCGCTACCTCTGGGTAGGTAGGCGCTACCTCTGGGTAGGTAGGCGCTACCTTTTAGTAGGTCGGCGCTACCTTTTAGTAGGTCGGCGCCACCTTTGAGTAGGTCGGCGCCACCGCTAAGTAGGTCGGCCCTACCGCTTGGTAGGTCGGCGCTTCTGCCGGGTAGGTCGGCGCTACCGCTGGGTAGGTCGGCGCTACCGCTGGGTAGGTCAGTGCTACCGCTGAGTAGGTCGGCGCTACAGTTGAGTACGTCGGCGCTACCTTTTAGTAGGTCGGCGCTACCTTTGAGTAGGTCGGCGCTACCGCTGGGTAAGTCGTCGCTACCGCTGGGTAGGTCGGCGCTACCGCTGGGTAGGTCGGCGCTACCGCTGAGTAGGTCGACGATACCGCTGGGTAGGTCGGCGCTACCGCTGGGTAGGTCGGCGCTACCTCTGAATACGTCGGCGCTACCTTTTAGTAGGTCGGCGTCACCGCTAAGTAGGTCGGCGCTACCGCTGGGTAGGTCGACGCTACCGCTTGGTAGGTCGGCGCTACCGCTGGGTAGGTCGGCGCTACCGCTGAGTAGGTCGGCGCTACCGCTAAGTAGGTCGGCGCTACAGTTGAGTACGTCGGCGCTACCTTTTAGTAGGTCGGCGCTACCTTTTAGTAGGTCGGCGCTCCTTTGATTAGGTCGGCGCAACCGCTAAGTACGTCGGCGCTACCGCTGAGTAGGTCGGCGCTAACGCTGAGTAGGTCGGCGCTACCGCTGAGTAGGTCGGCGCTACAGCTGAGTAGGTCGGCTCTACAGTTGAGTACGTCGGCGCTACCTTTAAGTAAGTCGGCGCTACCTTTTAGTAGGTCGGCGCCACTTTTGAGTGGTTCGGCGCCACCGCTAAGTAGGTCGGCGCCAACGCTTGGTAGGTCGGCGCTACCTCTGGGTAGGTAGGCGCTACCGCTTGGTAGGTCGGCGCTACCGCTAGGTAGGTCGGCGCTACCGCTGAGTAGATCGGCGCTACCGCTGAGTAGGTCGCTCTACCGCTGGGTAGGTCGGCGCTACCGCTGGGTAGGTCGGCGCTACCTCTGAGTACGTCGGCTCTACCTTTTAGTAGGTCGGCGCTACCGCTGAGTAGGTCGGCGCTACCGCTGGGTAGGTCGGCGCTACAGCTGAGTAGGTCGGCGCTACCGCTGAGTAGGTCGGCGCTACAGTTGAGTACGTCGGCGCTACCTTTTAGTAGGTCGGCGCTACCTTTTAGTAGGTCGGCGCCACCTTTGAGTAGGTCGGCGCCACCGCTAAGTAGGTCGGCCCTACCGCTTGGTAGGTCGGCGCTTCCGCCGGGTAGGTCGGCGCTACCGCTGGGTAGGTCGGCGCTACCGCTGGGTAGGTCGGTGCTACCGCTGAGTAGGTCGGCGCTACAGTTGAGTACGTCGGCGCTACCTTTGAGTAGGTCGGCGCTACCTTTGAGTAGGTCGGCGCTACCGCTGGGTAAGTCGTCGCTACCGCTGGGTAGGTCGGCGCTACCGCTGGGTAGGTCGGCGCTACCGCTGAGTAGGTCGGCGATACCGCTGGGTAGGTCAGCGCTACCGCTGGGTAGGTCGGCGCTACCTCTGAATACGTCGGCGCTACCTTTTAGTAGGTCGGCGCTACCTTTGAGTAGGTCGGCGCTACCGCTGGGTAAGTCGTCGCTACCGCTGGGTAGGTCGGCGCTACCGCTGGGTAGGTCGGCGCTACCGCTGAGTAGGTCGACGATACCGCTGGGTAGGTCGGCGCTACCGCTGGGTAGGTCGGCGCTACCTCTGAATACGTCGGCGCTACCTTTTAGTAGGTCGGCGCTCCTTTGATTAGGTCGGCGCAACCGCTAAGTACGTCGGCGATACCGCTGAGTAGGTCGGCGCTAACGCTGAGTAGGTCGGCGCTACCGCTGAGTAGGTCGGCGCTACAGCTGAGTAGGTCGGCTCTACAGTTGAGTACGTCGGCGCTACCTTTTAGTAAGTCGGCGCTACCTTTTAGTAGGTCGGCGCCACTTTTGAGTGGTTCGGCGCCACCGCTAAGTAGGTCGGCGCCACCGCTTGGTAGGTCGGCGCTACCTCTGGGTAGGTAGGCGCTACCTCTGGGTAGGTAGGCGCTACCTTTTAGTAGGTCGGCGCTACCTTTTAGTAGGTCGGCGCCACCTTTGAGTAGGTCGGCGCCACCGCTAAGTAGGTCGGCCCTACCGCTTGGTAGGTCGGCGCTTCTGCCGGGTAGGTCGGCGCTACCGCTGGGTAGGTCGGCGCTACCGCTGGGTAGGTCAGTGCTACCGCTGAGTAGGTCGGCGCTACAGTTGAGTACGTCGGCGCTACCTTTTAGTAGGTCGGCGCTACCTTTGAGTAGGTCGGCGCTACCGCTGGGTAAGTCGTCGCTACCGCTGGGTAGGTCGGCGCTACCGCTGGGTAGGTCGGCGCTACCGCTGAGTAGGTCGACGATACCGCTGGGTAGGTCGGCGCTACCGCTGGGTAGGTCGGCGCTACCTCTGAATACGTCGGCGCTACCTTTTAGTAGGTCGGCGTCACCGCTAAGTAGGTCGGCGCTACCGCTGGGTAGGTCGACGCTACTGCGTGGTAGGTCGGCGCTACCGCTGGGTAGGTCTGCGCTACCGCTAGGTAG
Organism: Anisus vortex; assembly: GCA_949126835.1. NCBI lineage: Eukaryota > Metazoa > Mollusca > Gastropoda > Planorbidae > Anisus > Anisus vortex. Next base: position 157,743 of record OX421502.1, on the reverse strand, counting down.
GTCGGCGCTACCGCCGGGTAAGACGGCGCTACCGCTGGGTAGGTCGGCGCTACCACTTGGTAGGTCGGCGCTACCGCTGAGTAGGTCGGCGCTACCGCTGGGTAGGTCGGCGCTACCGCTGGGTAGGTCGGCGCTACCTCTGAGTACGTCGGCGCTACCTTTTAGTAGGTCGGCGCTACCTTTAAGTAGGTCGGCGCCACCGCTAAGTAGGTCGGCGCTACCTTTTAGTAGGTCGGCGCTACCTTTATGTAGGTCGGCGCCACCGCTAAGTAGGTCGGCGGCACCGCTGGGTAGGTCGACGCTACCGCTTGTTATGTCGGCGCTACCTTTTAGTAGGTCGGCGCTACCTTTTAGTAGGTCTGCGCCACCGCCAAGTAGTTCGGCGCTACCGCTGAGTAGGTCGGCGCTACCGCTGGGTAGGTCGGCGCTACCGCTGGGTAGGTCGGCGCTACCTCTGAGTACGTCGGCGCTACCTTTTATTAGGTCGGCGCTACCTTTAAGTAGGTCGGCGCCACCGCTAAGTAGGTCGGCGCTACCTTTTAGTAGGTCGGCGCTACCTTTATGTAGGTCGGCGCCACGGCTAAGTAGGTCGGCGCTACCGCTGGGTAGGTCGACGCTACCGCTGGGTATGTCGGCGCTACCGCCCGGTAGGTTGGCGCTACCGCCGGGTATGTCGGCGCTACCGCTGAGTAGGTCGGCGCTGCAGCTGAGTACGTCGGCACTACCTTTTAGTAAATCGGCGCTACCTTTTAGTAGGTCTGCGCCACCGCCAAGTAGTTCGGCGCTACCGCTGAGTAGGTCGGCGCTACCGCTGGATAGGTCGGCGCTACCGCTGGGTAGGTCGGCGCTACCTCTGAGAACGTCGGCGGTACCTTTGAGTAGGTCGACGCTACCTTTGAGTAGGTTGGCGCAACCGCTAAGTACGTCGGCGCCACCGCTAAGTAGGTCGGCGCCTCCGCTAAGTAGGTCGGCGCTACCTTTTAGTAGGTCGGCGCTACCTTTTAGTAGGTCTGCGCCACCGCTAAGTAGTTCGGCGCTACCGCTGAGTAGATCGGCGCTACCTCTGGGTAAGTCGGCGCTACCGTTTAGTAGGTCGGCGCTAGCGCTGGATAGGTCGGCGCTACCGCTAGGTAGGTCGGTGCTACCGCTAAGTAGGTCGGCGCTACCTCTGAGAACGTCGGCGCTACCTTTAAGTAGGTCGGCGCTACCTTTGAGTAGGTCGGCGCAACCGCTAAGTATGTCGGCGCTACCGCTGAGTAGGTCGGCGCTACCGCTGAGTAGGTCGGCGCTACCGCTGAGTATGTCGGGGCTACAGTTGAGTACGTCGGCGCTACCTTTTAGTAGGTCGGCGCTACCTTTTAGTAGGTCGGCGCCACCTTTTAGTAGGTCGGCGCCACCGCTAAGTAGGTCGGCGCTAACGCTTGGTAGGTCGGCGCTACCGCTGGGTAGGTAGGCGCTACCGCTTGGTAGGTCAGCGCTACCGCTGGGTAGGTCGTCGGCGCTACCGCTGGGTAGGTCGGCGCTACCTCTGAATACGTCGGCGCTACCTTTTAGTAGGTCGGCGTCACCGCTAAGTAGGTAGGCGCTACCGCTGGGTAGGTCGACGCTACTGCGTGGTAGGTCGGCGCGACCGCTGGGTAGGTCGGCGCTACCGCTAGATAGGTCGGCGCTACCGCCGGGTAAGACGGTGCTACCGCTGGGTAGGTCGGCGCTACCACTGGGTAGGTCGGCGCTACCGCTGAGTAGGTCGGCGCTACCTCTGAGTACGTCAGCGCTACCTTTTAGTAGGTCGGCGCTACCTTTAAGTAGGTGGGCGCCACCGCTAAGTAGGTCGGCGCTACCTTTTAATAGGTCGGCGCTACATTTATGTAGGTCGGCGCCACCGCTAAGTAGGTCGGCGCTACCGCTGGGTAGGTCGACGCTACCGCTGGGTATGTCGGCGCTACCGCCCGGTAGGTCGACGCTACCGCTGGGTAGGTCGGCGCTAACGCTGAGTAGGTCGGCGCTACCGCTGAGTAGGTCGGCGCTACAGCTGAGTAGGTCGGCTCTACAGTTGAGTACGTCGGCGCTACCTTTAAGTAAGTCGGCGCTACCTTTTAGTAGGTCGGCGCCACTTTTGAGTGGTTCGGCGCCACCGCTAAGTAGGTCGGCGCCACCGCTTGGTAGGTCGGCGCTACCTCTGGGTAGGTAGGCGCTACCTCTGGGTAGGTAGGCGCTACCTTTTAGTAGGTCGGCGCTACCTTTTAGTAGGTCGGCGCCACCTTTGAGTAGGTCGGCGCCACCGCTAAGTAGGTCGGCCCTACCGCTTGGTAGGTCGGCGCTTCTGCCGGGTAGGTCGGCGCTACCGCTGGGTAGGTCGGCGCTACCGCTGGGTAGGTCGGTGCTACCGCTGAGTAGGTCGGCGCTACAGTTGAGTACGTCGGCGCTACCTTTTAGTAGGTCGGCGCTACCTTTGAGTAGGTCGGCGCTACCGCTGGGTAAGTCGTCGCTACCGCTGGGTAGGTCGGCGCTACCGCTGGGTAGGTCGGCGCTACCGCTGAGTAGGTCGACGATACCGCTGGGTAGGTCGGCGCTACCGCTGGGTAGGTCGGCGCTACCTCTGAATACGTTGGCGCTACCTTTTAGTAGGTCGGCGTCACCGCTAAGTAGGTCGGCGCTACCGCTGGGTAGGTCGACGCTACTGCGTGGTAGGTCGGCGCTACCGCTGGGTAGGTCGGCGCTACCGCTAGATAGGTCGGCGCTACCGCCGGGTACGACGGCGCTACCGCTGGGTAGGTCGGCGCTACCACTTGGTAGGTCGGCGCTACCGCTGAGTAGGTCGGCGCTACCGCTGGGTAGGTCGGCGCTACCGCTGGGTAGGTCGGCGCTACCTCTGAGTACGTCGGCGCTACCTTTTAGTAGGTCGGCGCTACCTTTAAGTAGGTCGGCGCCACCGCTAAGTAGGTCGGCGCTACCTTTTAGTAGGTCGGCGCTACCTTTATGTAGGTCGGCGCCACCGCTAAGTAGGTCGGCGCTACCGCTGGGTAGGTCGACGCTACCGCTGGGTATGTCGGCGCTACCTTTTAGTAGGTCGGCGCTACCTTTTAGTAGGTCTGCGCCACCGCCAAGTAGTTCGGCGCTACCGCTGAGTAGGTCGGCACTACCGCTGGGTAGGTCGGCGCTACCGCTGGGTAGGTCGGCGCTACCTCTGAGTACGTCGGCGCTACCTTTTAGTAGGTCGGCGCTACCTTTAAGTAGGTCGGCGCCACCGCTAAGTAGGTCGGCGCTACCTTTTAGTAGGTCGGCGCTACCTTTATGTAGGTCGGCGCCACCGCTAAGTAGGTCGGCGCTACCGCTGGGTAGGTCGACGCTACCGCTGGGTATGTCGGCGCTACCGCCCGGTAGGTTGGCGCTACCGCCGGGTATGTCGGCGCTACCGCTGAGTAGGTCGGCGCTACAGCTGAGTACGTCGGCGCTACCTTTTAGTAGGTCGGCGCTACCTTTTAGTAGGTCTGCGCCACCGCCAAGTAGTTCGGCGCTACCGCTGAGTAGGTCGGCGCTACCGCTGGATAGGTCGGCGCTACCGCTGGGTAGGTCGGCGCTACCTCTGAGAACGTCGGCGGTACCTTTGAGTAGGTCGACGCTACCTTTGAGTAGGTTGGCGCAACCGCTAAGTAGGTCGGCGCCACCGCTAAGTAGGTCGGCGCCTCCGCTAAGTAGGTCGGCGCTACCTTTTAGTAGGTCGGCGCTACCTTTCAGTAGGTCTGCGCCACCGCTAAGTAGTTCGGCGCTACCGCTGAGTAGATCGGCGCTACCTCTGGGTAAGTCGGCGCTACCGTTTAGTAGGTCGGCGCTAGCGCTGGATAGGTCGGCGCTACCGCTAGGTAGGTCGGTGCTACCGCTAAGTAGGTCGGCGCTACCTCTGAGAACGTCGGCGCTACCTTTAAGTAGGTCGGCGCTACCTTTGAGTAGGTCGGCGCAACCGCTAAGTATGTCGGCGCTACCGCTGAGTAGGTCGGCGCTACCGCTGAGTATGTCGGGGCTACAGTTGAGTACGTCGGCGCTACCTTTTAGTAGGTCGGCGCTACCTTTTAGTAGGTCGGCGCCACCTTTGAGTAGGTCGGCGCCACCGCTAAGTAGGTCGGCGCTAACGCTTGGTAGGTCGGCGCTACCGCTGGGTAGGTAGGCGCTACCGCTTGGTAGGTCAGCGCTACCGCTGGGTAGGTCGGCGCTACCGCTGGGTAGGTCGGCGCTACCTCTGAATACGTCAGCGCTACCTTTTAGTAGGTCGGCGTCACCGCTAAGTAGGTCGGCGCGACCGCTGGGTAGGTCGGCGCTACCGCTAGATAGGTCGGCGCTACCGCCGGGTAAGACGGTGCTACCGCTGGGTAGGTCGGCGCTACCACTGGGTAGGTCGGCGCTACCGCTGAGTAGGTCGGCGCTACCTCTGAGTACGTCAGCGCTACCTTTTAGTAGGTCGGCGCTACCTTTAAGTAGGTGGGCGCCACCGCTAAGTAGGTCGGCGCTACCTTTTAATAGGTCGGCGCTACATTTATGTAGGTCGGCGCCACCGCTAAGTAGGTCGGCGCTACCGCTGGGTAGGTCGACGCTACCGCTGGGTATGTCGGCGCTACCGCCCGGTAGGTTGGCGCTACCGCCGGGTATGTCGGCGCTACCGCTGAGTAGGTCGGCGCTACAGCTGAGTACGTCGGCGCTACCTTTTAGTAGGTCGGCGCTACCTTTTAGTAGGTCTGCGCCACCGCCAAGTAGTTCGGCGCTACCGCTGAGTAGGTCGGCGCTACCGCTGGATAGGTCGGCGCTACCGCTGGGTAGGTCGGCGCTACCTCTGAGAACGTCGGCGGTACCTTTGAGTAGGTCGGCGCTACCTTTGAGTAGGTTGGCGCAACCGCTAAGTACGTCGGCGCCACCGCTAAGTAGGTCGGCGCTACCGCTGAGTACGTCGGCGCTACCTTTTAGTAGGTCGGCGCTACCTTTGAGTAGGTCTGCGCCACCGCTAAGTAGTTCGGCGCTACCGCTGAGTAGATCGGCGCTACCTCTGGGTAAGTCGGCGCTACCGCTGGGTAGGTCGGTGCTACCGCTGAGTAGGTCGGCGCTACAGTTGAGTACGTCGGCGCTACCTTTTAGTAGGTCGGCGCTACCTTTTAGTAGGTCGGCGCTACCTTTGAGTAGGTCGGCGCTACCGCTGGGTAAGTCGTCGCTACCGCTGGGTAGGTCGGCGCTACCGCTGGGTAGGTCGGCGCTACCGCTGAGTAGGTCGACGATATTGCTGGGTAGGTCGGCGCTACCACTGGGTAGGTCGGCGCTACCTCTGAATACGTCGGCGCTACCTTTTAGTAGGTCGGCGTCACCGCTAAGTAGGTAGGCGCTACCGCTGGGTAGGTCGACGCTACTGCGTGGTAGGTCGGCGCGACCGCTGGGTAGGTCGGCGCTACCGCTAGATAGGTCGGCGCTACCGCCGGGTAAGACGGTGCTACCGCTGGGTAGGTCGGCGCTACCACTGGGTAGGTCGGCGCTACCTCTGAGTACGTCAGCGCTACCTTTTAGTAGGTCGGCGCTACCTTTAAGTAGGTGGGCGCCACCGCTAAGTAGGTCGGCGCTACCTTTTAATAGGTCGGCGCTACATTTATGTAGGTCGGCGCCACCGCTAAGTAGGTCGGCGCTACCGCTGGGTAGGTCGAAGCTACCGCTGGGTATGTCGGCGCTACCGCCCGGTAGGTTGGCGCTACCGCCGGGTATGTCGGCGCTACCGCTGAGTAGGTCGGTGCTACAGCTGAGTACGTCGGCGCTACCTTTTAGTAGGTCGGCGCTACCTTTTAGTAGGTCTGCGCCACCGCCAAGTAGTTCGGCGCTACCGCTGAGTAGGTCGGCGCTACCGCTGGATAGGTCGGCGCTACCGCTGGGTAGGTCGGCGCTACCTCTGAGAACGTCGGCGGTACCTTTGAGTAGGTCGGCGCTACCTTTGAGTAGGTTGGCGCAACCGCTAAGTACGTCGGCGCCACCGCTAAGTAGGTCGGCGCTACCGCTGAGTACGTCGGCGCTACCTTTAAGTAGGTCGGCGCTACTTTTGAGTAGGTCTGCGCCACCGCTAAGTAGTTCGGCGCTACCGCTGAGTAGATCGGCGCTACCTCTGGGTAAGTCGGCGCTACCGCTGGGTAGGTCGGCGCTACCGCTGAGTAGGTCGACGATACCGCTGGGTAGGTCGGCGCTACCGCTGGGTAGGTCGGCGCTACCTCTGAATACGTCGGCGCTACCTTTTAGTAGGTCGGCGTCACCGCTAAGTAGGTCGGCGCTACCGCTGGGTAGGTCGACGCTACTGCGTGGTAGGTCGGCGCTACCGCTGGGTAGGTCGGCGCTACCGCTAGGTAGGTCGGCGCTACTGCCGGGTAAGACGGCGCTACCGCTGGGTAGGTCGGCGCTACCGCTGGGTAGGTCGGCGCTACCGCTGGGTAGGTCGGCGCTACCTCTGAGTACGTCAGCGCTACCTTTTAGTAGGTCGGCGCTACCTTTAAGTAGGTCGGCGCCACCGCTAAGTAGGTCGGCGCTACCTTTTAGTAGGTCGGCGCTACCTTTATGTAGGTCGGCGCCACCGCTAAGTAGGTCGGCACTACCGCTGGGTAGGTCGACGCTACCGCTGGGTATTCGGCGCTACCGCCCAGTAGGTTGGCGCTACCGCCGGGTATGTCGGCGCTACCGCTGAGTAGGTCGGCGCTACAGCTGAGTACGTCGGCGCTACCTTTTAGTAGGTCGGCGCTACCTTTTAGTAGGTCTGCGCCACCGCCAAGTAGTTCGGCGCTACCGCTGAGTAGGTCGGCGCTACCGCTGGATAGGTCGGCGTTACCGCTGGGTAGGTCGGCGCTACCTCTGAGAACGTCGGCGGTACCTTTGAGTAGGTCGGCGCTACCTTTGAGTAGGTTGGCGCAACCGCTAAGTACGTCGGCGCCACCGCTAAGTAGGTCGGCGCTACCGCTGAGTACGTCGGCGCTACCTTTTAGTAGGTCGGCGCTACCTTTTAGTAGGTCTGCGCCACCGCTAAGTAGTTCGGCGCTACCGCTGAGTAGATCGGCGCTACCTCTGGGTAAGTCGGCGCTACCGTTTAGTAGGTCGGCGCTACCGCTAGGTAGGTCGGTGCTACCGCTAAGTAGGTCGGCGCTACCTCTAAGAACGTCAGCGCTACCTTTGAGTAGGTCGGCGCTACCTTTGAGTAGGTCGGCGCAACTGCTAAGTATGTCGGCGCTACCGCTGAGTAGGTCGGTGCTACCGCTGAGTAGGTCGGCGCTACCGCTGGGTAGGTCGGCGCTACCGCTGGGTAGGTCGGCGCTACCTCTAAGTACGTCAGCGCTACCTTTTAGTAGGTCGGCGCTACCTTTAAGTAGGTCGGCGCCACCGCTAAGTAGGTCGGCGCTACCTTTTAGTAGGTCGGCGCTACCTTTATGTAGGTCGGCGCCACCGCTAAGTAGGTCGGCGCTACCGCTGGGTAGGTCGACGCTACCGCTGGGTATTGGGCGCTACCGCCCGGTAGGTTGGCGCTACCGCCGGGTATGTCGGCGCTACCGCTGAGTAGGTCGGCGCTACAGCTGAGTACGTCGGCGCTACATTTTAGTAGGTCGGCGCTACCTTTTAGTAGGTCTGCGCCACCGCCAAGTAGTTCGGCGCTACCGCTGAGTAAGTCGGCGTTACCGCTGGATAGGTCGGCGCTACCGCTGGGTAGGTCGGCGCTACCTCTGAGAACGTCGGCGGTACCTTTGAGTAGGTCGGCGCTACCTTTGAGTAGGTTGGCGCAACCGCTAAGTACGTCGGCGCCACCGCTAATTAGGTCGGCGCTACCGCTGAGTACTTCGGCGCTAACGCTGAGTAGTTCGGCGCTACCGCTGAGTAGGTCGGCGCTACCGCTGAGTAGGTCGGCTCTACAGTTGAGTACGTCTGCGCTACCTTTAAGTAAGTCGGCGTTACCTTTTAGTAGGTCGGCGCCACTTTTGAGTAGTTCGGCGCCACCGCTAAGTAGGTCGGCGCTACCGCTTGGTAGGTAGGCGCTACCGCTAGGTAGGTCGGCGCTACCGCTGAGTAGATCGGCGCTACCGCTGAGTACGTCGGCGCTACCTTTTAGTAGGTCGGCGCTACCGCTGAGTAGGTCGGCGCTACCGCTGGGTAGGTCGGCGCTACCGCTGGGTCGGTCGGCGCTACAGCTGAGTAGGTCGGCGCTACCTCTGAGTAGGTCGGCGCTACAGTTGAGTACGTCGGCGCTACCTTTTAGTAGGTCGGCGCTACCTTTTAGTAGGTCGGCGCCACCTTTGAGTAGATCGGCGCCACCGCTAAGTAGGTCGGCCCTACCGCTTGGTAGGTCGGCGCTTCCACAGGGTAGGTCGGCGCTACCGCTGGGTAGGTCGGCGCTACCGCTGGGTAGGTCGGTGCTACCGCTGAGTAGGTCGGCGCTACAGTTGAGTACGTCGGCGCTACCTTTTAGTAGGTCGGCGCTACCTTTGAGTAGGTCGGCGCTACCTTTTAGTAGGTCGGCGTCACAGCTAAGTAGGTCGGCGCTACCGCTGGGTAGGTTGGCGCTACTGCGTGGTAGGTCGGCGCTACCGCTGGGTAAGTAGTCGCTACCGCTGGGTAGGTCGGCGCTACCTCTGAATACGTCGGCGCTACCTTTTAGTAGGTCGGCGTCACCGCTAAGTAGGTCGGCGCTACCGCTGGGTAGGTTGGCGCTACTGCGTGGTAGGTCGGCGCTACCGCTGGGTAGGTCGGCGCTACCGCTGGGTAGGTCGGCGCTACCGCCGGGTAAGACGGCGCTACCGCTGGGTAGGTCGGCGCTACCACTGGGTAGGTCGGCGCTACCGCTGAGTAGGTCGGCGCTACCGCTGGGTAGGTCGGCGCTACCGCTGGGTAGGTCGGTGCTACCTCTGAGTACGTCGGGGCTACCTTTTAGTAGGTCGGCGCTACCTTTAAGTAGGTCGGCGCCACCGCTAAGTAGGTCGGCGCTACCTTTTAGTAGGTCGGCGCTACCTTTATGTAGGTCGGCGCCACCGCTAAGTAGGTCGGCGCTACCGCTGGGTAGGTCGACGCTACCGCTGGGTATGTCGGCGCTACCGCCGGGTAGGTTGGCGCTACCGCCGGGTATGTCGGCGCTACCGCTGGGTAGGTCGGCGCTACCGCTGAGTAGGTCGGCGCTACAGCTAAGTACGTCGGCGCTACCTTTTAGTAGGTCAGCGCTACCTTTTAGTAGGTCTGCGCCACCGCCAAGTAGTTCGGCGCTACCGCTGAGTAGGTCGGCGCTACCGCTGGAAAGGTCGGCGCTACCGCTGGGTAGGTCGGCGCTACCTCTGAGAACGTCGGCGCTACCTTTGAGTAGGTCGGCGCTACCTTTGAGTAGGTTGGCGCAACCGCTAAGTACGTCGGCGCCACCGCTAAGTAGGTCGGCGCTACCTTTTAGTAGGTCGGCGCTACCTTTTAGTAGGTCTGCGCCACTGCTAAGTAGTTCGGCGCTACCGCTGAGTAGATCGGCGCTACCTCTGGGTAAGTCGGCGCTACCGTTTAGTAGGTCGGCGCTACCGCTGGACAGGTCGGCGCTACCGCTAGGTAGGTCGGTGCTACCTCTAAGTAGGTCGGCGCTACCTCTGAGAACGTCGGCGCTACCTTTGAGTAGGTCGGCGCTACCTTTGAGTAGGTCGGCGCAACCGCTAAGTATGTCGGCGCTACCGCTGAGTAGGTCGGCGCTACCGCTGAGTAGGTCGGCGCTACCGCTGAGTATATCGGCGCTACCTTTTAGTAGGTCGGCGCTACCTTTTAGTAGGTCGGAGCCACCTTTGAGTAGGTCGGCGCCACTGCTAAGTAGGTCGGCGCAAACGCTTGGTAGGTCGGCGCTACCGCTGGGTAGGTAGGCGCTACCGCTTGGTAGGTCGGCGCTACCGCTGGGTAGGTCGGTGCTACCGCTGAGTAGGTCGGCGCTACCGCTGAGTAGGTCGGCGCTACAGTTGAGTACGTGGGCGCTACCTTTTAGTAGGTCGGCGCTACCTTTTAGTAGGTCGGCGCGACCTTTGAGTAGGTCGGCGCAACCGCTAAGTACGTCGGCGCTACCGCTGAGTAGGTCGGCGCTAACGCTGAGTAGGTCGGCGCTACCGCTGAGTAGGTCGGCGCTACAGCTGAGTAGGTCGGCTCTACAGTTGAGTACGTCGGCGCTACCTTTAAGTAAGTCGGCGCTACCTTTTAGTAGGTCGGCGCCACTTTTGAGTGGTTCGGCGCAACCGCTAAGTAGATCGGCGCTACCGCTTAGTAGGTCGGCGCTACCGCTGGATAGGTAGGCGCTACCGCTTGGTAGGTCGGCGCTACCGCTAGGTAGGTCGGCGCTACCGCTGAGTAGATCGGCGCTACCGCTGAGTAGGTCGCGCTACCGCTGGGTAGGTCGGCGCTACCGCTGGGTAGGTCGGCGCTACCTCTGAGTACGTCGGCGCTACCTTTTAGTAGGTCGGCGCTACCGCTGAGTAGGTCGGCGCTACCGCTGGGTAGGTCGGCGCTACCGCTGGATCGGTCAGTGCTACAGCTGAGTAGGTCGGCGCTACCGCTGAGTAGGTCGGCGCTACAGTTGAGTACGTCGGCGCTACCTTTTAGTAGGTCGGCGCTACCTTTTAGTAGGTCGGCGCCACTTTTGAGTAGTTCGGCGCCACCGCTAAGTAGGTCGGCGCTACCGCTGAGTAGGTCGGCGCTTCCGCCGGGTAGGTCGGCGCTACCGCTGGGTAGGTCGACTCTACAGTTGAGTACGTCGGCGCTACCTTTTAGTAGGTCGGCGCTACCTTTTAGTAGGTCGGCGCCACCTTTGAGTAGGTCGCGCCACCGCTAAGTAGGTCGGCCCTACCGCTTGGTAGGTCGGCGCTTCCGCCGGGTAGGTCGGCGCTACCGCTGGGTAGGTCGGCGCTACCGCTGGGTAGGTCGGTGCTACCGCTGAGTAGGTCGGCGCTACAGTTGAGTACGTCGGCGCTACCTTTTAGTAGGTCGGCGCTACCTTTTAGTAGGTCGGCGCTACCGCTGGGTGGGTCGACGCTACTGCGTGGTAGGTCGGCGCTACCGCTGGGTAGGTCGGCGCTACCGCTAGGTAGGTCGGCGCTACCGCCGGGTAAGACGGCGCTACCGCTGGGTAGGTCGGCGCTATCACTGGGTAGGTCGGCGCTACCGCTGAGTAGGTTGGCGCTACCGCTGGGTAGGTCGGCGCTACCGCTGGGTAGGTCGGCGCTACCTCTGAGTACGTCGGCGCTACCTTTTAGTAGGTCGGCGCTACCTTTAAGTAGGTCGGCGCCACCGCTAAGTAGGTCGGCGCTACCTTTTAGTAGGTCGGCGCTACCTTTATGTAGGTCGGCGCCACCGCTAAGTAGGTCGGCGCTACCGCTGGGTAGGTCGACGCTACCGCTGGATAGGTCGGCGCTACCGCTGGGTAGGTCGGCGCTACCGCTGGGTATGTCGGCTCTACCGCCCGGTAGATTGGCGCTACCGCCGGATATGTCGGCGCTACCGCTGAGTAGGTCGGCGCTACAGCTGAGTACGTCGGCGCTACCTTTTAGTAGGTCGGCGCTACCTTTTAGTAGGTCTGCCCCACCGCCAAGTAGTTCGGCGCTACCGCTGAGTAGGTCGGCGCTACCGCTGGATAGGTCGGCGCTACCGCTGGGTAGGTCGGCGCTACCTCTGAGAACGTCGGCGGTACCTTTGAGTAGGTCGGCGCTACCTTTAAGTAGGTTGGCGCAACCACTAAGTACGTCGGCGCCACCGCTAAGTAGGTCGGCGCCACCGCTAAGTAGGTCGGCGCTACCTTTTAGTAGGTCGGCGCTACCTTTTAGTAGGTCTGCGCCACCGCTCAGTAGTTCGGCGCTACCGCTGAGTAGATCGGCGCTACCTCTGGGTAAGTCGGCGCTACCGTTTAGTAGGTCGGCGCTACCGCTGAACAGGTCGGCGCTACCGCTAGGTAGGTCGGTGCTACCGCTAAGTAGGTCGGCGCTACCTCTGAGAACGTCGGCGCTACCTTTGAGTAGGTCGGCGCTACCTTTGAGTAGGTCGGCGCAACCGCTAAGTATGTCGGCGCTACCGCTGAGTAGGTCGGCGCTACCGCTGAGTAGGTCGGCGCTACCGCTGAGTAGGTCGGCGCTACAGTTGAGTACGTCGGCGCTACCTTTTAGTAGGTCGGAGCTACCTTTTAGTAGGTCGGCGCCACCTTTGAGTAGGTCGGCGCCACTGCTAAGTAGGTCGGCGCTAACGCTTGGTAGGTCGGCGCTACCGCTGGGTAGGTAGGCGCTACCGCTTGGTAGGTCGGCGCTACCGCTGGGTAGGTCGGCGCTAACGCTGAGTAGGTCGGCGCTACCGCTGAGTAGGTCGGCGCTACAGCTGAGTAGGTCGGCTCTACAGTTGAGTACGTCGGCGCTACCTTTAAGTAAGTCGGCGCTACCTTTTAGTAGGTCGGCGCCACTTTTGAGTGGTTCGGCGCAACCGCTAAGTAGATCGGCGCTACCGCTTGGTAGGTCGGCGCTACCGCTGGGTAGGTAGGCGCTACCGCTTGGTAGGTCGGCGCTACCGCTAGGTAGGTCGGCGCTACCGCTGAGTAGATCTGCGCTACCGCTGAGTAGGTCGCGCTACCGCTGGGTAGGTCGGCGCTACCGCTGGGTAGGTCGGCGCTACCTCTGAGTACGTCGGCGCTACCTTTTAGTAGGTCGGCGCTACCGCTGAGTAGGTTGGCGCTACCGCTGGGTAGGTCGGCGCTACCGCTGGATCGGTCAGTGCTACAGCTGAGTAGGTCGGCGCTACCGCTGAGTAGGTCGGCGCTACAGTTGAGTACGTCAGCGCTACCTTTTAGTAGGTCGGCGCGACCTTTTAGTAGGTCGGCGCCACTTTTGAGTAGTTCGGCGCCACCGCTAAGTAGGTCGGCGCTACCGCTGAGTAGGTCGGCGCTTCCGCCGGGTAGGTCGGCGCTACCGCTGGGTAGGTCGACTCTACAGTTGAGTACGTCGGCGCTACCTTTAAGTAGGTCGGCGCTACCTTTTAGTAGGTCTGCGCCACCGCCAAGTAGTTCGGCGCTACCGCTGAGTAGGTCGGCGCTACCGCTGGATAGGTCGGCGCTACCGCTGGGTAGGTCGGCGCTACCTCTGAGAACGTCGGCGGTACCTTTGAGTAGGTCGGCGCTACCTTTGAGTAGGTTGGCGCAACCGCTAAGTACGTCGGCGCCACCGCTAAGTAGGTCGGCGCCACCGCTAAGTAGGTCGGCGCTACCTTTTAGTAGGTCGACGCTACCTTTTAGTAGGTCTGCGCCACCGCTAAGTAGTTCGGCGCTACCGCTGAGTAGATCGGCGCTACCACTGGGTAAGTCGGCGCTACCGTTTAGTAGGTCGGCGCTACCGCTGAATAGGTCGGCGCTACCGCTAGGTAGGTCGGTGCTACCGCTAAGTAGGTCGGCGCTACCGCTGAGTAGGTCGGCACTACCGCTGAGTAGGTCGGCGCTACCGCTGAGTATGTCGGCGCTACAGTTGAGAACGTCGGCGCTACCTTTTAGTAGGTCGGCGCTACCTTTTAGTAGGTCGGCGCCACCTTTGAGTAGGTCGGCGCCACTGCTAAGTAGGTCGGCGCTAACGCTTGGTAGGTCGGCGCTACCGCTTGGTAGGTCGGCGCTACCGCTGGGTAGGTCGGCGCTACCGCTGAGTAGGTCGGCGCTACCGCTAAGTAGGTCGGCGCTACAGTTGAGTACGTCGGCGCTACCTTTTAGTAGGTCGGCGCTACCTTTTAGTAGGTCGGCGCTCCTTTGATTAGGTCGGCGCAACCGCTAAGTACGTCGGCGCTACCGCTGAGTAGGTCGGCGCTAACGCTGAGTAGGTCGGCGCTACCGCTGAGTAGGTCGGCGCTACAGCTGAGTAGGTCGGCTCTACAGTTGAGTACGTCGGCGCTACCTTTAAGTAAGTCGGCGCTACCTTTTAGTAGATCGGCGCCACTTTTGAGTGGTTCGGCGCCACCGCTAAGTAGGTCGGCGCCAACGCTTTGTAGGTCGGCGCTACCTCTGGGTAGGTAGGCGCTACCGCTTGGTAGGTCGGCGCTACCGCTAGGTAGGTCGGCGCTACCGCTGAGTAGATCGGCGCTACCGCTGAGTAGGTCGCTCTACCGCTGGGTAGGTCGGCGCTACCGCTGGGTAGGTCGGCGCTACCTCTGAGTACGTCGGCTCTACCTTTTAGTAGGTCGGCGCTACCGCTGAGTAGGTCGGCGCTACCGCTGGGTAGGTCGGCGCTACAGCTGAGTAGGTCGGCGCTACCGCTGAGTAGGTCGGCGCTACAGTTGAGTACGTCGGCGCTACCTTTTAGTAGGTCGGCGCTACCTTTTAGTAGGTCGGCGCCACCTTTGAGTAGGTCGGCGCCACCGCTAAGTAGGTCGGCCCTACCGCTTGGTAGGTCGGCGCTTCCGCCGGGTAGGTCGGCGCTACCGCTGGGTAGGTCGGCGCTACCGCTGGGTAGGTCGGTGCTACCGCTGAGTAGGTCGGCGCTACAGTTGAGTACGTCGGCGCTACCTTTGAGTAGGTCGGCGCTACCTTTGAGTAGGTCGGCGCTACCGCTGGGTAAGTCGTCGCTACCGCTGGGTAGGTCGGCGCTACCGCTGGGTAGGTCGGCGCTACCGCTGAGTAGGTCGGCGATACCGCTGGGTAGGTCAGCGCTACCGCTGGGTAGGTCGGCGCTACCTCTGAATACGTCGGCGCTACCTTTTAGTAGGTCGGCGCTACCTTTGAGTAGGTCGGCGCTACCGCTGGGTAAGTCGTCGCTACCGCTGGGTAGGTCGGCGCTACCGCTGGGTAGGTCGGCGCTACCGCTGAGTAGGTCGACGATACCGCTGGGTAGGTCGGCGCTACCGCTGGGTAGGTCGGCGCTACCTCTGAATACGTCGGCGCTACCTTTTAGTAGGTCGGCGCTCCTTTGATTAGGTCGGCGCAACCGCTAAGTACGTCGGCGCTACCGCTGAGTAGGTCGGCGCTAACGCTGAGTAGGTCGGCGCTACCGCTGAGTAGGTCGGCGCTACAGCTGAGTAGGTCGGCTCTACAGTTGAGTACGTCGGCGCTACCTTTAAGTAAGTCGGCGCTACCTTTTAGTAGGTCGGCGCCACTTTTGAGTGGTTCGGCGCCACCGCTAAGTAGGTCGGCGCCACCGCTTGGTAGGTCAGCGCTACCTCTGGGTAGGTAGGCGCTACCTCTGGGTAGGTAGGCGCTACCTTTTAGTAGGTCGGCGCTACCTTTTAGTAGGTCGGCGCCACCTTTGAGTAGGTCGGCGCCACCGCTAAGTAGGTCGGCCCTACCGCTTGGTAGGTCGGCGCTTCTGCCGGGTAGGTCGGCGCTACCGCTGGGTAGGTCGGCGCTACCGCTGGGTAGGTCGGTGCTACCGCTGAGTAGGTCGGCGCTACAGTTGAGTACGTCGGCGCTACCTTTTAGTAGGTCGGCGCTACCTTTGAGTAGGTCGGCGCTACCGCTGGGTAAGTCGTCGCTACCGCTGGGTAGGTCGGCGCTACCGCTGGGTAGGTCGGCGCTACCGCTGAGTAGGTCGGCGATACCGCTGGGTAGGTCAGCGCTACCGCTGGGTAGGTCGGCGCTACCTCTGAATACGTCGGTGCTACCTTTTAGTAGGTCGGCGCTACCTTTGAGTAGGTCGGCGCTACCGCTGGGTAAGTCGTCGCTACCGCTGGGTAGGTCGGCGCTACCGCTGGGTAGGTCGGCGCTACCGCTGGGTAGGTCGGCGCTACCTCTGAATACGTCGGCGCTACCTTTTAGTAGGTCGGCGTCACCGCTAAGTAGGTCGGCGCTACCGCTGGGTAGGTCGACGCTACTGCGTGGTAGGTCGGCGCTACCGCTGGGTAGGTCGGCGCTACCGCTAGGTAGGTCGGCGCTACCGCCGGGTAAGACGGCGCTACCGCTGGGTAGGTCGGCGCTACCACTTGGTAGGTCGGCGCTACCGCTGAGTAGGTCGGCGCTACCGCTGGGTAGGTCGGCGCTACCGCTGGGTAGGTCGGCGCTACCTCTGAGTACGTCGGCGCTACATTTTAGTAGGTCGGCGCTACCTTTAAGTTGGTCGGCGCCACCGCTAAGTAGGCCGGCGCTACCTTTTAGTAGGTCGGCGCTACCTTTATGTAGGTCTGCGCCACCGCTAAGTAGTTCGGCGCTACCGCTGAGTAGATCGGCGCTACCTCTGGGTAAGTCGGCGCTACCGTTTAGTAGGTCGGCGCTACCGCTGAATAGGTCGGCGCTACCGCTAGGTAGGTCGGTGCTACCGCTAAGTAGGTCGGCGCTACCTCTGAGAACGTCGGCGCTACCTTTGAGTAGGTCGGCGCTACCTTTGAGTAGGTCGGCGCAACCGCTAAGTATGTCGGCGCTACCGCTGAGTAGGTCGGCGCTACCGCTGAGTAGGTCGGCGCTACCGCTGAGTATGTCGGCGCTACAGTTGAGTACGTCGGCGCTACCTTTTAGTAGGTCGGAGCTACCTTTTAGTAGGTCGGCGCCACCTTTGAGTAGGTCGGCGCCACTGCTAAGTAGGTCGGCGCTAACGCTTGGTAGGTCGGCGCTACCGCTGGGTAGGTAGGCGCTACCGCTTGGTAGGTCGGCGCTACCGCTGGGTAGGTCGGCGCTAACGCTGAGTAGGTCGGCGCTACCGCTGATTAGGTCGGCGCTACAGCTGAGTAGGTCGGCGCTACCGCTGGGTAGGTCGGCGCTACCGCTAGGTAGGTCGGCGCTACCGCTGAGTAGATCTGCGCTACCGCTGAGTAGGTCGCGCTACCGCTGGGTAGGTCGGCGCTACCGCTGGGTAGGTCGGCGCTACCTCTGAGTACGTCGGAGCTACCTTTTAGTAGGTCGGCGCTACCGCTGAGTAGGTCGGCGCTACCGCTGGGTAGGTCGGCGCTACCGCTGGATCGGTCGACTCTACAGTTGAGTACGTCGGCGCTACCTTTAAGTAAGTCGGCGCTACCTTTTAGTAGGTCGGCGCCACTTTTGAGTGGTTCGGCGCCACCGCTAAGTAGGTCGGCGCTACCGCTTGGTAGGTCGGCGCTACCGCTGGGTAGGTAGGCGCTACCGCTTGGTAGGTCGGCGCTACCGCTAGGTAGGACGGCGCTACCGCTGAGTAGATCGGCGCTACCGCTGAGTAGGTCGCGCTACCGCTGGGTAGGTCGGCGCTACCGCTGGGTAGGTCGGCGCTACCTCTGAGTACGTCGGCGCTACCTTTTAGTAGCTCGGCGCTACCGCTGAGTAGGTCGGCGCTACCGCTGGGTAGGTCGGCGCTACCGCTGGGTCGGTCGGCGCTACAGCTGAGTAGGTCGGCGCTACCGCTGAGTAGGTCGGCGCTACAGTTGAGTACGTCGGCGCTACCTTTTAGTACGTCGGCGCTACCTTTTAGTAGGTCGGCGCCACCTTTGAGTAGGTCGGCCCTACCGCTGGGTAGGTCGGCGCTACTGCGTGGTAGGTCGGCGCTACCGCTGGGTAGGTCGGCGCTACCGCTGGGTAGGTCGGCGCTACCTTCGGGTAAGACGGCGCTACCGCTGGGTAGGTCGGCGCTACCGCCGGGTAAGACGGCGCTACCGCTGGGTAGGTCAGCGCTACCGCTGGGTAGGTCGGCGCTACCGCTGAGTAGGTCGGCGCTACCGCTGGGTAGGTCGGCGCTACCGCTGGGTAGGTCGGCGATACCTCTGAGTACGTCGGCGCTACCTTTTAGTAGGTCGGCGATACCTTTAAGTAGGTCGGCGCCACCGCTAAGTAGGTTGGCGCTACTGCTGGGTAGGTCAACGCTACCGCTTGGTATGTCGGCGCTACAGCTGAGTACGTCGGCGCTACCTTTTAGTAGGTCGGCGCTACCTTTTAGTAGGTCTGCGCCACCGCCAAGTAGTTCGGCGCTACCGCTGGGTAGGTCGACGCTACCGCTGGCTATGTCGGCGCTACCGCCGGGTAGGTTGGCGCTACCGCCGGGTATGTCGGCGCTACCGCTGGGTAGGTCGGCGCTACCGCTGAGTAGGTCGGCGCTACAATTGAGTACGTCGGCGCTACCTTTTAGTAGGTCGGCGCTATCTTTTACCAGGTCGGCGCCACCTTTGAGTAGGTCGGCGCCACCGCTAAGTAGGTCGGCGCTACCGCTTGTTAGGTCGGCGCTACCGCTGGGTAGGTAGGCGCTACCGCTTGGTAGGTCGGCGCTACCGCTAGGTAGGTCGGCGCTACCGCTGAGTAGGTCGGCGCTACCGCTGAGTAGGTCGGCGCTACCACTGGGTAGGTCGGCGCTACCGCTGGGTAGGTCGACGCTACCTCTGAGTACGTCGGCGCTACGTTTTAGTAGGTCGGCGCTACCGCTGAGTAGGTCGGCGCTACCGCTGGGTAGGTCGGCGCTACCGCTGGGTTGGTCGGCGCTACCGCTGAGTAGGTCGGCGCTTCCGCTAAGTAGGTCGGCGCTACAGTTGAGTACGTCGGCGCTACCTTTTAGTAGGTCGGCGCTACCTTTTAGTAGGTCAGCGCTACCTTTGATTAGGTCGGCGCAACCGCTAAGTACGTCGGCGCTAACGCTGAGTAGGTCGGCGCTACCGCTGAGTAGGTCGGCGCTACCGCTGAGTAGGTCGACTCTACAGTTGAGTACGTCGGCGCTACCTTTTAGTAGGTCGGCGCTACCTTTTAAAAGGTCGGCGCCACCTTTGAGTAGGTCAGCGCCATTGCTAAGTAGGTCGGCCCTACCGCTTGGTAGGTCGGCGCTTCCGCCGGGTAGGTCGGCGCTACCGCTGGGTAGGTCGGCGCTATCGCTGGGTAGGTCGGTGCTACCGCTGAGTAGGTCGGCGCTACAGTTGAGTACGTCGGCGCTACCTTTTAGTAGGTCGGCGCTACCTTTTAGTAGGTCGGCGCTACCTTTGAGTAGGTCGGCGCTACCGCTGGGTAAGTCGTCGCTACCGCTGGGTAGGTCGGCGCTACCGCTGGGTAGGTCGGCGCTACCGCTGAGTAGGTCGACGATACCGCTGGGTAGGTCGGCGCTACCGCTGGGTAGGTCGGCGCTACCTCTGAATACGTCGGCGCTACCTTTTAGTAGGTCGGCGTCACCGCTAAGTAGGTAGGCGCTACCGCTGGGTAGGTCGACGCTACTGCGTGGTAGGTCGGCGCGACCGCTGGGTAGGTCGGCGCTACCGCTAGGTAGGTCGGCGCTACCGCCGGGTAAGACGGTGCTACCGCTGGGTAGGTCGGCGCTACCACTGGGTAGGTCGGCGCTACCGCTGAGTAGGTCGGCGCTACCTCTGAGTACGTCAGCGCTACCTTTTAGTAGGTCGGCGCTACCTTTAAGTAGGTGGGCGCCACCGCTAAGTAGGTCGGCGCTACCTTTTAGTAGGTCGGCGCTACATTTATGTAGGTCGGCGCCACCGCTAAGTAGGTCGGTGCTACCGCTGGGTATGTCGGCGCTACCGCTGAGTAGGTCGGCGCTACAGCTGAGTACGTCGGCGCTACCTTTTAGTAAGTTGGCGCTACCTTTTAGTAGGTCTGCGCCACCGCCAAGTAGTTCGGCGCTACCGCTGAGTAGGTCGGCGCTACCGCTGGATAGGTCGGCGCTACAGCTGGGTAGGTCGGCGCTACCTCTGAGAACGTCGGCGGTACCTTTGAGTAGGTCGGCGCTACATTTGAGTAGGTTGGCGTAACCGCTAAGTACGTCGGCGCCACCGCTAAGTAGGTCGGCGCTACCGCTGAGTACGTCGGCGCTACCTTTTAGTAGGTCGGCGCTACCTTTGAGTAGGTCTGCGCCACCGCTAAGTAGTTCGGCGCTACCGCTGAGTAGATCGGCGCTACCTCTGGGTAAGTCGGCGCTACCGCTGGGTAGGTCGGCGCTACCGCTGAGTAGGTCGACGATACCGCTGGGTAGGTCGGCGCTACCTCTGAATACGTCGGCGCTACCTTTTAGTAGGTCGGCGTCACCGCTAAGTAGGTCGGCGCTACCGCTGGGTAGGTCGACGCTACTGCGTGGTAGGTCGGCGCTACCGCTGGGTAGGTCGGCGCTACCGCTAGGTAGGTCGGCGCTACTGCCGGGTAAGACGGCGCTACCGCTGGGTAGGTCGGCGCTACCGCTGGGTAGGTCGGCGCTACCGCTGGGTAGGTCGGCGCTACCTCTGAGTACGTCAGCGCTACCTTTTAGTAGGTCGGCGCTACCTTTAAGTAGGTCGGCGCCACCGCTAAGTAGGTCGGCGCTACCTTTTAGTAGGTCGGCGCTACCTTTATGTAGGTCGGCGCCACCGCTAAGTAGGTCGGCGCTACCGCTGGGTAGGTCGACGCTACCGCTGGGTATTGGGCGCTACCGCCCGGTAGGTGGGCGCTACCGCGGGGTATGTCGGCGCTGCCGCTGAGTAGGTCGGCGCTACAGCTGAGTACGTCGGCGCTACCTTTTAGTAGGTCGGCGCTACCTTTTAGTAGGTCTGCGCCACCGCCAAGTAGTTCGGCGTTACCGCTGTGTACGTTGGCGCTACCGCTGGATAGGTCGGCGTTACCGCTGGGTAGGTCGGCGCTACCTCTGAGAACGTCGGCGGTACCTTTGAGTAGGTCGGCGCTACCTTTAAGTAGGTTGGCGCAACCGCTAAGTACGTCGGCGCCACCGCTAAGTAGGTCGGCGCTACCGCTGAGTACGTCGGCGCTACCTTTTAGTAGGTCGGCGCTACCTTTTAGTAGGTCTGCGCCACCGCTAAGTAGTTCGGCGCTACCGCTGAGTAGATCGGCGCTACCTCTGGGTAAGTCGGCGCTACCATTTAGTAGGTCGGCGCTACCGCTGGATAGGTCGGCGCTACCGCTAGGTAGGTCGGTGCTACCGCTAAGTAGGTCGGCGCTACCTCTAAGAACGTCGGCGCTACCTTTGAGTAGGTCGGCACTACCTTTGAGTAGGTCGGCGCAACCGCTAAGTATGTCGGCGCTACCGCTGAGTAGGTCGGTGCTACCGCTGAGTAGGTCGGCGCTACCGCTGGGTAGGTCGGCGCTACCGCTGGGTAGGTCGGCGCTACCTCTGAGTACGTCAGCGCTACCTTTTAGTAGGTCGGCGCTACCTTTAAGTAGGTCGGCGCCACCGCTAAGTAGGTCGGCGCTACCTTTTAGTAGGTCGGCGCTACCTTTATGTAGGTCGGCGCCACCGCTAAGTAGGTCGGCGCTACCGCTGGGTAGGTCGACGCTACCGCTGGGTATTGGGCGCTACCGCCCGGTAGGTTGGCGCTACCGCCGGGTATGTCGGCGCTACCGCTGAGTAGGTCGGCGCTACAGCTGAGTACGTCGGCGCTACCTTTTAGTAGGTCTGCGCCACCGCCAAGTAGTTCGGCGCTACCGCTGAGTAGGTCGGCGCTACCGCTGGATAGGTCGGCGCTACCGCTGGGTAGGTCGGCGCTACCTCTGAGAACGTCGGCGGTACCTTTGAGTAGGTTGGCGCAACCGCTAAGTACGTCGGCGCCACCGCTAAGTAGGTCGGCGCTACCGCTGAGTACGTCGGCGCTACCTTTTAGTAGGTCGGCGCTACCTTTTAGTAGGTCTGCGCCACCGCTAAGTAGTTCGGCGCTACCGCTGAGTAGATCGGCGCTACCTCTGGGTAAGTCGGCGCTACCGTTTAGTAGGTCGGCGCTACCGCTGGATAGGTCGGCGCTACCGCTAGGTAGGTCGGTGCTACCGCTAAGTAGGTCGGCGCTACCTCTAAGAACGTCGGCGCTACCTTTGAGTAGGTCGGCGCTACCTTTGAGTAGGTCGGCGCAACCGCTAAGTATGTCGGCGCTACCGCTGAGTAGGTCGGTGCTACCGCTGAGTAGGTCGGCGCTACCGCTGAGTATGTCGGCGCTACAGTTGAGTACGTCGCCGCTACCTTTCAGTAGGTCGGCGCTACCTTTTAGTAGGTCGGCGCCACCTTTGAGTAGGTCGGCGCCACCGCTAAGTAGGTCGGCGCTAACGCTTGGTAGGTCGGTGCTACCGCTGGGTAGGTAGGCGCTACCGCTTGGTAGGTCGGCGCTACCGCTGGGTAGGTCGGCGCTACCTCTGAGTACGTCGACGCTACCTTTTAGTAGGTCGGCGCTACCGCTGCGTAGGTCGGCGCTACCGCTGGGTAGGTCGGCGATACCGCTGGGTCGGTCGGCGCTACCGCTGAGTAGGTCGGCGCTACCGCTGAGTAGGTCGGCGCTACCTTTTAGTAGGTCGGCGCTAACTTTGAGTAGGTCGGCGCCACCGCTTAGTAGGTCGGCGCTACCGCTGAGTAGATCGGCGCTACCTTTTAGTAGGTCGGCGCTACCTTTATGTAGGTCGGCGCCACCGCTAAGTAGGTCGGCGCTACCGCTTAGTAGGTCAAAGCTACCGCTTAGTAGGTCAAAGCTACCGCTGGGTAGGTCGGCGCTACCGCTGAGTAGGTCGGCGCTACAGTTGAGTACGTCGGCGCTACCTTTTAGTAGGTCGGCGCTAACTTTGAGTAGGTCGGCGCTACCCCTGGGTAGGTCGGCGCTACCTCTGAGTACGTCGGCGCTACCTTTTAGTAGGTCGGCGCTACCTTTAAGTAGGTCGGCGCCACCGCTAAGTAGGTCGGCGCTACCTTTTAGTAGGTCGGCGCTACCTTTATGTAGGTCGGCGCCACCTCTAAGTAGGTCGGCGCTACCGCTTAGTAGGTCGACGCTACCGCTGGGTTGGTCGGCGCTACCGCCGGGTAGGTTGGCGCTACCGTTGGGTAGGTCGGCGCTACCGCTGAGTAGGTCGGCGCTACAGCTGAGTACGTCGGCGCTACCTTTTAGTAGGTCGGCGCTACCTTTTAGTAGGTCTGCGCCACCGCCAGGTAGTTCGGCGCTACCGCTGAGTAGGTCGGCGCTACCGCTGGGTAAGTCGGCGCTACCGTTTAGTAGGTCGGCGCTACCGCTGGATAGGTCGGCGCTACCGCTGGGTAGGTCGGCGCTACCGCTGAGTAGGTCGGAGCTACCTCTGAGAACGTCGGCGCTACCTTTGAGTAGGTCGGCGCTACCTTTGAGTAGGTCGGCGCAACCGCTAAGTAGGTCGGCGCTACCGCTGAGTAGGTCGGCGCTAACGCTGAGTAAGTCGGCGCTACCGCTGAGTAGGTCGGCGCTAACGCTGAGTAATTCGGCGCTACCGCTGAGTAGGTCGGCGCTACCATTTATTTGGTCAGCGCTACCTTTTAGTAGGTCGGCGCTACCTTTGAGTAGGTCGGCGTCACCGCTAAGTAGGTCAGTGCTACGGCTGGGTAGGTCGGCGCTACCGCCGGGTTAGTCGGCGCTACCGCTCGGTAGTTCGGCGCTACCGCTGGGTAGGTCGGCGCTACCGGGGAGTATGTCGGCGCTACCTCTGAGTACGTCGGCGCTACCTTTTAGTAGGTCGACGCTACCTTTTAGTAGGTCGGCGCTACCTTTTAGTAGGTCGGCGCCACCTTTGAGTAGGTCGGCGCCACCGCTAAGTAGGTCGGCGCTACCGCTAGGTAGGTCGGCGCTACCTCTGGGTAGGTCGGCGCCACCGCTAAGTAGGTCAGGGCTACCGCTGGGTAGGTCGGGGCTACCGCTGGGTAGGTCGGCGCTACCGCTGGGTAGGTCGGCGCTACCGCTGAGTAGGTTGGCGCAACAGCTGAGTACGTCGGCGCCACCGCTAAGTAGGTCGGCGCTACCGCTGAGTACGTCGGCGCTACCTTTTAGTAGGTCGTCGCTACCTTTGAGTAGGTCTGCGCCACCGCTAAGTAGTTCGGCGCTACCGCTGAGTAGATCGGCGCTACCTCTGGGTAAGTCGGCGCTACCGCTGGGTAGGTCGGCGCTACCGCTGAGTAGGTCGACGCTACCGCTGGGTAGGTCGGCGCTACCGCTGGGTAGGTCGGCGCTACCTCTGAATACGTCGGCGCTACCTTTTAGTAGGTCGGCGTCACCGCTAAGTAGGTCGACGCTACTGCGTGGTAGGTCGGCGCTACCGCTGGGTAGGTCGGCGCTACCGCTAGGTAGGTCGGCGCTACTGCCGGGTAAGACGGCGCTACCGCTGGGTAGGTCGGCGCTACCACTGGGTAGGTCGGCGCTACCGCTGAGTAGGTCGGCGCTACCGCTAGGTAGGTCGGTGCTACCGCTAAGTAGGTCGGCGCTACCTCTGAGAACGTCGGCGGTACCTTTGAGTAGGTCGGCGCTACCTTTGAGTAGGTTGGCGCAACCGCTAAGTACGTCGGCGCCACCGCTAAGTAGGTCGGCGCTACCGCTGAGTACGTCGGCGCTACCTTTTAGTAGGTCGGCGCTACCTTTTAGTAGGTCTGCGCCACCGCTAAGTAGTTCGGCGCTACCGCTGAGTAGATCGGCACTACCTCTGGGTAAGTCGGCGCTACCGTTTAGTAGGTCGGCGCTACCGTTGGATAGGTCGGCGCTACCGCTAGGTAGGTCGGTGCTACCGCTAAGTAGGTCGGCGCTACCTCTAAGAACGTCGGCGCTACCTTTGAGTAGGTCGGCGCTACCTTTGAGTAGGTCGGCGCAACCGCTAAGTATGTCGGCGCTACCGCTGAGTAGGTCGGTGCTACCGCTGAGTAGGTCGGCGCTACCGCTGAGTATGTCGGCGCTACAGTTGAGTACGTCGGCGCTACCTTTCAGTAGGTCGGCGCTACCTTTTAGTAGGTCGGCGCCACCTTTGAGTAGGTCGGCGCCACCGCTAAGTAGGTCGGCGCTAACGCTTGGTAGGTCGGCGCTACCGCTGGGTAGGTAGGCGCTACCGCTTGGTAGGTCGGCGCTACCGCTGGGTAGGTCGGCGCTACCGCTGAGTAGGTCGGCGCTACCGCTGAGTAGGTCGGCGCTACCGCTGGGTAGGTCGGCGCTACCGCTGGGTAGGTTGGCGCTACCTCTGAGTACGTCGACGCTACCTTTTAGTAGGTCGGCGCTACCGCTGCGTAGGTCAGCGCTACCGCTGGGTAGGTCGGCGATACCGCTGGGTCGGTCGGCGCTACCGCTGAGTAGGTCGGCGCTACCGCTGAGTAGGTCGGCGCTACCTTTTAGTAGGTCGGCGCAAACTTTGAGTAGGTCGGCGCCACCGCTTAGTAGGTCGGCGCTACCGCTGAGTAGATCGGCGCTACCTTTTAGTAGGTCGGCGCTACCTTTAAGTAGGTCGGCGCCACCGCTAAGTAGGTCGGCGCTACCTTTTAGTAGGTCGGCGCTACCTTTATGTAGGTCGGCGCCACCGCTAAGTAGGTCTGCGCTACCGCTTAGTAGGTCAAAGCTACCGCTGGGTAGGTCGGCGCTACCGCTGAGTAGGTCGGCGCTACAGTTGAGTACGTCGGCGCTACCTTTTAGTAGGTCGGCGCTAACTTTGAGTAGGTCGGCGCTACCGCTGGGTAGGTCGGCGCTACCTCTAAGTACGTCGGCGCTACCTCTGGGTAGGTCGGCGCCACCGCTAAGTAGGTCAGGGCTACCGCTGGGTAGGTCGGCGCTACCGCTGGGTAGGTCGGCGCTACCGCTGAGTAGGTCGGCGCAACAGCTAAGTACGTCGGCGCTACCTTTTAGTAGGTCGGTGCTATCTTTGAGTAGGTCGGCGCTACCGCCGGGCAAGTCGGCGCTACCGCTGGGTAGGTCGGCGCTACCGCTGAGTAGGTCGGCGCTACAGTTCAGTACGTCGGCGCTACCTTTTAGTAGGTCGGCGCTACCTTTTAGTAGGTCGGCGCGACCTTCGAGTAGGTCGGCGCCACCGCTAAGTAGGTCGGCGCTACCGCTTGGTAGGTCGGCGCTACCGCTGGGTATGTCGGCGCTACCGCTGAGTAGGTCGGCGCTACAGCTGAGTACGTCGGCGCTACATTTTAGTAGGTCGGCGCTACCTTTTAGTAGGTCTGCGCCACCGCCAAGTAGTTCGGCGCTACCGCTGAGTAGGTCGGCGCTACCGCTGGATAGGTTGGCGCTACCGCTGGGTAGGTCGGCGCTACCTCTGAGAACGTCAGCGGTACCTTTGAGTAGGTCGGCGCTACCTTTGAGTAGGTTGGCGCAACCGCTAAGTACGTCGGCGCCACCGCTAAGTAGGTCGGCGCTACCGCTGAGTACCTCAGCGCTACCTTTTAGTAGGTCGGCGCTACCTTTTAGTAGGTCTGCGCCACCGCTAAATAGTTCGGCGCTACCGCTGAGTAGATCGGCGCTACCTCTGGGTAAGTCGGCGCTACCGATTAGTAGGTCGCCGCTACCGCTGGATAGGTCGGCGCTACCGCTAGGTAGGTCGGTGCTACCGCTAAGTAGGTCGGCGCTACCGCTGAGTATGTCGGCGCTACAGTTGAGTACGTCGGCGCTACCTTTTAGTAGGTCGGCGCTACCTTTTAGTAGGTCGGCGCCACCTTTGAGTAGGTCGGCGCCACCGCTAAGTAGGTCGGCGCTAACGCTTGGTAGGTCGGCGCTACCGCTGGGTAGGTAGGCGCTACCACTTGGTAGGTCGGCGCTACCGCTGGGAAGGTCGGCGCTACCGCTGAGTAGGTCGGCGCTACCTCTGAGTACGTCGACGCTACCTTTTAGTAGGTCGGCGCTACCGCTGAGTACGTCGGCGCTACCTTTTAGTAGGTCGGCGCTAACTTTGAGTAGGTCGGCGCCACCGCTTAGTAGGTCGGCGCTACCGCTGAGTAGATCGGCGCTACCTTTTAGTAGGTCGGCGCTACCTTTAAGTAGGTCGGCGCCACCGCTAAGAAGGTCGGCGCTACCTTTTAGTAGGTCGGCGCTACCTTTATGTAGGTCGGCGCCACCGCTAAGTAGGTCGGCGCTACCGCTTAGTAGGTCAAAGCTACCGCTGGGTAGGTCGGCGCTACCGTTGAGTAGGTCGGCTCTACAGTTGAGTACGTTGGCGCTACCTTTTAGTAGGTCGGCGCTAACTTTGAGTAGGTCGGCGCTACCGCTGGGTAGGTCGGCGCTACCTCTGAGTACGTCGGCGCTACCTTTTAGTAGGTCGGCGCTACCTTTAAGTAGGTCGGCGCCACCGCTAAGTAGGTCGGCGCTACCTTTTAGTAGGTCGGCGCTAACTTTATGTAGGTCGGCGCCACCGCTAAGTAGGTCGGCGCTACCGCTTAGTATGTCGACGCTACCGCTGGGTAGGTCGGCGCTACCGCCGGGTAGGTTGGCGCTACCGCCGGGTAGGTTGGCGCTACCGTTGGGTAGGTCGGCGCAACCGCTAAGTATGTCGGCGCTACCGCTGAGTAGGTCGGCGCTACCTTTGAGTAGGTCGGCGCTACCTTTGAGTAGGTCGGCGCAACCGCTAAGTATGTCGGCGCTACCGCTGAGTAGGTCGGCACTACCGCTGAGTAGGTCGGCGCTACCGCTGAGTATGTCGGCGCTACAGTTGAGAACGTCGGCGCTACCTTTTAGTAGGTCGGCGCTACCTTTTAGTAGGTCGGCGCCACCTTTGAGTAGGTCGGCGCCACTGCTAAGTAGGTCGGCGCTAACGCTTGGTAGGTCGGCGCTACCGCTTGGTAGGTCGGCGCTACCGCTGGGTAGGTCGGCGCTACCGCTGAGTAGGTCGGCGCTACCGCTAAGTAGGTCGGCGCTACAGTTGAGTACGTCGGCGCTACCTTTTAGTAGGTCGGCGCTACCTTTTAGTAGGTCGGCGCTCCTTTGATTAGGTCGGCGCAACCGCTAAGTACGTCGGCGCTACCGCTGAGTAGGTCGGCGCTAACGCTGAGTAGGTCGGCGCTACCGCTGAGTAGGTCGGCGCTACAGCTGAGTAGGTCGGCTCTACAGTTGAGTACGTCGGCGCTACCTTTAAGTAAGTCGGCGCTACCTTTTAGTAGATCGGCGCCACTTTTGAGTGGTTCGGCGCCACCGCTAAGTAGGTCGGCGCCAACGCTTTGTAGGTCGGCGCTACCTCTGGGTAGGTAGGCGCTACCGCTTGGTAGGTCGGCGCTACCGCTAGGTAGGTCGGCGCTACCGCTGAGTAGATCGGCGCTACCGCTGAGTAGGTCGCTCTACCGCTGGGTAGGTCGGCGCTACCGCTGGGTAGGTCGGCGCTACCTCTGAGTACGTCGGCTCTACCTTTTAGTAGGTCGGCGCTACCGCTGAGTAGGTCGGCGCTACCGCTGGGTAGGTCGGCGCTACAGCTGAGTAGGTCGGCGCTACCGCTGAGTAGGTCGGCGCTACAGTTGAGTACGTCGGCGCTACCTTTTAGTAGGTCGGCGCTACCTTTTAGTAGGTCGGCGCCACCTTTGAGTAGGTCGGCGCCACCGCTAAGTAGGTCGGCCCTACCGCTTGGTAGGTCGGCGCTTCCGCCGGGTAGGTCGGCGCTACCGCTGGGTAGGTCGGCGCTACCGCTGGGTAGGTCGGTGCTACCGCTGAGTAGGTCGGCGCTACAGTTGAGTACGTCGGCGCTACCTTTGAGTAGGTCGGCGCTACCTTTGAGTAGGTCGGCGCTACCGCTGGGTAAGTCGTCGCTACCGCTGGGTAGGTCGGCGCTACCGCTGGGTAGGTCGGCGCTACCGCTGAGTAGGTCGGCGATACCGCTGGGTAGGTCAGCGCTACCGCTGGGTAGGTCGGCGCTACCTCTGAATACGTCGGCGCTACCTTTTAGTAGGTCGGCGCTACCTTTGAGTAGGTCGGCGCTACCGCTGGGTAAGTCGTCGCTACCGCTGGGTAGGTCGGCGCTACCGCTGGGTAGGTCGGCGCTACCGCTGAGTAGGTCGACGATACCGCTGGGTAGGTCGGCGCTACCGCTGGGTAGGTCGGCGCTACCTCTGAATACGTCGGCGCTACCTTTTAGTAGGTCGGCGCTCCTTTGATTAGGTCGGCGCAACCGCTAAGTACGTCGGCGCTACCGCTGAGTAGGTCGGCGCTAACGCTGAGTAGGTCGGCGCTACCGCTGAGTAGGTCGGCGCTACAGCTGAGTAGGTCGGCTCTACAGTTGAGTACGTCGGCGCTACCTTTAAGTAAGTCGGCGCTACCTTTTAGTAGGTCGGCGCCACTTTTGAGTGGTTCGGCGCCACCGCTAAGTAGGTCGGCGCCACCGCTTGGTAGGTCAGCGCTACCTCTGGGTAGGTAGGCGCTACCTCTGGGTAGGTAGGCGCTACCTTTTAGTAGGTCGGCGCTACCTTTTAGTAGGTCGGCGCCACCTTTGAGTAGGTCGGCGCCACCGCTAAGTAGGTCGGCCCTACCGCTTGGTAGGTCGGCGCTTCTGCCGGGTAGGTCGGCGCTACCGCTGGGTAGGTCGGCGCTACCGCTGGGTAGGTCGGTGCTACCGCTGAGTAGGTCGGCGCTACAGTTGAGTACGTCGGCGCTACCTTTTAGTAGGTCGGCGCTACCTTTGAGTAGGTCGGCGCTACCGCTGGGTAAGTCGTCGCTACCGCTGGGTAGGTCGGCGCTACCGCTGGGTAGGTCGGCGCTACCGCTGAGTAGGTCGGCGATACCGCTGGGTAGGTCAGCGCTACCGCTGGGTAGGTCGGCGCTACCTCTGAATACGTCGGTGCTACCTTTTAGTAGGTCGGCGCTACCTTTGAGTAGGTCGGCGCTACCGCTGGGTAAGTCGTCGCTACCGCTGGGTAGGTCGGCGCTACCGCTGGGTAGGTCGGCGCTACCGCTGGGTAGGTCGGCGCTACCTCTGAATACGTCGGCGCTACCTTTTAGTAGGTCGGCGTCACCGCTAAGTAGGTCGGCGCTACCGCTGGGTAGGTCGACGCTACTGCGTGGTAGGTCGGCGCTACCGCTGGGCAGGTCGGCGCTACCGCTAGGTAGGTCGGCGCTACCGCCGGGTAAGACGGCGCTACCGCTGGGTAGGTCGGCGCTACCACTTGGTAGGTCGGCGCTACCGCTGAGTAGGTCGGCGCTACCGCTGGGTAGGTCGGCGCTACCGCTGGGTAGGTCGGCGCTACCTCTGAGTACGTCGGCGCTACATTTTAGTAGGTCGGCGCTACCTTTAAGTTGGTCGGCGCCACCGCTAAGTAGGTCGGCGCTACCTTTTAGTAGGTCGGCGCTACCTTTATGTAGGTCTGCGCCACCGCTAAGTAGTTCGGCGCTACCGCTGAGTAGATCGGCGCTACCTCTGGGTAAGTCGGCGCTACCGTTTAGTAGGTCGGCGCTACCGCTGAATAGGTCGGCGCTACCGCTAGGTAGGTCGGTGCTACCGCTAAGTAGGTCGGCGCTACCTCTGAGAACGTCGGCGCTACCTTTGAGTAGGTCGGCGCTACCTTTGAGTAGGTCGGCGCAACCGCTAAGTATGTCGGCGCTACCGCTGAGTAGGTCGGCGCTACCGCTGAGTAGGTCGGCGCTACCGCTGAGTATGTCGGCGCTACAGTTGAGTACGTCGGTGCTACCTTTTAGTAGGTCGGAGCTACCTTTTAGTAGGTCGGCGCCACCTTTGAGTAGGTCGGCGCCACTGCTAAGTAGGTCGGCGCTAACGCTTGGTAGGTCGGCGCTACCGCTGGGTAGGTAGGCGCTACCGCTTGGTAGGTCGGCGCTACCGCTGGGTAGGTCGGCGCTAACGCTGAGTAGGTCGGCGCTACCGCTGAGTAGGTCGGCGCTACAGCTGAGTAGGTCGGCGCTACCGCTGGGTAGGTCGGCGCTACCGCTAGGTAGGTCGGCGCTACCGCTGAGTAGATCTGCGCTACCGCTGAGTAGGTCGCGCTACCGCTGGGTAGGTCGGCGCTACCGCTGGGTAGGTCGGCGCTACCTCTGAGTACGTCGGAGCTACCTTTTAGTAGGTCGGCGCTACCGCTGAGTAGGTCGGCGCTACCGCTGGGTAGGTCGGCGCTACCGCTGGATCGGTCGACTCTACAGTTGAGTACGTCGGCGCTACCTTTAAGTAAGTCGGCGCTACCTTTTAGTAGGTCGGCGCCACTTTTGAGTGGTTCGGCGCCACCGCTAAGTAGGTCGGCGCTACCGCTTGGTAGGTCGGCGCTACCGCTGGGTAGGTAGGCGCTACCGCTTGGTAGGTCGGCGCTACCGCTAGGTAGGACGGCGCTACCGCTGAGTAGATCGGCGCTACCGCTGAGTAGGTCGCGCTACCGCTGGGTAGGTCGGCGCTACCGCTGGGTAGGTCGGCGCTACCTCTGAGTACGTCGGCGCTACCTTTTAGTAGCTCGGCGCTACCGCTGAGTAGGTCGGCGCTACCGCTGGGTAGGTCGGCGCTACAGCTGAGTAGGTCGGCGCTACCGCTGAGTAGGTCGGCGCTACAGTTGAGTACGTCGGCGCTACCTTTTAGTACGTCGGCGCTACCTTTTAGTAGGTCGGCGCCACCTTTGAGTAGGTCGGCCCTACCGCTGGGTAGGTCGGCGCTACTGCGTGGTAGGTCGGCGCTACCGCTGGGTAGGTCGGCGCTACCGCTGGGTAGGTCGGCGCTACCTTCGGGTAAGACGGCGCTACCGCTGGGTAGGTCGGCGCTACCGCCGGGTAAGACGGCGCTACCGCTGGGTAGGTCAGCGCTACCGCTGGGTAGGTCGGCGCTACCGCTGAGTAGGTCGGCGCTACCGCTGGGTAGGTCGGCGCTACCGCTGGGTAGGTCGGCGATACCTCTGAGTACGTCGGCGCTACCTTTTAGTAGGTCGGCGCTACCTTTAAGTAGGTCGGCGCCACCGCTAAGTAGGTTGGCGCTACTGCTGGGTAGGTCAACGCTACTGCTTGGTATGTCGGCGCTACAGCTGAGTACGTCGGCGCTACCTTTTAGTAGGTCGGCGCTACCTTTTAGTAGGTCTGCGCCACCGCCAAGTAGTTCGGCGCTACCGCTGGGTAGGTCGACGCTACCGCTGGCTATGTCGGCGCTACCGCCGGGTAGGTTGGCGCTACCGCCGGGTATGTCGGCGCTACCGCTGGGTAGGTCGGCGCTACCGCTGAGTAGGTCGGCGCTACAATTGAGTACGTCGGCGCTACCTTTTAGTAGGTCGGCGCTACCTTTTACCAGGTCGGCGCCACCTTTGAGTAGGTCGGCGCCACCGCTAAGTAGGTCGGCGCTACCGCTTGTTAGGTCGGCGCTACCGCTGGGTAGGTAGGCGCTACCGCTTGGTAGGTCGGCGCTACCGCTAGGTAGGTCGGCGCTACCGCTGAGTAGGTCGGCGCTACCGCTGAGTAGGTCGGCGCTACCACTGGGTAGGTCGGCGCTACCGCTGGGTAGGTCGACGCTACCTCTGAGTACGTCGGCGCTACGTTTTAGTAGGTCGGCGCTACCACTGAGTATGTCGGCGCTACCGCTGGGTAGGTCGGCGCTACCGCTGGGTTGGTCGGCGCTACCGCTGAGTAGGTCGGCGCTTCCGCTAAGTAGGTCGGCGCTACAGTTGAGTACGTCGGCGCTACCTTTTAGTAGGTCGGCGCTACCTTTTAGTAGGTCAGCGCTACCTTTGATTAGGTCGGCGCAACCGCTAAGTACGTCGGCGCTAACGCTGAGTAGGTCGGCGCTACCGCTGAGTAGGTCGGCGCTACCGCTGAGTAGGTCGACTCTACAGTTGAGTACGTCGGCGCTACCTTTTAGTAGGTCGGCGCTACCTTTTAAAAGGTCGGCGCCACCTTTGAGTAGGTCAGCGCCATTGCTAAGTAGGTCGGCCCTACCGCTTGGTAGGTCGGCGCTTCCGCCGGGTAGGTCGGCGCTACCGCTGGGTAGGTCGGCGCTATCGCTGGGTAGGTCGGTGCTACCGCTGAGTAGGTCGGCGCTACAGTTGAGTACGTCGGCGCTACCTTTTAGTAGGTCGGCGCTACCTTTTAGTAGGTCGGCGCTACCTTTGAGTAGGTCGGCGCTACCGCTGGGTAAGTCGTCGCTACCGCTGGGTAGGTCGGCGCTACCGCTGGGTAGGTCGGCGCTACCGCTGAGTAGGTCGACGATACCGCTGGGTAGGTCGGCGCTACCGCTGGGTAGGTCGGCGCTACCTCTGAATACGTCGGCGCTACCTTTTAGAAGGTCGGCGTCACCGCTAAGTAGGTAGGCGCTACCGCTGGGTAGGTCGACGCTACTGCGTGGTAGGTCGGCGCGACCGCTGGGTAGGTCGGCGCTACCGCTAGGTAGGTCGGCGCTACCGCCGGGTAAGACGGTGCTACCGCTGGGTAGGTCGGCGCTACCACTGGGTAGGTCGGCGCTACCGCTGAGTAGGTCGGCGCTACCTCTGAGTACGTCAGCGCTACCTTTTAGTAGGTCGGCGCTACCTTTAAGTAGGTGGGCGCCACCGCTAAGTAGGTCGGCGCTACCTTTTAGTAGGTCGGCGCTACATTTATGTAGGTCGGCGCCACCGCTAAGTAGGTCGGTGCTACCGCTGGGTAGGTCGACGCTACCGCTGGGTATGTCGGCGCTACCGCCCGGTAGGTTGGCGCTACCGCCGGGTATGTCGGCGCTACCGCTGAGTAGGTCGGCGCTACAGCTGAGTACGTCGGCGCTACCTTTTAGTAAGTCGGCGCTACCTTTTAGTAGGTCTGCGCCACCGCCAAGTAGTTCGGCGCTACCGCTGAGTAGGTCGGCGCTACCGCTGGATAGTACGGCGCTACAGCTGGGTAGGTCGGCGCTACCTCTGAGAACGTCGGCGGTACCTTTGAGTAGGTCGGCGCTACCTTTGAGTAGGTTGGCGCAACCGCTAAGTACGTCGGCGCCACCGCTAAGTAGGTCGGCGCTACCGCTAAGTACGTCGGCGCTACCTTTTAGTAGGTCGGCGCTACCGCTGGGTAGGTCGGCGCTACCGCTGAGTAGGTCGACGATACCGCTGGGTAGGTCGGCGCTACCTCTGAATACGTCGGCGCTACCTTTTAGTAGGTCGGCGTCACCGCTAAGTAGGTCGGCGCTACCGCTGGGTAGGTCGACGCTACTGCGTGGTAGGTCGGCGCTACCGCTGGGTAGGTCGGCGCTACCGCTGGGTAGGTCGACGCTACCGCTGGGTATTGGGCGCTACCGCCCGGTAGGTTGGCGCTACCGCCGGGTATGTCGGCGCTACCGCTGAGTAGGTCGGCGCTACAGCTGAGTACGTCGGCGCTACCTTTTAGTAGGTCTGCGCCACCGCCAAGTAGTTCGGCGCTACCGCTGAGTAGGTCGGCGCTACCGCTGGATAGGTCGGCGCTACCGCTGGGTAGGTCGGCGCTACCTCTGAGAACGTCGGCGGTACCTTTGAGTAGGTTGGCGCAACCGCTAAGTACGTCGGCGCCACCGCTAAGTAGGTCGGCGCTACCGCTGAGTACGTCGGCGCTACCTTTTAGTAGGTCGGCGCTACCTTTTAGTAGGTCTGCGCCACCGCTAAGTAGTTCGGCGCTACCGCTGAGTAGATCGGCGCTACCTCTGGGTAAGTCGGCGCTACCGCTGGGTAGGTCGGCGCTACCTCTGAGAACGTCGGCGGTACCTTTGAGTAGGTCGGCGCCACCGCTAAGTAGGTTGGCGCTACTGCTGGGTAGGTCAACGCTACCGCTTGGTATGTCGGCGCTACAGCTGAGTACGTCGGCGCTACCTTTTAGTACGTCGGCGCTACCTTTTAGTAGGTCTGCGCCACCGCCAAGTAGTTCGGCGCTACCGCTGAGTAGGTCGGCGCTACCGCTGGATAGGTCGGCGCTACCGCTGGGTAGGTCGGCGCTACCTCTGAGAACGTCGGCGGTACCTTTGAGTAGGTTGGCGCAACCGCTAAGTACGTCGGCGCCACCGCTAAGTAGGTCGGCGCTACCGCTGAGTACGTCGGCGCTACCTTTTAGTAGGTCGGCGCTACCTTTTAGTAGGTCTGCGCCACCGCTAAGTAGTTCGGCGCTACCGCTGAGTAGATCGGCGCTACCTCTGGGTAAGTCGGCGCTACCGTTTAGTAGGTCGGCGCTACCGCTGGATAGGTCGGCGCTACCGCTAGGTAGGTCGGTGCTACCGCTAAGTAGGTCGGCGCTACCTCTAAGAACGTCGGCGCTACCTTTGAGTAGGTCGGCGCTACCTTTGAGTAGGTCGGCGCAA
Organism: Anisus vortex; assembly: GCA_949126835.1. Lineage (NCBI taxonomy): Eukaryota > Metazoa > Mollusca > Gastropoda > Planorbidae > Anisus > Anisus vortex. The sequence continues at coordinate 122,951 of OX421502.1, read as the reverse complement.
CCGCTAAGTATGTCGGCGCTACCGCTGAGTAGGTCGGTGCTACCGCTGAGTAGGTCGGCGCTACCGCTGAGTATGTCGGCGCTACAGTTGAGTACGTCGGCGCTACCTTTCAGTAGGTCGGCGCTACCTTTTAGTAGGTCGGCGCCACCTTTGAGTAGGTCGGCGCCACCGCTAAGTAGGTCGGCGCTAACGCTTGGTAGGTCGGCGCTACCGCTGGGTAGGTAGGCGCTACCGCTTGGTAGGTCGGCGCTACCGCTGGGTAGGTCGGCGCTACCTCTGAGTACGTCGACGCTACCTTTTAGTAGGTCGGCGCTACCGCTGCGTAGGTCGGCGCTACCGCTGGGTAGGTCGGCGATACCGCTGGGTCGGTCGGCGCTACCGCTGAGTAGGTCGGCGCTACCGCTGAGTAGGTCGGCGCTACCTTTTAGTAGGTCGGCGCTAACTTTGAGTAGGTCGGCGCCACCGCTTAGTAGGTCGGCGCTACCGCTGAGTAGATCGGCGCTACCTTTTAGTAGGTCGGCGCTACCTTTATGTAGGTCGGCGCCACCGCTAAGTAGGTCGGCGCTACCGCTTAGTAGGTCAAAGCTACCGCTTAGTAGGTCAAAGCTACCGCTGGGTAGGTCGGCGCTACCGCTGAGTAGGTCGGCGCTACAGTTGAGTACGTCGGCGCTACCTTTTAGTAGGTCGGCGCTAACTTTGAGTAGGTCGGCGCTACCCCTGGGTAGGTCGGCGCTACCTCTGAGTACGTCGGCGCTACCTTTTAGTAGGTCGGCGCTACCTTTAAGTATGTCGGCGCCACCGCTAGGTAGGTCGGCGCTACCTTTTATTAGGTCGGCGCTACCTTTATGTAGGTCGGCGCCACCGCTAAGTAGGTCGGCGCTACCGCTTAGTAGGTCGACGCTACCGCTGGGTTGGTCGGCGCTACCGCCGGGTAGGTTGGCGCTACCGTTGGGTAGGTCGGCGCTACCGCTGAGTAGGTCGGCGCTACAGCTGAGTACGTCGGCGCTACCTTTTAGTAGGTCGGCGCTACCTTTTAGTAGGTCTGCGCCACCGCCAGGTAGTTCGGCGCTACCGCTGAGTAGGTCGGCGCTACCGCTGGGTAAGTCGGCGCTACCGTTTAGTAGGTCGGCGCTACCGCTGGATAGGTCGGCGCTACCGCTGGGTAGGTCGGCGCTACCGCTGAGTAGGTCGGAGCTACCTCTGAGAACGTCGGCGCTACCTTTGAGTAGGTCGGCGCTACCTTTGAGTAGGTCGGCGCAACCGCTAAGTAGGTCGGCGCTACCGCTGAGTAGGTCGGCGCTAACGCTGAGTAAGTCGGCGCTACCGCTGAGTAGGTCGGCGCTAACGCTGAGTAATTCGGCGCTACCGCTGAGTAGGTCGGCGCTACCATTTATTTGGTCAGCGCTACCTTTTAGTAGGTCGGCGCTACCTTTGAGTAGGTCGGCGTCACCGCTAAGTAGGTCAGTGCTACGGCTGGGTAGGTCGGCGCTACCGCCGGGTTAGTCGGCGCTACCGCTCAGTAGTTCGGCGCTACCGCTGGGTAGGTCGGCGCTACCGGGGAGTATGTCGGCGCTACCTCTGAGTACGTCGGCGCTACCTTTTAGTAGGTCGACGCTACCTTTTAGTAGGTCGGCGCTACCTTTTAGTAGGTCGGCGCCACCTTTGAGTAGGTCGGCGCCACCGCTAAGTAGGTCGGCGCTACCGCTAGGTAGGTCGGCGCTACCTCTGGGTAGGTCGGCGCCACCGCTAAGTAGGTCAGGGCTACCGCTGGGTAGGTCGGGGCTACCGCTGGGTAGGTCGGCGCTACCGCTGGGTAGGTCGGCGCTACCGCTGAGTAGGTTGGCGCAACAGCTGAGTACGTCGGCGCCACCGCTAAGTAGGTCGGCGCTACCGCTGAGTACGTCGGCGCTACCTTTTAGTAGGTCGGCGCTACCTTTGAGTAGGTCTGCGCCACCGCTAAGTAGTTCGGCGCTACCGCTGAGTAGATCGGCGCTACCTCTGGGTAAGTCGGCGCTACCGCTAGGTAGGTCGGCGCTACTGCCGGGTAAGACGGCGCTACCGCTGGGTAGGTCGGCGCTACCACTGGGTAGGTCGGCGCTACCGCTGAGTAGGTCGGCGCTACCGCTAGGTAGGTCGGTGCTACCGCTAAGTAGGTCGGCGCTACCTCTGAGAACGTCGGCGGTACCTTTGAGTAGGTCGGCGCTACCTTTGAGTAGGTTGGCGCAACCGCTAAGTACGTCGGCGCCACCGCTAAGTAGGTCGGCGCTACCGCTGAGTACGTCGGCGCTACCTTTTAGTAGGTCGGCGCTACCTTTTAGTAGGTCTGCGCCACCGCTAAGTAGTTCGGCGCTACCGCTGAGTAGATCGGCACTACCTCTGGGTAAGTCGGCGCTACCGTTTAGTAGGTCGGCGCTACCGTTGGATAGGTCGGCGCTACCGCTAGGTAGGTCGGTGCTACCGCTAAGTAGGTCGGCGCTACCTCTAAGAACGTCGGCGCTACCTTTGAGTAGGTCGGCGCTACCTTTGAGTAGGTCGGCGCAACCGCTAAGTATGTCGGCGCTACCGCTGAGTAGGTCGGTGCTACCGCTGAGTAGGTCGGCGCTACCGCTGAGTATGTCGGCGCTACAGTTGAGTACGTCGGCGCTACCTTTCAGTAGGTCGGCGCTACCTTTTAGTAGGTCGGCGCCACCTTTGAGTAGGTCGGCGCCACCGCTAAGTAGGTCGGCGCTAACGCTTGGTAGGTCGGCGCTACCGCTGGGTAGGTAGGCGCTACCGCTTGGTAGGTCGGCGCTACCGCTGGGTAGGTCGGCGCTACCGCTGAGTAGGTCGGCGCTACCGCTGAGTAGGTCGGCGCTACCGCTGGGTAGGTCGGCGCTACCGCTGGGTAGGTTGGCGCTACCTCTGAGTACGTCGACGCTACCTTTTAGTAGGTCGGCGCTACCGCTGCGTAGGTCAGCGCTACCGCTGGGTAGGTCGGCGATACCGCTGGGTCGGTCGGCGCTACCGCTGAGTAGGTCGGCACTACCGCTGAGTAGGTCGGCGCTACCTTTTAGTAGGTCGGCGCAAACTTTGAGTAGGTCGGCGCCACCGCTTAGTAGGTCGGCGCTACCGCTGAGTAGGTCGGCGCTACCGCTGAGTAGATCGGCGCTACCTTTTAGTAGGTCGGCGCTACCTTTAAGTAGGTCGGCGCCACCGCTAAGTAGGTCGGCGCTACCTTTTAGTAGGTCGGCGCTACCTTTATGTAGGTCGGCGCCACCGCTAAGTAGGTCTGCGCTACCGCTTAGTAGGTCAAAGCTACCGCTGGGTAGGTCGGCGCTACCGCTGAGTAGGTCGGCGTTACAGTTGAGTACGTCGGCGCTACCTTTTAGTAGGTCGGCGCTAACTTTGAGTAGGTCGGCGCTACCGCTGGGTAGGTCGGCGCTACCGCTGAGTAGGTCGGCGCAACAGCTAAGTACGTCGGCGCTACCTTTTAGTAGGTCGGTGCTATCTTTGAGTAGGTCGGCGCTACCGCCGGGCAAGTCGGCGCTACCGCTGGGTAGGTCGGCGCTACCGCTGAGTAGGTCGGCGCTACAGTTCAGTACGTCGGCGCTACCTTTTAGTAGGTCGGCGCTACCTTTTAGTAGGTCGGCGCGACCTTCGAGTAGGTCGGCGCCACCGCTAAGTAGGTCGGCGCTACCGCTTGGTAGGTCGGCGCTACCGCTGGGTATGTCGGCGCTACCGCTGAGTAGGTCGGCGCTACAGCTGAGTACGTCGGCGCTACATTTTAGTAGGTCGGCGCTACCTTTTAGTAGGTCTGCGCCACCGCCAAGTAGTTCGGCGCTACCGCTGAGTAGGTCGGCGCTACCGCTGGATAGGTTGGCGCTACCGCTGGGTAGGTCGGCGCTACCTCTGAGAACGTCAGCGGTACCTTTGAGTAGGTCGGCGCTACCTTTGAGTAGGTTGGCGCAACCGCTAAGTACGTCGGCGCCACCGCTAAGTAGGTCGGCGCTACCGCTGAGTACCTCAGCGCTACCTTTTAGTAGGTCGGCGCTACCTTTTAGTAGGTCTGCGCCACCGCTAAATAGTTCGGCGCTACCGCTGAGTAGATCGGCGCTACCTCTGGGTAAGTCGGCGCTACCGATTAGTAGGTCGCCGCTACCGCTGGATAGGTCGGCGCTACTGCTAGGTAGGTCGGTGCTACCGCTAAGTAGGTCGGCGCTACCGCTGAGTATGTCGGCGCTACAGTTGAGTACGTCGGCGCTACCTTTTAGTAGGTCGGCGCTACCTTTTAGTAGGTCGGCGCCACCTTTGAGTAGGTCGGCGCCACCGCTAAGTAGGTCGGCGCTAACGCTTGGTAGGTCGGCGCTACCGCTGGGTAGGTAGGCGCTACCACTTGGTAGGTCGGCGCTACCGCTGGGAAGGTCGGCGCTACCGCTGAGTAGGTCGGCGCTACCTCTGAGTACGTCGACGCTACCTTTTAGTAGGTCGGCGCTACCGCTGAGTACGTCGGCGCTACCTTTTAGTAGGTCGGCGCTAACTTTGAGTAGGTCGGCGCCACCGCTTAGTAGGTCGGCGCTACCGCTGAGTAGATCGGCGCTACCTTTTAGTAGGTCGGCGCTACCTTTAAGTAGGTCGGCGCCACCGCTAAGAAGGTCGGCGCTACCTTTTAGTATGTCGGCGCTACCTTTATGTAGGTCGGCGCCACCGCTAAGTAGGTCGGCGCTACCGCTTAGTAGGTCAAAGCTACCGCTGGGTAGGTCGGCGCTACCGTTGAGTAGGTCGGCGCTACAGTTGAGTACGTTGGCGCTACCTTTTAGTAGGTCGGCGCTAACTTTGAGTAGGTCGGCGCTACCGCTGGGTAGGTCGGCGCTACCTCTGAGTACGTCGGCGCTACCTTTTAGTAGGTCGGCGCTACCTTTAAGTAGGTCGGCGCCACCGCTAAGTAGGTCGGCGCTACCTTTTAGTAGGTCGGCGCTAACTTTATGTAGGTCGGCGCCACCGCTAAGTAGGTCGGCGCTACCGCTTAGTATGTCGACGCTACCGCTGGGTAGGTCGGCGCTACCGCCGGGTAGGTTGGCGCTACCGCCGGGTAGGTTGGCGCTACCGTTGGGTAGGTCGGCGCTACCGCTGGGTAGGTCGGCGCTACCGCTGGGTAGGTCGGCGCTACCGCTGAGTAGGTCGGCGCTACAGTTGAGTACGTCGGCGCTACCTTTTAGTAGGTCGGCGCTAACTTTGAGTAGGTTGGCGCTACCGCTGGGTAGGTCGGCGATACCTCTGAATATGTCGGCGATACCTTTTAGTAGGTCGGCGCTACCTTTGAGTAGGTCGGCGTCACCGCTAAGTAGGTCAGTGCTACCGCTGGGTAGGTCGGCGCTACCGCCGGGTAAGTCGGCGCTACCGCTCGGTAGTTCGGCGCTACCGCTGGGTAGGTCGGCGCTACCGGGGAGTATGTCCGCGCTACCTCTGAGTACGTCGGCGCTACCTTTTAGTAGGTCGGCGCTAACTTTGAGTAGGTCGGCGCTAACGCTGAGTAGGTCGGCGCTACTGCTGGGTAGGTCGGCGCAACCGCTGGGTATGTCGGCGCTACCTCTGAGTACGTCGGCGCTACCTTTTAGTAGGTTGGCGCTACCTTTAAGTAGGTCGGCGCCACCTTTGAGTAGGTCGGCGCCACCGCTAAGTAGGTCGGCGCCACCGCTAGGTAGGTCGGCGCTACCTCTGGGTAGGTCGGCGCCACCGCTAAGTAGGTCAGGGCTACCGCTGGGTAGGTCGGGGCTACCGCTGGGTAGGTCGGCGCTACCGCTGGGTAGGTCGGCACTACTGCTGAGTAGGTCGGCGCAACAGCTGAGTACGTCGGCGCTACCTTTTAGTAGGACGGTGCTATCTTTGAGTAGGTCGGCGCTACCGCCGGGCAAGTCGGCGCTACCGCTGGGTAGGTCGGCGCTACCGCTGAGTAGGTCGGCGCTACAGTTCAGTACGTCGGCGCTACCTTTTAGTAGGTCGGCGCTACCTTTTAGTAGGTCGGCGCGACCTTTGAGTAGGTCGGCGCCACCGCTAAGTAGGTCGGCGCTACCGCTTGGTAGGTCGGCGTTACCGCTGGGTATGTCGGCCTTACCGCTGAGTAGGTCGGCGCTACAGCTGAGTACGTCGGCGCTACCTTTTAGTAGGTCGGCGCTACCTTTTAGTAGGTCTGCGCCACCGCCAAGTAGTTCGGCGCTACCGCTGAGTAGGTCGGCGCTACCGCTGGATAGGTCGGCGCTACCGCTGGGTAGGTCGGCGCTACCTCTGAGAACGTCGGCGGTACCTTTGAGTAGGTCGGCGCTACCTTTGAGTAGGTTGGCGCAACCGCTAAGTACGTCGGCGCCACCGCAAAGTAGGTCGGCGCTACCGCTGAGTACGTCGGCGCTACCTTTTAGTAGGTCGGCGCTACCTTTTAGTAGGTCTGCGCCACCGCTAAGTAGTTCGGCGCTACCGCTGAGTAGATCGGCGCTACCTCTGGGTAAGTCGGCGCTACCGTTTAGTAGGTCGGCGCTACCGCTGGATAGGTCGGCGCTACCGATAGGTAGGTCGGTGCTACCGCTAAGTAGGTCGGCGCTACCTCTAAGAACGTCGGCGCTACCTTTGAGTAGGTCGGCGCTACCTTTGAGTAGGTCGGCGCAACCGCTAAGTATGTCGGCGCTACCGCTGAGTAGGTCGGCGCTACCTCTGAATACGTCGGCGCTTCCTTTTAGTAGGTCGGCGTCACCGCTAAGTAGGTCGGCACTATCGCTGGGTAGGTCGGCGCTACCGCTGGGTAGGTCGGCGCTACCGCCGGGTAAGTTGGCGCTACCGCTGGGTAGTTCGGCGCTACCGCTGGGTAGGTCGGCGCTACCGCTGAGTAGGTCGGCGCTACAGTTGAGTACGTCGGCGCTACCTTTTAGTTGGTCGGCGCTAACTTTGAGTAGGTTGGCGCTACAGCTGGGTAGGTCGGCTATACCTCTGAATATGTCGGCGCTACCTTTTAGTAGGTCGGCGCTACCTTTGAGTAGGTCGGCGTCACCGCTAAGTAGGTCAGTGCTACCGCTGGGTAGGTCGGTGCTACCGCCGGGTAAGTCGGCGCTACCGCTCGGTAGTTCGGCGCTACCGCTGGGTAGGTCGGCGCTACCGGGGAGTATGTCGGCGCTACCTCTGAGTACGTCGGCGCTACCTTTTAGTAGGTCGGCGCTAACTTTGAGTAGGTCGGCGCTAACGCTGAGTAGGTCGGCGCTACTGCTGGGTAGGTCGGCGCAACCGCTGGGTAGGTCGGCGCTACCTCTGAGTACGTCGGCGCTACCTTTTAGTAGGTCGGCGCTACCTTTTAGTAGGTCGGCGCCACCTTTGAGTAGATCGGCGCCACCGCTAAGTAGGTCGGCGCTACCGCTAGGTAGGTCGGCGCTACCTCTGGGTAGGTCGGCGCCACCGCTAAGTAGGTCAGGGCTACCGCTGGGTAGGTCGGGGCTACCGCTGGGTAGGTCGGCGCTACCGCTGGGTAGGTCGGCGCTACCGCTGAGTAGGTCGGCGCAACAGCTAAGTACGTCGGCGCTACCTTTTAGTAGGTCGGTGCTATCTTTGAGTAGGTCGGCGCTACCGCCGGGCAAGTCGGCGCTACCGCTGAGTAGGTCGGCGCTACAGTTCAGTACGTCGGCGCTACCTTTTAGTAGGTCGGCGCTACCTTTTAGCAGGTCGGCGCGACCTTTGAGTAGGTCGGCGCCACCGCTAAGTAGGTCGGCGCTACCGCTTGGTAGGTTGGCGCTACCGTTGGGTATGTCGGCGCTACCGCTGAGTAGGTCGGCGCTACAGCTGAGTACGTCGGCGCTACCTTTTAGTAGGTCGGCGCTACCGTTGGATAGGTCGGCGCTACCGCTGGGTAGGTCGGCGCTACCTCTGAGAACGTCGGCGGTACCTTTGAGTAGGTCGGCGCTACCTTTGAGTAGGTTGGCGCAACCGCTAAGTACGTCGGCGCCACCGCTAAGTAGGTCGGCGCTACCGCTGAGTACGTCGGCGCTACCTTTTAGTAGGTCGGCGCTACCTTTTAGTAGGTCTGCGCCACCGCTACGTAGTTCGGCGCTACCGCTGAGTAGATCGGCGCTACCTCTGGGTAAGTCGGCGCTACCGATTAGTAGGTCGGCGCTACCGCTGGATAGGTCGGCGCTACCGCTAGGTAGGTCGGTGCTACCGCTAAGTAGGTCGGCGCTACCGCTGAGTATGTCGGCGCTACAGTTGAGTACGTCGGCGCTACCTTTTAGTAGGTCGGCGCTACCTTTTAGTAGGTCGGCGCCACCTTTGAGTAGGTCGGCGCCACCGCTAAGTAGGTCGGCGCTAACGCTTGGTAGGTCGGCGCTACCGCTGGGTAGGTAGGCGCTACCGCTTGGTAGGTCGGCGCTACCGCTGGGTAGGTCGGCGCTACCTCTGAGTACGTCGACGCTACCTTTTAGTAGGTCGGCGCTACCGCTGAGTACGTCGGCGCTACCTTTTAGTAGGTCGGCGCTAACTTTGAGTAGGTCGGCGCCACCGCTTAGTAGGTCGGCGCTACCGCTGAGTAGATCGGCGCTACCTTTTAGTAGGTCGGCGCTACCTTTAAGTAGGTCGGCGCCACCGCTAAGAAGGTCGGCGCTACCTTTTAGTAAGTCGGCGCTACCTTTATGTAGGTCGGCGCCACCGCTAAGTAGGTCGGCGCTACCGCTTAGTAGGTCAAAGCTACCGCTGGGTAGGTCGGCGCTACCGCTGAGTAGGTCGGCGCTACAGTTGAGTACGTCGGCGCTACCTTTTAGTAGGTCGGCGCTAACTTTGAGTAGGTCGGCGCTACCGCTGGGTAGGTCGGCGCTACCTCTGAGTACGTCGGCGCTACCTTTTAGTAGGTCGGCGCTACCTTTAAGTAGGTCGGCGCCACCGCTAAGTAGGTCGGCGCTACCTTTTAGTAGGTTGGCGCTACCTTTATGTAGGTCGGCGCCACCGCTAAGTAGGTCAGGGCTACCTCTGGGTAGGTCGAGCCACCGCTAAGTAGGTCAGGGCTACCGCTAGGTAGGTCGGGGCTACCGCTGGGTAGGACGGCGCTACCGCTGGGTAGGTCGGCGCTACCGCTGAGTAGGTTGGCGCAACAGCTGAGTACGTCGGCGCTACCTTTTAGTAGGTCGGTGCTATCTTTGAGTAGGTCGGCGCTACCGCCGGGTAAGTCGGCGCTACTGCTCGGTAGTTCGGCGCTACCGCTGGGTAGGTCGGCGCTACCGGGGAGTATGTCGGCGCTACCTCTGAGTACGTCGGCGCTACCTTTTAGTAGGTCGGCGCTAACTTTGAGTAGGTCGGCGCTACCTCTAAGAACGTCGGCGCTACCTTTGAGTAGGTCGGCGCTACCTTTGAGTAGGTCGGCGCAAGCGCTAAGTATGTCGGCGCTACCGCTGAGTAGGTCGGCGCTACCGCTGAGTACGTCGGCGCTACCTTTTAGTAGGTCGGTGCTATCTTTGAGTAGGTCGGCGCTACCGCCGGGCAAGTCGGCGCTACCGCTGGGTAGGTCGGCGCTACCGCTGAGTAGGTCGGCGCTACAGTTCAGTACGTCGGCGCTACCTTTTAGTAGGTCGGCGCTACCTTTTAGTAGGTCGGCGCGACCTTTGAGTAGGTCGGCGCCACCGCTAAGTAGGTCGGCGCTACCGCTTGGTAGGTCGGCGCTACCGTTGGGTATGTCGGCGCTACCGCTGAGTAGGTCGGCGCTACAGCTGAGTACGTCGGCGCTACCTTTTAGTAGGTCGGCGCTACCGCTGGATAGGTCGGCGCTACCGCTGGGTAGGTCGGCGCTACCTCTGAGAACGTCGGCGGTACCTTTGAGTAGGTCGGCGCTACCTTTGAGTAGGTTGGCGCAACCGCTAAGTACGTCGGCGCCACCGCTAAGTAGGTCGGCGCTACCGCTGAGTACGTCGGCGCTACCTTTTAGTAGGTCGGCGCTACCTTTTAGTAGGTCTGCGCCACCGCTACGTAGTTCGGCGCTACCGCTGAGTAGATCGGCGCTACCTCTGGGTAAGTCGGCGCTACCGATTAGTAGGTCGGCGCTACCGCTGGATAGGTCGGCGCTACCGCTAGGTAGGTCGGTGCTACCGCTAAGTAGGTCGGCGCTACCGCTGAGTATGTCGGCGCTACAGTTGAGTACGTCGGCGCTACCTTTTAGTAGGTCGGCGCTACCTTTTAGTAGGTCGGCGCCACCTTTGAGTAGGTCGGCGCCACCGCTAAGTAGGTCGGCGCTAACGCTTGGTAGGTCGGCGCTACCGCTGGGTAGGTAGGCGCTACCGCTTGGTAGGTCGGCGCTACCGCTGGGTAGGTCGGCGCTACCGCTGAGTAGGTCGGCGCTACCTCTGAGTACGTCGACGCTACCTTTTAGTAGGTCGGCGCTACCGCTGAGTACGTCGGCGCTACCTTTTAGTAGGTCGGCGCTAACTTTGAGTAGGTCGGCGCCACCGCTTAGTAGGTCGGCGCTACCGCTGAGTAGATCGGCGCTACCTTTTAGTAGGTCGGCGCTACCTTTAAGTAGGTCGGCGCCACCGCTAAGAAGGTCGGCGCTACCTTTTAGTAGGTCGGCGCTACCTTTATGTAGGTCGGCGCCACCGCTAAGTAGGTCGGCGCTACCGCTTAGTAGGTCAAAGCTACCGCTGGGTAGGTCGGCGCTACCGCTGAGTAGGTCGGCGCTACAGTTGAGTACGTCGGCGCTACCTTTTAGTAGGTCGGCGCTAACTTTGAGTAGGTCGGCGCTACCGCTGGGTAGGTCGGCGCTACCTCTGAGTACGTCGGCGCTACCTTTTAGTAGGTCGGCGCTACCTTTAAGTAGGTCGGCGCCACCGCTAAGTAGGTCGGCGCTACCTTTTAGTAGGTTGGCGCTACCTTTATGTAGGTCGGCGCCACCGCTAAGTAGGTCAGGGCTACCTCTGGGTAGGTCGAGCCACCGCTAAGTAGGTCAGGGCTACCGCTAGGTAGGTCGGGGCTACCGCTGGGTAGGTCGGCGCTACCGCTGGGTAGGTCGGCGCTACCGCTGAGTAGGTTGGCGCAACAGCTGAGGACGTCGGCGCTACCTTTTAGTAGGTCGGTGCTATCTTTGAGTAGGTCGGCGCTACCGCCGGGTAAGTCGGCGCTACTGCTCGGTAGTTCGGCGCTACCGCTGGGTAGGTCGGCGCTACCGGGGAGTATGTCGGCGCTACCTCTGAGTACGTCGGCGCTACCTTTTAGTAGGTCGGCGCTAACTTTGAGTAGGTCGGCGCTACCTCTAAGAACGTCGGCGCTACCTTTGAGTAGGTCGGCGCTACCTTTGAGTAGGTCGGCGCAAGCGCTAAGTATGTCGGCGCTACCGCTGAGTAGGTCGGCGCTACCGCTGAGTATGTCGGCGCTACAGTTGAGTACGTCGGCGCTACCTTTTAGTAGGTCGGCGCTACCTTTTAGTAGGTCGGCGCCACCTTTGAGTAGGTCAGCGCCACCGCTAAGTAGGTCGGCGCTAACGCTTGGTAGGTCGGCGCTACCGCTGGGTAGGTAGGCGCTACCGCTTGGTAGGTCGGCGCTACCGCTGGGTAGGTCGGCGCTACCGCTGAGTAGGTCGGCGCTACCGCTGAGTAGGTCGGCGCTACCGCTGGGTAGATCGGCGCTACCTTTTAGTAGGTCGGCGCTACCTTTAAGTAGGTCGGCGCCACCGCTAAGTAGGTCGGCGCTACCTTTTAGTAGGTCGGCGCTACCTTTATGTAGGTCGGCGCCACCGCTAAGTAGGTCGGCGCTACCGCTTAGTAGGTCAAAGCTACCGCTGGGTAGGTCGGCGCTACCGCTGAGTAGGTCGGCGCTACCTCTGAGTACATCGGCGCTACCTTTTAATAGGTCGGCGCTACCTTTAAGTAGGTCGGCGCCACCGCTAAGTAGGTCGGCGCTACCTTTTAGTAGGTCGGCGCTACCTTTATGTAGGTCGGCGCCACCGCTAAGTAGGTCGGCGCTACCGCTTAGTATGTCGACGCTACCGCTGGGTAGGTCGGCGCTACCGCCGGGTACGTTGGCGCTACCGCCGGGTAGGTTGGCGCTACCGTTGGGTAGGTCGGCGCTACCGCTGAGTAGGTCGGCGCTACAGCTGAGTACGTCGGCGCTACCTTTTAGTAAGTCGGCGCTACCTTTTAGTAGGTGTGCGCCACCGCCAGGTAGTTCGGCGCTACCGCTGAGTAGGTCGGCGCTACCGCTGGGTAAGTCGGCGCTACCGTTTAGTAGGTCGGCGCTACCGCTGGATAGGTCGGCGCTACCGCTGGGTAGGTCGGCGCTACCGCTGAGTAGGTCGGAGCTACCTCTGAGAACGTCGGCGCTACCTTTGAGTAGGTCGGCGCTACCTTTGAGTAGGTCGGCGCAACCGCTAAGTACGTCGGCGCTACCGCTGAGTAGGTCGGCGCTAACGCTGAGTAAGTCGGCGCTACCGCTGAGTAGGTCGGCGCTAACGCTGAGTAATTCGGCGCTACCGCTGAGTAGGCCGGCGCTACCTTTTATTTGGTCAGCGCTACCTTTTAGTAGGTCGGCGCCACTGCTAAATAGTTCGGCGCTATCGCTGGGTAGGTCGGCGCTACCGCTGAGTAGGTCGGCGCTACCGCTGAGTAGTTCGGCGCTACCGCTGGGTAGGTCGGCGCTACCTCTGAATACGTCGGCGCTACCTTTTAGTAGGTCGGCGTCACCGCTAAGTAGGTCGGCACTACCGCTGGGTAGGTCGGCGCTACCGCTGGGTAGGTCGGCGCTACCGCTGGGTAGGTCGGCGCTACCGCTGAGTAGTTCGGCGCTACAGTTGAGAACGTCGGCGCTACCTTTTAGTAGGTCGGCGCTAACTTTGAGTAGGTTGGCGCTACCGCTGGGTAGGTCGGCGATACCTCTTAATATGTCGGCGCTACCTTTTAGTAGGTCGGCGCTACCTTTGAGTAGGCTGGCGTCACCGCTAAGTAGGTCAGTGCTACCGCTGGGTAGGTCGGCGCTACCGCCGGGTAAGTCGGCGCTACCGCTCGGTAGTTCGGCGCTACCGCTGGGTAGGTCGGCGCTATCGGAAAGTATGTCCGCGCTACCTCTGAGTACGTCGGCGCCACCTTTTAGTAGGTCGGCGCTAACTTTGAGTAGGTCGGCGCTAACGCTGAGTTGGTCGGCGCTACTGCTAGGTAGGTCGGCGCAACCGCTGGGTAGGTCGCCGCTACCTCTGAGTACGTCGGCGCTACCTTTTAGTAGGTCGGCGCTACCTTTTAGTAGGTCGGCGCCACCTTTGAGTAGGTCGGCGCAACCGCTAAGTACGTCGGCGCTACCGCTGAGTAGGTCGGCGCTAACGCTGAGTAAGTCGGTGCTACCGCTAAGTAGGTCGGCGCTACCGCTGAGTATGTCGGCGCTACAGTTGAGTACGTCGGCGCTACCTTTTAGTAGGTCGGCGCTACCTTTTAGTAGGTCGGCGCCACCTTTGAGTAGGTCGGCGCCACCGCTAAGTAGGTCGGCGCTAACGCTTGGTAGGTCGGCGCTACCGCTGGGTAGGTAGGCGCTACCGCTTGGTAGGTCGGCGCTACCGCTGGGTAGGTCGGCGCTACCGCTGAGTAGGTCGGCGCTACCTCTGAGTACGTCGACGCTACCTTTTAGTAGGTCGGCGCTACCGCTGAGTACGTCGGCGCTACCTTTTAGTAGGTCGGCGCTAACTTTGAGTAGGTCGGCGCCACCGCTTAGTAGGTCGGCGCTACCGCTGAGTAGATCGGCGCTACCTTTTAGTAGGTCGGCGCTACCTTTAAGTAGGTCGGCGCCACCGCTAAGAAGGTCGGCGCTACCTTTTAGTAGGTCAGCGCTACCTTTATGTAGGTTGGCGCCACCGCTAAGTAGGTCGGCGCTACCGCTTAGTAGGTCAAAGCTACCGCTGGGTAGGTCGGCGCTACCGCTGAGTAGGTCGGCGCTACAGTTGAGTACGTCGGCGCTACCTTTTAGTAGGTCGGCGCTAACTTTGAGTAGGTCGGCGCTACCGCTGGGTAGGTCGGCGCTACCTCTGAGTACGTCGGCGCTACCTTTTAGTAGGTCGGCGCTACCTTTAAGTAGGTCGGCGCCACCGCTAAGTAGGTCGGCGCTACCTTTTAGTAGGTTGGCGCTACCTTTATGTAGGTCGGCGCCACCGCTAAGTAGGTCAGGGCTACCTCTGGGTAGGTCGAGCCACCGCTAAGTAGGTCAGGGCTACCGCTAGGTAGGTCGGGGCTACCGCTGGGTAGGTCGGCGCTACCGCTGGGTAGGTCGGCGCTACCGCTGAGTAGGTTGGCGCAACAGCTGAGTACGTCGGCGCTACCTTTTAGTAGGTCGGTGCTATCTTTGAGTAGGTCGGCGCTACCGCCGGGTAAGTCGGCGCTACTGCTCGGTAGTTAGGCGCTACCGCTGGGTAGGTCGGCGCTACCGGGGAGTATGTCGGCGCTACCTCTGAGTACGTCGGCGCTACCTTTTAGTAGGTCGGCGCTAACTTTGAGTAGGTCGGCGCTACCTCTAAGAACGTCGGCGCTACCTTTGAGTAGGTCGGCGCTACCTTTGAGTAGGTCGGCGCAAGCGCTAAGTATGTCGGCGCTACCGCTGAGTAGGTCGGCGCTACCGCTGAGTATGTCGGCGCTACAGTTGAGTACGTCGGCGCTACCTTTTAGTAGGTCGGCGCTACCTTTTAGTAGGTCGGCGCCACCTTTGAGTAGGTCAGCGCCACCGCTAAGTAGGTCGGCGCTAACGCTTGGTAGGTCGGCGCTACCGCTGGGTAGGTAGGCGCTACCGCTTGGTAGGTCGGCGCTACCGCTGGGTAGGTCGGCGCTACCGCTGAGTAGGTCGGCGCTACCGCTGAGTAGGTCGGCGCTACCGCTGGGTAGATCGGCGCTACCTTTTAGTAGGTCGGCGCTACCTTTAAGTAGGTCGGCGCCACCGCTAAGTAGGTCGGCGCTACCTTTTAGTAGGTCGGCGCTACCTTTATGTAGGTCGGCGCCACCGCTAAGTAGGTCGGCGCTACCGCTTAGTAGGTCAAAGCTACCGCTGGGTAGGTCGGCGCTACCGCTGAGTAGGTCGGCGCTACCTCTGAGTACGTCGGCGCTACCTTTTAATAGGTCGGCGCTACCTTTAAGTAGGTCGGCGCCACCGCTAAGTAGGTCGGCGCTACCTTTTAGTAGGTCGGCGCTACCTTTATGTAGGTCGGCGCCACCGCTAAGTAGGTCGGCGCTACCGCTTAGTATGTCGACGCTACCGCTGGGTAGGTCGGCGCTACCGCCGGGTACGTTGGCGCTACCGCCGGGTAGGTTGGCGCTACCGTTGGGTAGGTCGGCGCTACCGCTGAGTAGGTCGGCGCTACAGCTGAGTACGTCGGCGCTACCTTTTAGTAAGTCGGCGCTACCTTTTAGTAGGTGTGCGCCACCGCCAGGTAGTTCGGCGCTACCGCTGAGTAGGTCGGCGCTACCGCTGGGTAAGTCGGCGCTACCGTTTAGTAGGTCGGCGCTACCGCTGGATAGGTCGGCGCTACCGCTGGGTAGGTCGGCGCTACCGCTGAGTAGGTCGGAGCTACCTCTGAGAACGTCGGCGCTACCTTTGAGTAGGTCGGCGCTACCTTTGAGTAGGTCGGCGCAACCGCTAAGTACGTCGGCGCTACCGCTGAGTAGGTCGGCGCTAACGCTGAGTAAGTCGGCGCTACCGCTGAGTAGGTCGGCGCTAACGCTGAGTAATTCGGCGCTACCGCTGAGTAGGCCGGCGCTACCTTTTATTTGGTCAGCGCTACCTTTTAGTAGGTCGGCGCCACTGCTAAATAGTTCGGCGCTATCGCTGGGTAGGTCGGCGCTACCGCTGAGTAGGTCGGCGCTACCGCTGAGTAGTTCGGCGCTACCGCTGGGTAGGTCGGCGCTACCTCTGAATACGTCGGCGCTACCTTTTAGTAGGTCGGCGCTAACTTTGAGTAGGTTGGCGCTACCGCTGGGTAGGTCGGCGATACCTC
Source organism: Anisus vortex (assembly GCA_949126835.1). NCBI lineage: Eukaryota > Metazoa > Mollusca > Gastropoda > Planorbidae > Anisus > Anisus vortex. The sequence goes on along the minus strand of OX421502.1, from coordinate 107,011 downwards.
TTAATATGTCGGCGCTACCTTTTAGTAGGTCGGCGCTACCTTTGAGTAGGTTGGCGTCACCGCTAAGTAGGTCAGTGCTACCGCTGGGTAGGTCGGCGCTACCGCCGGGTAAGTCGGCGCTACCGCTCGGTAGTTCGGCGCTACCGCTGGGTAGGTCGGCGCTATCGGAAAGTATGTCCGCGCTACCTCTGAGTACGTCGGCGCCACCTTTTAGTAGGTCGGCGCTAACTTTGAGTAGGTCGGCGCTAACGCTGAGTAGGTCGGCGCTACTGCTAGGTAGGTCGGCGCAACCGCTGGGTAGGTCGCCGCTACCTCTGAGTACGTCGGCGCTACCTTTTAGTAGGTCGGCGCTACCTTTTAGTAGGTCGGCGCCACCTTTGAGTAGATCGGCGCCACCGCTAAGTAGGTCGGCGCTACCGCTAGGTAGGTCGGCGCTACCTCTGGGTACGTCGGCGCTACCTTTTAGTAGGTCGGTGCTATCTTTGAGTAGGTCGGCGCTACCGCCGGGCAAGTCGGCGCTACCGCTGGGTAGGTCGGCGCTACCGCTGAGTAGGTCGGCGCTACAGTTCAGTACGTCGGCGCTACCTTTTAGTAGGTCGGCGCTACCTTTTAGTAGGTCGGCGCGACCTTTGAGTAGGTCAGCGCCACCGCTAAGTAGGTCGGCGCTACCGCTTGGTACGTCGGCGCTACCGCTGGGTTTGTCGGCGCTACCGCTGAGTAGGTCGGCGCTACAGCTGAGTACGTCGGCGCTACCTTTTAGTAGGTCGGCGCTACCTTTTAGTAGGTCTGCGCCACCGCCAAGTAGTTCGGCGCTACCGCTGAGTAGGTCGGCGCTACCGCTGGATAGGTCGGCGCTACCGCTGGGTAGGTCGGCGCTACCTCTGAGAACGTCGGCGGTACCTTTGAGTAGGTCGGCGCTACCTTTGAGTAGGTTGGCGCAACCGCTAAGTACGTCGGCGCCACCGCTAAGTAGGTCGGGTTAGGGTTAGGCTGAGTATGTCGGCGCTACCGCTGGGTAGGTCGGCGCTACCTCTGAGAACGTCGGCGGTACCTTTGAGTAGGTCGGCGCTACCTTTGAGTAGGTTGGCGCAACCGCTAAGTACGTCGGCGCCACCGCTAAGTAGGTCGGGTTAGGGTTAGGCTGAGTATGTCGGCGCTACAGTTGAGTACGTCGGCGCTACCTTTTAGTAGGTCGGCGCTACCTTTTAGTAGGTCGGCGCCACCTTTGAGTAGGTCGGCGCCACCGCTAAGTAGGTCGGCGCTAACGCTTGGTAGGTCGGCGCTACCGCTGGGTAGGTAGGCGCTACCGCTTGGTAGGTCGGCGCTACCGCTGGGTAGGTCGGCGCTACCGCTGAGTAGGTCGGCGCTACCTCTGAGTACGTCGACGCTACCTTTTAGTAGGTCGGCGCTACCGCTGAGTACGTCGGCGCTACCTTTTAGTAGGTCGGCGCTAACTTTGAGTAGGTCGGCGCCCCCGCTTAGTAGGTCGGCGCTACCGCTGACTAGATCGGCGCTACCTTTTAGTAGGTAGGTGCTACCTTTAAGTAGGTCGGCGCCACCGCTAAGAAGGTCGGCGCTACCTTTTAGTAGGTCGGCGCTACCTTTATGTAGGTCGGCGCCACCGCTAAGTAGGTCGGCGCTACCGCTTAGTAGGTCAAAGCTACCGCTGGGTACGTCGGCGCTACCGCTGAGTAGGTCGGCGCTACAGTTGAGTACGTCGGCGCTACCTTTTAGTAGGTCGGCGCTAACTTTGAGTAGGTCGGCGCTACCGCTGGGTAGGTCGGCGCTACCTCTGAGTACGTCGGCGCTACCTTTTAGTAGGTCGGCGCTACCTTTAAGTAGGTCGGCGCCACCGCTAAGTAGGTCGGCGCTACCTTTTAGTAGGTTGGCGCTACCTTTATGTAGGTCGTCGCCACCGCTAAGTAGGTCAGGGCTACCTCTGGGTAGGTCGAGCCACCGCTAAGTAGGTCAGGGCTACCGCTAGGTAGGTCGGGGCTACCGCTGGGTAGGTCGGCGCTACCGCTGGGTAGGTCGGCGCTACCGCTGAGTAGGTTGGCGCAACAGCTGAGTACGTCGGCGCTACCTTTTAGTAGGTCGGTGCTATCTTTGAGTAGGTCGGCGCTACCGCCGGGTAAGTCGGCGCTACTGCTCGGTAGTTCGGCGCTACCGCTGGGTAGGTCGGCGCTACCGGGGAGTATGTCGGCGCTACCTCTGAGTACGTCGGCGCTACCTTTTAGTAGGTCGGCGCTAACTTTGAGTAGGTCGGCGCTACCTCTAAGAACGTCGGCGCTACCTTTGAGTAGGTCGGCGCTACCTTTGAGTAGGTCGGCGCAAGCGCTAAGTATGTCGGCGCTACCGCTGAGTAGGTCGGCGCTACCGCTGAGTATGTCGGCGCTACCTTTTAGTAGGTCGGTGCTATCTTTGAGTAGGTCGGCGCTACCGCCGGGCAAGTCGGCGCTACCGCTGGGTAGGTCGGCACTACCGCTGAGTAGGTCGGCGCTACAGTTCAGTACGTCGGCGCTACCTTTTAGTAGGTCGGCGCTACCTTTTAGTAGGTCGGCGCGACCTTTGAGTAGGTCGGCGCCACCGCTAAGTAGGTCGGCGCTACCGCTTGGTAGGTCGGCGCTACCGTTGGGTATGTCGGCGCTACCGCTGAGTAGGTCGGCGCTACAGCTGAGTACGTCGGCGCTACCTTTTAGTAGGTCGGCGCTACCGCTGGATAGGTCGGCGCTACCGCTGGGTAGGTCGGCGCTACCTCTGAGAACGTCGGCGGTACCTTTGAGTAGGTCGGCGCTACCTTTGAGTAGGTTGGCGCAACCGCTAAGTACGTCGGCGCCACTGCTAAGTAGGTCGGCGCTACCGCTGAGTACGTCGGCGCTACCTTTTAGTAGGTCGGCGCTATCTTTTAGTAGGTCTGCGCCACCGCTACGTAGTTCGGCGCTACCGCTGAGTAGATCGGCGCTACCGCTGAGTACGTCGGCGCTACCTTTTAGTAGGTCGGCGCTACCTTTTAGTAGGTCGGCGCGACCTTTGAGTAGGTCGGCGCCACCGCTAAGTAGGTCGGCGCTACCGCTTGGTAGGTCGGCGCTACCGTTGGGTATGTCGGCGCTACCGCTGAGTAGGTCGGCGCTACAGCTGAGTACGTCGGCGCTACCTTTTAGTAGGTCGGCGCTACCGCTGGATAGGTCGGCGCTACCGCTGGGTAGGTCGGCGCTACCTCTGAGAACGTCGGCGGTACCTTTGAGTAGGTCGGCGCTACCTTTGAGTAGGTTGGCGCAACCGCTAAGTACGTCGGCGCCACTGCTAAGTAGGTCGGCGCTACCGCTGAGTACGTCGGCGCTACCTTTTAGTAGGTCGGCGCTATCTTTTAGTAGGTCTGCGCCACCGCTACGTAGTTCGGCGCTACCGCTGAGTAGATCGGCGCTACCTCTGGGTAAGTCGGCGCTACCGATTAGTAGGTCGGCGCTACCGCTGGATAGGTCGGCGCTACTGCTGGGTAGGTCGGCGCAACCGCTGGGTATGTCGGCCCTACCTCTGAGTACGTCGGCGCTACCTTTTAGTAGGTTGGCGCTACCTTTTAGTAGGTCGGCGCCACCTTTGAGTAGGTCGGCGCCACCGCTAAGTAGGTCGGCGCTACCGCTAGGTAGGTCGGCGCCACCGCTAAGTACGTCAGGGCTACCGCTGGGTAGGTCGGGGCTACCGCTGGGTAGGTCGGCGCTACCGCTGGGTAGGTCGGCACTACTGCTGAGTAGGTCGGCGCAACAGCTGAGTACGTCGGCGCTACCTTTTAGTAGGACGGTGCTATCTTTGAGTAGGTCGGCGCTACCGCCGGGCAAGTCGGCGCTACCGCTGGGTAGGTCGGCGCTACCGCTGAGTAGGTCGGCGCTACAGTTCAGTACGTCGGCGCTACCTTTTAGTAGGTCGGCGCTACCTTTTAGTAGGTCGGCGCGACCTTTGAGTAGGTCGGCGCCACCGCTAAGTAGGTCGGCGCTACCGCTTGGTAGGTCGGCGCTACCGCTGGGTATGTCGGCCTTACCGCTGAGTAGGTCGGCGCTACAGCTGAGTACGTCGGCGCTACCTTTTAGTAGGTCGGCGCTACCTTTTAGTAGGTCTGCGCCACCGCCAAGTAGTTCGGCGCTACCGCTGAGTAGGTCGGCGCTACCGCTGGATAGGTCGGCGCTACCGCTGGGTAGGTCGGCGCTACCTCTGAGAACGTCGGCGGTACCTTTGAGTAGGTCGGCGCTACCTTTGAGTAGGTTGGCGCAACCGCTAAGTACGTCGGCGCAACCGCTAAGTAGGTCGGCGCTACCGCTGAGTACGTCGGCGCTACCTTTTAGTAGGTCGGCGCTACCTTTTAGTAGGTCTGCGCCACCGCTAAGTAGTTCGGCGCTACCGCTGAGTAGATCGGCGCTACCTCTGGGTAAGTCGGCGCTACCGTTTAGTAGGTCGGCGCTACCGCTGGATAGGTCGGCGCTACCGATAGGTAGGTCGGTGCTACCACTAAGTAGGTCGGCGCTACCTCTAAGAACGTCGGCGCTACCTTTGAGTAGGTCGGCGCTACCTTTGAGTAGGTCGGCGCAACCGCTAAGTATGTCGGCGCTACCGCTGAGTAGGTCGGCGCTACCTCTGAATACGTCGGCGCTTCCTTTTAGTAGGTTGGCGTCACCGCTAAGTAGGTCGGCACTATCGCTGGGTAGGTCGGCGCTACCGCTGGGTAGGTCGGCGCTACCGCCGGGTAAGTTGGCGCTACCGCTGGGTAGTTCGGCGCTACCGCTGGGTAGGTCGGCGCTACCGCTGAGTAGGTCGGCGCTACAGTTGAGTACGTCGGCGCTACCTTTTAGTTGGTCGGCGCTAACTTTGAGTAGGTTGGCGCTACCGCTGGGTAGGTCGGCTATACCTCTGAATATGTCGGCGCTACCTTTTAGTAGGTCGGCGCTACCTTTGAGTAGGTCGGCGTCACCGCTAAGTAGGTCAGTGCTACCGCTGGGTAGGTCGGTGCTACCGCCGGGTAAGTCGGCGCTACCGCTCGGTAGTTCGGCGCTACCGCTGGGTAGGTCGGCGCTACCGGGGAGTATGTCGGCGCTACCTCTGAGTACGTCGGCGCTACCTTTTAGTAGGTCGGCGCTAACTTTGAGTAGGTCGGCGCTAACGCTGAGTAGGTCGGCGCTACTGCTGGGTAGGTCGGCGCAACCGCTGGGTAGGTCGGCGCTACCTCTGAGTACGTCGGCGCTACCTTTTAGTAGGTCGGCGCTACTTTTTAGTAGGTCGGCGCCACCTTTGAGTAGATCGGCGCCACCGCTAAGTAGGTCGGCGCTACCGCTAGGTAGGTCGGCGCTACCTCTGGGTAGGTCGGCGCCACCGCTAAGTAGGTCAGGGCTACCGCTGGGTAGGTCGGGGCTACCGCTGGGTAGGTCGGCGCTACCGCTGGGTAGATCGGCGCTACCGCTGAGTAGGTCGGCGCAACAGCTAAGTACGTCGGCGCTACCTTTTAGTAGGTCGGTGCTATCTTTGAGTAGGTCGGCGCTACCGCCGGGCAAGTCGGCGCTACCGCTGGGTAGGTCGGCGCTACCGCTGAGTAGGTCGGCGCTACAGTTCAGTACGTCGGCGCTACCTTTTAGTAGGTCGGCGCTACCTTTTAGTAGGTCGGCGCGACCTTTGAGTAGGTCGGCGCCACCGCTAAGTAGGTCGGCGCTACAGCTGAGTACGTCGGCGCTACCTTTTAGTAGGTCGGCGCTACCGCTGGATAGGTCGGCGCTACCGCTGGGTAGGTCGGCGCTACCTCTGAGAACGTCGGCGGTACCTTTGAGTAGGTCGGCGCTACCTTTGAGTAGGTTGGCGCAACCGCTAAGTACGTCGGCGCCACCGCTAAGTAGGTCGGCACTACCGCTGAGTACGTCGGCGCTACCTTTTAGTAGGTCGGCGCTACCTTTTAGTAGGTCTGCGCCACCGCTACGTAGTTCGGCGCTACCGCTGAGTAGATCGGCGCTACCTCTGGGTAAGTCGGCGCTACCGATTAGTAGGTCGGCGCTACCGCTGGATAGGTCGGCGCTACCGCTAGGTAGGTCGGTGCTACCGCTAAGTAGGTCGGCGCTACCGCTGAGTATGTCGGCGCTACAGTTGAGTACGTCGGCGCTACCTTTTAGTAGGTCGGCGCTACCTTTTAGTAGGTCGGCGCCACCTTTGAGTAGGTCGGCGCCACCGCTAAGTAGGTCGGCGCTAACGCTTGGTAGGTCGGCGCTACCGCTGGGTAGGTAGGCGCTACCGCTTGGTAGGTCGGCGCTACCGCTGGGTAGGTCGGCGCTACCGCTGAGTAGGTCGGCGCTACCTCTGAGTACGTCGACGCTACCTTTTAGTAGGTCGGCGCTACCGCTGAGTACGTCGGCGCTACCTTTTAGTAGGTCGGCGCTAACTTTGAGTAGGTCGGCGCCACCGCTTAGTAGGTCGGCGCTACCGCTGAGTAGATCGGCGCTACCTTTTAGTAGGTCGGCGCTACCTTTAAGTAGGTCGGCGCCACCGCTAAGAAGGTCGGCGCTACCTTTTAGTAGGTCGGCGCTACCTTTATGTAGGTCGGCGCCACCGCTAAGTAGGTCGGCGCTACCGCTTAGTAGGTCAAAGCTACCGCTGGGTAGGTCGGCGCTACCGCTGAGTAGGTCGGCGCTACAGTTGAGTACGTCGGCGCTACCTTTTAGTAGGTCGGCGCTAACTTTGAGTAGGTCGGCGCTACCGCTGGGTAGGTCGGCGCTACCTCTGAGTACGTCGGCGCTACCTTTTAGTAGGTCGGCGCTACCTTTAAGTAGGTCGGCGCCACCGCTAAGTAGGTCGGCGCTACCTTTTAGTAGGTTGGCGCTACCTTTATGTAGGTCGGCGCCACCGCTAAGTAGGTCAGGGCTACCTCTGGGTAGGTCGAGCCACCGCTAAGTAGGTCAGGGCTACCGCTAGGTAGGTCGGGGCTACCGCTGGGTAGGTCGGCGCTACCGCTGGGTAGGTCGGCGCTACCGCTGAGTAGGTTGGCGCAACAGCTGAGTACGTCGGCGCTACCTTTTAGTAGGTCGGTGCTATCTTTGAGTAGGTCGGCGCTACCGCCGGGTAAGTCGGCGCTACTGCTCGGTAGTTCGGCGCTACCGCTGGGTAGGTCGGCGCTACCGGGGAGTATGTCGGCGCTACCTCTGAGTACGTCGGCGCTACCTTTTAGTAGGTCGGCGCTAACTTTGAGTAGGTCGGCGCTACCTCTAAGAACGTCGGCGCTACCTTTGAGTAGGTCGGCGCTACCTTTGAGTAGGTCGGCGCAAGCGCTAAGTATGTCGGCGCTACCGCTGAGTAGGTCGGCGCTACCGCTGAGTATGTCGGCGCTACCTTTTAGTAGGTCGGTGCTATTTTTGAGTAGGTCGGCGCTACCGCCAGGCAAGTCGGCGCTACCGCTGGGTAGGTCGGCGCTACCGCTGAGTAGGTCGGCGCTACAGTTCAGTACGTCGGCGCTACCTTTTAGTAGGTCGGCGCTACCTTTTAGTAGGTCGGCGCGACCTTTGAGTAGGTCGGCGCCACCGCTAAGTAGGTCGGCGCTACCGCTTGGTAGGTCGGCGCTACCGTTGGGTATGTCGGCGCTACCGCTGAGTAGGTCGGCGCTACAGCTGAGTACGTCGGCGCTACCTTTTAGTAGGTCGGCGCTACCGCTGGATAGGTCGGCGCTACCGCTGGGTAGGTCGGCGCTACCTCTGAGAACGTCGGCGGTACCTTTGAGTAGGTCGGCGCTACCTTTGAGTTGGTTGGCGCAACCGCTAAGTACGTCGGCGCCACTGCTAAGTAGGTCGGCGCTACCGCTGAGTACGTCGGCGCTACCTTTTAGTAGGTCGGCGCTATCTTTTAGTAGGTCTGCGCCACCGCTACGTAGTTCGGCGCTACCGCTGAGTAGATCGGCGCTACCTCTGGGTAAGTCGGCGCTACCGATTAGTAGGTCGGCGCTACCGCTGGATAGGTCGGCGCTACCGCTAGGTAGGTCGGTGCTACCGCTAAGTAGGTCGGCGCTACCGCTGAGTATGTCGGCGCTACAGTTGAGTACGTCGGCGCTACCTTTTAGTAGGTCGGCGCTACCTTTTAGTAGGTCGGCGCCACCTTTGAGTAGGTCGGCGCCACCGCTAAGTAGGTCGGCGCTAACGCTTGGTAGGTCGGCGCTACCGCTGGGTAGGTAGGCGCTACCGCTTGGTAGGTCGGCGCTACCGCTGGGTAGGTCGGCGCTACCGCTGAGTAGGTCGGCGCTACCTCTGAGTACGTCGACGCTACCTTTTAGTAGGTCGGCGCTACCGCTGAGTACGTCGGCGCTACCTTTTAGTAGGTCGGCGCTAACTTTGAGTAGGTCGGCGCCACCGCTTAGTAGGTCGGCGCTACCGCTGAGTAGATCGGCGCTACCTTTTAGTAGGTCGGCGCTACCTTTAAGTAGGTCGGCGCCACCGCTAAGAAGGTCGGCGCTACCTTTTAGTAGGTCGGCGCTACCTTTATGTAGGTCGGCGCCACCGCTAAGTAGGTCGGCGCTACCGCTTAGTAGGTCAAAGCTACCGCTGGGTAGGTCGGCGCTACCGCTGAGTAGGTCGGCGCTACAGTTGAGTACGTCGGCGCTACCTTTTAGTAGGTCGGCGCTAACTTTGAGTAGGTCGGCGCTACCGCTGGGTAGGTCGGCGCTACCTCTGAGTACGTCGGCGCTACCTTTTAGTAGGTCGGCGCTACCTTTAAGTAGGTCGGCGCCACCGCTAAGTAGGTCGGCGCTACCTTTTAGTAGGTTGGCACTACCTTTATGTAGGTCGGCGCCACCGCTAAGTAGGTCAGGGCTACCTCTGGGTAGGTCGAGCCACCGCTAAGTAGGTCAGGGCTACCGCTAGGTAGGTCGGGGCTACCGCTGGGTAGGTCGGCGCTACCGCTGGGTAGGTCGGCGCTACCGCTGAGTAGGTTGGCGCAACAGCTGAGTACGTCGGCGCTACCTTTTAGTAGGTCGGTGCTATCTTTGAGTAGGTCGGCGCTACCGCCGGGTAAGTCGGCGCTACTGCTCGGTAGTTCGGCGCTACCGCTGGGTAGGTCGGCGCTACCGGGGAGTATGTCGGCGCTACCTCTGAGTACGTCGGCGCTACCTTTTAGTAGGTCGGCGCTAACTTTGAGTAGGTCGGCGCTACCTCTAAGAACGTCGGCGCTATCTTTGAGTAGGTCGGCGCTACCTTTGAGTAGGTCGGCGCAAGCGCTAAGTATGTCGGCGCTACCGCTGAGTAGGTCGGCGCTACCGCTGAGTATGTCGGCGCTACAGTTGAGTACGTCGGCGCTACCTTTTAGTAGGTCGGCGCTACCTTTTAGTAGGTCGGCGCCACCTTTGAGTAGGTCAGCGCCACCGCTAAGTAGGTCGGCGCTAACGCTTGGTAGGTCGGCGCTACCGCTGGGTAGGTAGGCGCTACCGCTTGGTAGGTCGGCGCTACCGCTGGGTAGGTCGGCGCTACCGCTGAGTAGGTCGGCGCTACCGCTGAGTAGGTCGGCGCTACCGCTGGGTAGATCGGCGCTACCTTTTAGTAGGTCGGCGCTACCTTTAAGTAGGTCGGCGCCACCGCTAAGTAGGTCGGCGCTACCTTTTAGTAGGTCGGCGCTACCTTTATGTAGGTCGGCGCCACCGCTAAGTAGGTCGGCGTTACCGCTTAGTAGGTCAAAGCTACCGCTGGGTAGGTCGGCGCTATCGCTGAGTAGGTCGGCGCTACCTCTGAGTACGTCGGCGCTACCTTTTAATAGGTCGGCGCTACCTTTAAGTAGGTCGGCGCCACCGCTAAGTAGGTCGGCGCTACCTTTTAGTAGGTCGGCGCTACCTTTATGTAGGTCGGCGCCACCGCTAAGTAGGTCGGCGCTACCGCTTATTATGTCGACGCTACCGCTGGGTAGGTTGGCGCTACCGTCGGGTACGTTGGCGCTACCGCCGGGTAGGTTGGCGCTACCGTTGGGTAGGTCGGCGCTACCGCTGAGTAGGTCGGCGCTACAGCTGAGTACGTCGGCGCTACCTTTTAGTAAGTCGGCGCTACCTTTTAGTAGGTGTGTGCCACCGCCAGGTAGTTCGGCGCTACCGCTGAGTAGGTCGGCGCTACCGCTGGGTAAGTCGGCGCTACCGTTTAGTAGGTCGGCGCTACCGCTGGATAGGTCGGCGCTACCGCTGGGTAGGTCGGCGCTACCGCTGAGTAGGTCGGAGCTACCTCTGAGAACGTCGGCGCTACCTTTGAGTAGGTCGGCGCTACCTTTGAGTAGGTCGGCGCAACCGCTAAGTACGTCGGCGCTACCGCTGAGTAGGTCGGCGCTAACGCTGAGTAAGTCGGCGCTACCGCTGAGTAGGTCGGCGCTAACGCTGAGTAATTCGGCGCTACCGCTGAGTAGGCCGGCGCTACCTTTTATTTGGTCAGCGCTACCTTTTAGTAGGTCGGCGCCACTGCTAAATAGTTCGGCGCTATCGCTGGGTAGGTCGGCGCTACCGCTGAGTAGGTCGGCGCTACCGCTGAGTAGTTCGGCGCTACCGCTGGGTAGGTCGGCGCTACCTCTGAATACGTCGGCGCTACCTTTTAGTAGGTCGGCGTCACCGCTAAGTAGGTCGGCACTACCGCTGGGTAGGTCGGCGCTACCGCTGGGTAGGTCGGCGCTACCGCTGGGTAGGTCGGCGCTACCGCTGAGTAGGTCGGCGCTACAGTTGAGAACGTCGGCGCTACCTTTTAGTAGGTCGGCGCTAACTTTGAGTAGGTTGGCGCTACCGCTGGGTAGGTCGGCGATACCTCTGAATATGTCGGCGCTACCTTTTAGTAGGTCGGCGCTACCTTTGAGTAGGTCGGCGTCACCGCTAAGTAGGTCAGTGCTACCGCTGGGTAGGTCGGCGCTACCGCCGGGTAAGTCGGCGCTACCGCTCGGTAGTTCGGCGCTACCGCTGGGTAGGTCGGCGCTACCGGAAAGTATGTCCGCGCTACCTCTGAGTACGTCGGCGCCACCTTTTAGTAGGTCGGCGCTAACTTTGAGTAGGTCGGCGCTAACGCTGAGTAGGTCGGCGCTACTGCTAGGTAGGTCGGCGCAACTGCTGGGTAGGTCGCCGCTACCTCTGAGTACGTCGGCGCTACCTTTTAGTAGGTCGGCGCTACCTTTTAGTAGGTCGGCGCCACCTTTGAGTAGGTCGGCGCCACCGCTAAGTAGGTCGGCGCTACCGCTAGGTAGGTCGGCGCTACCTCTGGGTACGTCGGCGCTACCTTTTAGTAGGTCGGTGCTATCTTTGAGTAGGTCGGCGCTACCGCCGGGCAAGTCGGCGCTACCGCTGGGTAGGTCGGCGCTACCGCTGAGTAGGTCGGCGCTACAGTTCAGTAGGTCGGCGCTACCTTTTAGTAGGTCGGCGCTACCTTTTAGTAGGTCGGCGCGACCTTTGAGTAGGTCGGCGCCACCGCTAAGTAGGTCGGCGCTACCGCTTGGTAGGTCGGCGCTACCGCTGGGTATGTCGGCGCTACCGCTGAGTAGGTCGGCGCTACAGCTGAGTACGTCGGCGCTACCTTTTAGTAGGTCAGCGCTACCTTTTAGTAGGTCTGCGCCACCGCCAAGTAGTTCGGCGCTACCGCTGAGTAGGTCAGCGCTACCGCTGGATAGGTCGGCGCTACCGCTGGGTAGGTCGGCGCTACCTCTGAGAACGTCGGCGGTACCTTTGAGTAGGTCGGCGCTACCTTTGAGTAGGTTGGCGCAACCGCTAAGTACGTCGGCGCCACCGCTAAGTAGGTCGGCGCTACCGCTGAGTACGTCGGCGCTACCTTTTAGTAGGTCGGCGCTACCTTTTAGTAGGTCTGCGCCACCGCTAAGTAGTTCGGCGCTACCGCTGAGTAGATCGGCGCTACCTCTGGGTAAGTCGGCGCTACCGTTTAGTAGGTCGGCGCTACCGCTGGATAGGTCGGCGCTACCGCTAGGTAGGTCGGTGCTACCGCTAAGTAGGTTGGCGCTACCTCTAAGAACGTCGGCGCTACCTTTGAGTAGGTCGGCGCTACCTTTGAGTAGGTCGGCGCAACCGCTAAGTATGTCGGCGCTACCGCTGAGTAGGTCGGCGCTACCGCTGAGTAGGTCGGCGCTACCGCTGAGTATGTCGGCGCTACAGTTGAGTACGTCGGCGCTACCTTTTAGTAGGTCGGCGCTACCTTTTAGTAGGTCGGCGCCACCTTTGAGTAGGTCGGCGCCACCGCTAAGTAGGTCGGCGCTAACGCATTGTAGGTCGGCGCTACCGCTGGGTAGGTAGGCGCTACCGCTTGGTAGGTCGGCGCTACCGCTGGGTAGGTCGGCGCTACCGCTGAGTAGGTCGGCGCTACCGCTGAGTATCTCGGCGCTACTGCTGAGTAGGTCGGCGCTACCGCTGAGTAGTTCTGCGCTACCGCTGGGTAGGTCGGCGCTACCTCTGAATACGTCGGCGCTACCTTTTAGTAGGTCGGCGTCACCGCTAAGTAGGTCGGCACTACCGCTGGGTAGGTCGGCGCTACCGATGGGTAGGTCGGCGCTACCGCCGGTTAAGTTGGCGCTACCGCTGGGTAGTTCGGCGCTACCGCTGGGTAGGTCGGCGCTACCGCTGAGTAGGTCGGCGCTACAGTTGAGTACGTCGGCGCTACCTTTTAGTAGGTCGGCGCTAACTTTGAGTAGGTTGGCGCTACCGCTGGGTAGGTCGGCGATACCTCTGAATCCGTCGGCGCTACCTTTTAGTAGGTCGGCGCTACCTTTGAGTAGGTCGGCGTCACCGCTAAGTAGGTCAGTGCTACCGCTGGGTAGGTCGGCGCTACCGCCGGGTAAGTCGGCGCTACCGCTCGGTAGTTCGGCGCTACCGCTGGGTATGTCGGCGCTACCGGGGAGTATGTCGGCGCTACCTCTGAGTACGTCGGCGCTACCTTTTAGTAGGTCGGCGCTAACTTTGAGTAGGTCGGGTTAGGTACGTAGGCGCTACCTTTTAGTAGGTCGGTGCTATCTTTGAGTAGGTCGGCGCTACCGCCGGGCAAGTCGGCGCTACCGCTGAGTAGGTCGGCGCTACCGCTGAGTAGGTCGGCGCTACAGTTCAGTACGTCGGCGCTACCTTTTAGTAGGTCGGCGCTATCTTTTAGTAGGTCAGCGCGACCTTTGAGTAGGTCGGCGCCACCGCTAAGTAGGTCGGCGCTACCGCTTGGTAGGTCGGCGCTTTCGCTGGGTATGTCGGCGCTACCGCTGAGTAGGTCGGCGCTACAGCTGAGTACGTCGGCGCTACCTTTTAGTAGGTCGGCGCTACCTTTTAGTAGGTCTGCGCCACCGCCAAGTAGTTCGGCGCTACCGCTGAGTAGGTCGGCGCTACCGCTGGATAGGTCGGCGCTACCGCTGGGTAGGTCGGCGCTACCTCTGAGAACGTCGGCGGTACCTTTGAGTAGGTCGGCGCTACCTTTGAGTAGGTTGGCGCAACCGCTAAGTACGTCGGCGCCACCGCTAAGTAGGTCGGCGCTACCGCTGAGTACGTCGGCGCTACCTTTTAGTAGGTCGGCGCTACCTTTTAGTAGGTCTGCGCCACCGCTAAGTAGTTCGGCGCTACCGCTGAGTAGATCGGCGCTACCTCTGGGTAAGTCGGCGCTACCGTTTAGTAGGTCGGCGCTACCGCTGGATAGGTCGGCGCTACCGCTAGGTAGGTCGGTGCTACCGCTAAGTAGGTCAGCGCTACCTATAAGAACGTCGGCGCTACCTTTGAGTAGGTCGGCGCTACCTTTGAGTAGGTCGGCGCAACCGCTAAGTATGTCGGCGCTACCGCTGAGTAGGTCGGCGCTACCGCTGAGTAGGTCGGCGCTACCGCTGAGTATGTCGGCGCTACAGTTGAGTACGTCGGCGCTACCTTTTAGTAGGTCGGCGCTACCTTTTAGTAGGTCGGCGCCACCTTTGAGTAGGTCGGCGCCACCGCTAAGTAGGTCGGCGCTAACGCTTGGTAGGTCGGCGCTACCGCTGGGTAGGTCGGCGCTACCGCTGGGTAGGTCGGGGCTACCGCTGGGTAGGTCGGCGCCACCGCTGGGTAGGTCGGCGCTACCGCTGAGTAGGTCGGCGCAACAGCTGAGTACGTAGGCGCTACCTTTTAGTAGGTCGGTGCTATCTTTGAGTAGGTCGGCGCTACCGCCGGGCAAGTCGGCGCTACCGCTGGGTAGGTCGGCGCTACCGCTGAGTAGGTCGGCGCTACAGTTCAGTACGTCGGCGCTACCTTTTAGTAGGTCTACGCTACCTTTTAGTAGGTCGGCGCGACCTTTGAGTAGGTCGGCGCCACCGCTAAGTAGGTCGGCGCTACCGCTGAGTAGGTCGGCGCTACCGCTGGATAGGTCGGCGCTACCGCTGAGTACGTCGGCGCTACCTTTTAGTAGGTCGGCGCTACCTTTTAGTAGGTCTGCGCCACCGCTAAGTAGTTCGGCGCTACCGCTGAGTAGATCGGCGCTACCTCTGGGTAAGTCGGCGCTACCGTTTAGTAGGTCGGCGCTACCGTTGGATAGGTCGGCGCTACCGCTAGGTAGGTCGGTGCTACCGCTAAGTGGGTCAGCGCTACCTCTAAGAACGTCGGCGCTACCTTTGAGTAGGTCGGCGCTACCTTTGAGTAGGTCGGCGCAACCGCTAAGTATGTCGGCGCTACCGCTGAGTAGGTCGGCGCTACCGCTGAGTAGGTCGGCGCTACCGCTGAGTATGTCGGCGCTACAGTTGAGTACGTCGGCGCTACCTTTTAGTAGGTCGGCGCTACCTTTGAGTAGGTCGGCGCCACCGCTAAGTAGGTCGGCGCTAACGCTTGGTAGGTCGGCGCTACCGCTGGGTAGGTCGGCGCTACCGCTGGGTAGGTCGGGGCTACCGCTGGGTAGGTCGGCGCCACCGCTGGGTAGGTCGGCGCTACCGCTGAGTAGGTCGGCGCAACAGCTGAGTACGTAGGCGCTACCTTTTAGTAGGTCGGTGCTATCTTTGAGTAGGTCGGCGCTACCGCCGGGCAAGTCGGCGCTACCGCTGGGTAGGTCGGCGCTACCGCTGAGTAGGTCGGCGCTACAGTTCAGTACGTCGGCGCTACCTTTTAGTAGGTCGGCGCTACCTTTTAGTAGGTCGGCGCGACCTTTGAGTAGGTCGGCGCCACCGCTAAGTAGGTCGGCGCTACCGCTTGGTAGGTCGGCGCTACCGCTGGGTATGTCGGCGCTACCGCTGAGTAGGTCGGCGCTACAGCTGAGTACGTCGGCGCTACCTTTTAGTAGGTCGGCGCTACCTTTTAGTAGGTCTGCGCCACCGCCAAGTAGTTCGGCGCTACCGCTGAGTAGGTCAGCGCTACCGCTGGATAGGTCGGCGCTACCGCTGGGTAGGTCGGCGCTACCTCTGAGAACGTCGGCGGTACCTTTGAGTAGGTCGGCGCTACCTTTGAGTAGGTTGGCGCAACCGCTAAGTACGTCGGCGCCACCGCTAAGTAGGTCGGCGCTACCGCTGAGTACGTCGGCGCTACCTTTTAGTAGGTCGGCGCTACCTTTTAGTAGGTCTGCGCCACCGCTAAGTAGTTCGGCGCTACCGCTGAGTAGATCGGCGCTACCTCTGGGTAAGTCGGCGCTACCGTTTAGTAGGTCGGCGCTACCTCTGGATAGGTCGGCGCTACCACTAGGTAGGTCGGTGCTACCGCTAAGTAGGTCGGCGCTACCTCTAAGAACGTCGGCGCTACCTTCGAGTAGGTCGGCGCTACCTTTGAGTAGGTCGGCGCAACCGCTAAGTATGTCGGCGCTACCGCTGAGTAGGTCGGCGCTACCGCTGAGTAGGTCGGCGCTACCGCTGAGTATGTCGGCGCTACAGTTGAGTACGTCGGCGCTACCTTTTAGTAGGTCGGCGCTACCTTTTAGTAGGTCGGCGCCACCTTTGAGTAGGTCGGCGCCACCGCTAAGTAGGTCGGCGCTAACGCATTGTAGGTCGGCGCTACCGCTGGGTAGGTAGGCGCTACCGCTTGGTAGGTCGGCGCTACCGCTGGGTAGGTCGGCGCTACCGCTGAGTAGGTCGGCGCTACCGCTGAGTAGGTCGGCGCTACCGCTGAGTAGGTCGGCGCTACCGCTGAGTAGTTCTGCGCTACCGCTGGGTAGGTCGGCGCTACCTCTGAATACGTCGGCGCTACCTTTTAGTAGGTCGGCGTCACCGCTAAGTAGGTCGGCACTACCGCTGGGTAGGTCGGCGCTACCGATGGGTAGGTCGGCGCTACCGCCGGTTAAGTTGGCGCTACCGCTGGGTAGTTCGGCGCTACCGCTGGGTAGGTCGGCGCTACCGCTGAGTAGGTCGGCGCTACAGTTAAGTACGTCGGCGCTACCTTTTAGTAGGTCGGCGCTAACTTTGAGTAGGTTGGCGCTACCGCTGGGTAGGTCGGCGATACCTCTGAATCCGTCGGCGCTACCTTTTAGTAGGTCGGCGCTACCTTTGAGTAGGTCGGCGTCACCGCTAAGTAGGTCAGTGCTACCGCTGGGTAGGTCGGCGCTACCGCCGGGTAAGTCGGCGCTACCGCTCGGTAGTTCGGCGCTACCGCTGGGTATGTCGGCGCTACCGGGGAGTATGTCGGCGCTACCTCTGAGTACGTCGGCGCTACCTTTTAGTAGGTCGGCGCTAACTTTGAGTAGGTCGGGTTAGGTACGTAGGCGCTACCTTTTAGTAGGTCGGTGCTATCTTTGAGTAGGTCGGCGCTACCGCCGGGCAAGTCGGCGCTACCGCTGGGTAGGTCGGCGCTACCGCTGAGTAGGTCGGCGCTACAGTTCAGTACGTCGGCGCTACCTTTTAGTAGGTCGGCGCTACCTTTTAGTAGGTCGGCGCGACCTTTGAGTAGGTCGGCGCCACCGCTAAGTAGGTCGGCGCTACCGCTTGGTAGGTCGGCGCTACCGCTGGGTATGTCGGCGCTACCGCTGAGTAGGTCGGCGCTACAGCTGAGTACGTCGGCGCTACCTTTTAGTAGGTCGGCGCTACCTTTTAGTAGGTCTGCGCCACCGCCAAGTAGTTCGGCGCTACCGCTGAGTAGGTCAGCGCTACCGCTGGATAGGTCGGCGCTACCGCTGGGTAGGTCGGCGCTACCTCTGAGAACGTCGGCGGTACCTTTGAGTAGGTCGGCGCTACCTTTGAGTAGGTTGGCGCAACCGCTAAGTACGTCGGCGCCACCGCTAAGTAGGTCGGCGCTACCGCTGAGTACGTCGGCGCTACCTTTTAGTAGGTCGGCGCTACCTTTTAGTAGGTTTGCGCCACCGCTAAGTAGTTCGGCGCTACCGCTGAGTAGATCGGCGCTACCTCTGGGTAAGTCGGCGCTACCGTTTAGTAGGTCGGCGCTACCGCTGGATAGGTCGGCGCTACCGCTAGGTAGGTCGGTGCTACCGCTAAGTAGGTCGGCGCTACCTCTAAGAACGTCGGCGCTACCTTTGAGTAGGTCGGCGCTACCTTTGAGTAGGTCGGCGCAACCGCTAAGTATGTCGGCGCTACCGCTGAGTAGGTCGGCGCTACCGCTGAGTAGGTCGGCGCTACCGCTGAGTATGTCGGCGCTACAGTTGAGTACGTCGGCGCTACCTTTTAGTAGGTCGGCGCTACCTTTTAGTAGGTCGGCGCCACCTTTGAGTAGGTCGGCGCCACCGCTAAGTAGGTCGGCGCTAACGCATTGTAGGTCGGCGCTACCGCTGGGTAGGTAGGCGCTACCGCTTGGTAGGTCGGCGCTACCGCTGGGTAGGTCGGCGCTACCGCTGAGTAGGTCGGCGCTACCGCTAGGTAGGTCGGCGATACCGCTGAGTAGGTCGGCGCTACCGCTGGGTAGGTCGGCGCTACCGCTGGGTAGGTCGGCGCTACCTCTGAGTACGTCGACGCTACCTTTTAGTAGGTTGGCGCTACCGCTGAGTAGGTCGGCGCTACCGCTGGGTAGGTCGGCGCTACCGCTGGGTCGGTCGGCGCTACCGCTGAGTAGGTCGGCGCTACCGCTGAGTAGGTCAACGCTACCGCTGGGTAGGTCGGCGCTAGGGCTGGGTAGGTCGGCGCTACCGCTGAGTAGGTCGGCGCTACATTTGAGTACGTCAGCGCTACCTTTTAGTAGGTCGGCGCTAACTTTGAGTAGGTCGGCGCCACCGCTTAGTAGGTCGGCGCTACCTTTAAGTAGGTCGGCGCCACCGCTAAGTAGGTCGGCGCTACCTTTTAGTAGGTCGGCGCTACATTAATGTAGGTCGGCGCCACCGCTAAGTAGGTCGGCGCTACCGCTTAGTAGGTCAAAGCTACCGCTGGGTAGGTCGGCGCTACCGCTGAGTAGGTCGGCGCTACAGTTGAGTACGTCGGCGCTACCTTTTAGTAGGTCGGCGCTAACTTTGAGTAGGTCGGCGCTACCGCTGGGTAGGTCGGCGCTACCTCTGAGTACGTCGGCGCTACCTTTTAGTAGGTCGGCGCTACCTTTAAGTAGGTCGGCGCCACCGCTAAGTAGGTCGGCGCTACCTTTTAGTAGGTCGGCGCTACCTTTATGTAGGTCGGCGCCACCGCTAAGTAGGTCGGCGCTACCGCTTAGTAGGTCGACGCTACCGCTGGGTAGGTCGGCGCTACCGCCGGGTAGGTTGGCGCTACCGCCGGGTAGGTTGGCGCTACCGTTGGGTAGGTCGGCGCTACCGCTGAGTAGGTCGGCGCTACAGCTGAGTACGTCGGCGCTACCTTTTAGTAGGTCGGCGCTACCTTTTAGTAGGTCTGCGCCACCGCCAGGTAGTTCGGCACTACCGCTGAGTAGGTTGGCGCTACCGCTGGGTAAGTCGGCGCTACCGTTTAGTAGGTCGGCGCTACCGCTGGATAGGTCGGCGCTACCGCTGGGTAGGTCGGCGCTACCGCTGAGTAGGTCGGAGCTACCTCTGAGAACGTCGGCGCTACCTTTGAGTAGGTCGGCGCTACCTTTGAGTAGGTCGGCGCAACCGCTAAGTACGTCGGCACTACCGCTGAGTAGGTCGGCGCTATCGCTGAGTAAGTCGGCGCTACCGCTGAGTAGGTCGGCGCTAACGCTGAGTAATTTGGCGCTACCGGTGAGTGAGTCGGCGCTACCTTTTATTTGGTCAGCGCTACCTTTTAGTAGGTCGGCGCCACTGCTAAATAGTTCGGCGCTATTGCTGGGTAGGTCGGCGCTACCGCTGAGTAGGTCGGCGCTACCGCTGAGTAGTTCGGCGCTACCGCTGGGTAGGTCGGCGCTACCTCTGAATACGTCGGCGCTACCTTTTAGTAGGTCGGCGTCACCGCTAAGTAGGTCGGCACTACCGCTGGGTAGGTCGGCGCTACCGCTGGGTAGGTCGGCGCTACCGCCGGGTAAGTTGGCGCTACCGCTGGGTAGTTCGGCGCTACCGCTGGGTAGGTCGGCGCTACCGCTGAGTAGGTCGGCGCTACAGTTGAGTACGTCGGCGCTACCTTTTAGTAGGTCGGCGCTCACTTTGAGTAGGTTGGCGCTACCGCTGGGTAGGTCGGCGATACCTCTGAATATGTCGGCGCTACCTTTTAGTAGGTCGGCGCTACCTTTGAGTAGGTCGGCGTCACCGCTAAGTAGGTCAGTGCTACCGCTGGGTAGGTCGGCGCTACCGCCGGGTAAGTCGGCGCTACCGCTCGATAGTTCGGCGCTACCGCTGGGTAGGTCGGCGCTACCGGGGAGTATGTCGGCGCTACCGCTGGGTAAGTCGGCGCTACCGTTTAGTAGGTCGGCGCTACCGCTGGATAGGTCGGCGCTACCGCTGGGTAGGTCGGCGCTACCGCTGAGTAGGTCGGAGCTACCTCTGAATATGTCGGCGCTACCTTTTAGTAGGTCGGCGCCACCTTTGAGTAGGTCGGCGCCACCGCTAAATAGGTCGGCGCTACCGCTAGGTAGTTCGGCGCTACCTCTGGGTAGGTCAGCGCTACCTCTGAGTACGTCGGCGCCACCGCTAAGTAGGTCGGCGCTACCTTTTAGTAGGTCGGCGCTACCTTTATATAGGTCGGCGCCACCACTAAGTAGGTCGGCGCTACCGCTTAGTAGGTCGACGCTACCGCTGGGTAGGTCGGCGCTACCGCCGGGTAGGTTGGCGCTACCGCCGGGTAGGTTGGCGCTACCGTTGGGTAGGTCGGCGCTACCGCTGAGTAGGTCGGCGCTACAGCTGAGTACGTCGGCGCTACCTTTTAGTAGGTCGGCGCTACCTTTTAGTAGGTCTGCGCCACCGCCAGGTAGTTCGGCGCTACCGCTGAGTAGGTCGGCGCTACCGCTGGGTAAGTCAGCGCTACCGTTTAGTAGGTCGGCGCTACCGCTGGATAGGTCGGCGCTACCGCTGGGTAGGTCGGCGCTACCGCTGAGTAGGTCGGAGCTACCTCTGAGAACGTCGGCGCTACCTTTGAGTAGGTCGGCGCTACCTTTGAGTAGGTCGGCGCAACCGCTAAGTACGTCGGCACTACCGCTGAGTAGGTCGGCGCTATCGCTGAGTAAGTCGGCGCTACCGCTGAGTAGGTCGGCGCTAACGCTGAGTAATTTGGCGCTACCGGTGAGTAGGTCGGCGCTACCTTTTATTTGGTCAGCGCTACCTTTTAGTAGGTCGGCGCCACTGCTAAATAGTTCGGCGCTATTGCTGGGTAGGTCGGCGCTACCGCTGAGTAGGTCGGCGCTACCGCTGAGTAGTTCGGCGCTACCGCTGGGTAGGTCGGCGCTACCTCTGAATACGTCGGCGCTACCTTTTAGTAGGTCGGCGTCACCGCTAAGTAGGTCGGCACTACCGCTGGGTAGGTCGGCGCTACCGCTGGGTAGGTCGGCGCTACCGCCGGGTAAGTTGGCGCTACCGCTGGGTAGTTCGGCGCTACCGCTGGGTAGGTCGGCGCTACCGCTGAGTAGGTCGGCGCTACAGTTGAGTACGTCGGCGCTACCTTTTAGTAGGTCGGCGCTCACTTTGAGTAGGTTGGCGCTACCGCTGGGTAGGTCGGCGATACCTCTGAATATGTCGGCGCTACCTTTTAGTAGGTCGGCGCTACCTTTGAGTAGGTCGGCGTCACCGCTAAGTAGGTCAGTGCTACCGCTGGGTAGGTCGGCGCTACCGCCGGGTAAGTCGGCGCTACCGCTCGATAGTTCGGCGCTACCGCTGGGTAGGTCGGCGCTACCGGGGAGTATGTCGGCGCTACCGCTGGGTAAGTCGGCGCTACCGTTTAGTAGGTCGGCGCTACCGCTGGATAGGTCGGCGCTACCGCTGGGTAGGTCGGCGCTACCGCTGAGTAGGTCGGAGCTACCTCTGAATATGTCGGCGCTACCTTTTAGTAGGTCGGCGCCACCTTTGAGTAGGTCGGCGCCACCGCTAAATAGGTCGGCGCTACCGCTAGGTAGTTCGGCGCTACCTCTGGGTAGGTCGGCGCCACCGCTAAGTAGGTCAGGGCTACCGCTGGGTAGGTCGGGGCTACCGCTGGGTAGGTCGGCGCTACCGCTGGGTAGGTCGGCGCTACCGCTGAGTAGGTCGGCGCAACAGCTGAGTACGTCGGCGCTACCTTTTAGTAGGTGGGTGCTATCTTTGAGTAGGTCGGCGCTACCGCCGGGCAAGTCGGCGCTACCGCTGGGTAGGTCAACGCTACCGCTGAGTAGGTCGGCGCTACAGTTCAGTACGTCGGCGCTACCTTTTAGTAGGTCAGCGCTACCTTTTAGTAGGTCGGCGCGACCTTTGAGTAGGTCGGCGCCACCGCTAAGTAGGTCGGCGCTACCGCTTGGTAGGTCGACGCTACCGCTGGGTAGGTCGGCGCTACCGCCGGGTAGGTTGGCGCTACCGCCGGGTAGGTTAGCGCTACCGCTGGGTAGGTCGGCGCTACCGCTAAGTAGGTCGGCGCTACAGCTGAGTACGTCGGCGCTACCTTTTAGTAGGTCGGCGCTACCTTTTAGTAGGTCTGCGCCGCCGCCAAGTAGTTCGGCGCTACCGCTGAGTAGGTCGGCGCTACCGCTGGGTAAGTCGGCGCTACCGTTTAGTAGGTCGGCGCTACCGCTGAATAGGTCGGCGCTACCGCTGGGTAGGTCGGCGCTACCGCTGAGTAGGTCGGAGCTACCTCTGATAACGTCGGCGCTACCTTTGAGTAGGTCGGCGCTACCTTTGAGTAGGTCGGCGCAACCGCTAAGTACGTCGGCGCTACCGCTGAGTAGGTCGGCGCTAACGCTGAGTAAGACGGCGCTACCGCTGAGTAGGTCGGCGCTACCGCCGGGTAAGTCGGCGCTACCGCTGGGTAGTTCGGCGCTACCGCTGGGTAGGTCGGCGCAACCGGGGAGTAGGTCGGCGCTACCTCTGAGTACGTCGGCGCTACCTTTTAGTTGGTCGGAATGCTAACTTTGAGTAGGTCGGCGCTACCGCTGAGTAGGTCGGCGCTACCGCTGGGTAGGTCGGCGCAACCGCTGGGTAGGGTTGCGCTACCTCTGAGTACGTCGGCGCTACCTTTTAGTAGGTCGGCGCTACCTTTTAGTAGGTCGGCGCCACCTTTGAGTAGGTCGGCGTCACCGCTAAGTAGGTCGGCGCTACCGCTGGGTAGTTCGGCGCTACCTCTGGGTAGGTCGGCGCCACCGCTAAGTAGGTCGGGGCTACCGCTGGTAGGTCGGGGCTACCGCTAGGTAGGTCGGCGCTACCGCCGGGTAGGTCGGCGCTACCGCTGGGTAGGTCGGCGCTACCTCTGAGTACGTCGACGCTACCTTTTAGTAGGTCGGCGCTACCGCTGAGTAGGTCGGCGCTACCGCTGGGTAGGTCGGCGCTACCGCTGGGTCGGTCGGCGCTACCGCTGAGTAGGTCGGCGCTACCGCTGAGTAGGTCGGCGCTACCGCTGGGTAGGTCGGCGCTAGCGCTGGGTAGGTCGGCGCTACCGCTGAGTAGGTCGGCGCTACAGTTGAGTACGTCGGCGCTACCTTTTAGTAGGTCGGCGCTAACTTTGAGTAGGTCGGCGCCACCGCTTAGTAGGTCGGCGCTACCGCTGAGTAGATCGGCGCTACCTTTAAGTAGGTCGGCGCCACCGCTAAGTAGGTCGGCGCTACCTTTTAGTAGGTCGGCGCTACCTTAATGTAGGTCGGCGCCACCGCTAAGTAGGTCGGCGCTACCGCTTAGTAGGTCAAAGCTACCGCTGGGTAGGTCGGCGCTACCGCTGGGTAGGTCGGCGCTACAGTTGAGTACGTCGGCGCTACCTTTTAGTAAATCGGCGCTAACTTTGAGTAGGTCGGCGCTACCGCTGGGTAGGTCGGCGCTACCTCTGAGTACGTCGGCGCCACCGCTAAGTAGGTCGGCGCTACCTTTTAGTAGGTCGGCGCTACCTTTATGTAGGTCGGCGCCACCGCTAAGTAGGTCGGCGCTACCGCTTAGTAGGTCGACGCTACCGCTGGGTAGGTCGGCGCTACCGCCGGGTAGGTTGGCGCTACCGCCGGGTAGGTTGGCGCTACCGTTGGGTAGGTCGGCGCTACCGCTGAGTAGGTCGGCGCTACAGCTGAGTACGTCGGCGCTACCTTTTAGTAGGTCTGCGCCACCGCCAGGTAGTTCGGCGCTACCGCTGAGTAGGTCGGCGCTACCGCTGGGTAAGTCGGCGCTACCGTTTAGTAGGTCGGCGCTACCGCTGGATAGGTCGGCGCTACCGCTGGGTAGGTCGGCGCTACCGCTGAGTAGGTCGGAGCTACCTCTGAGAACGTCGGCGCTACCTTTGAGTAGGTCGGCGCTACCTTTGAGTAGGTCGGCGCAACCGCTAAGTACGTCGGCACTACCGCTGAGTAGGTCGGCGCTAACGCTGAGTAAGTCGGCGCTACCGCTGAGTAGGTCGGCGCTAACGCTGAGTAATTCGGCGCTACCGCTGAGTAGGTCGGCGCTACCTTTTATTTGGTCAGCGCTACCTTTTAGTAGGTCGGCGCCACTGCTAAATAGTTCGGCGCTATCGCTGGGTAGGTCGGCGCTACCGCTGAGTAGGTCGGCGCTACCGCTGAGTAGTTCGGCGCTACCGCTGGGTAGGTCGGCGCTACCTCTGAATACGTCGGCGCTACCTTTTAGTAGGTCGGCGTCACCGCTAAGTAGGTCGGCACTACCACTGGGTAGGTCGGCGCTACCGCTGGGTAGGTCGGCGCTACCGCCGGGTAAGTTGGCGCTACCGCTGGGTAGTTCGGCGCTACCGCTGGGTAGGTCGGCGCTACCGCTGAGTAGGTCGGCGCTACAGTTGAGTACGTCGGCGCTACCTTTTAGTAGGTCGGCGCTAACTTTGAGTAGGTTGGCGCTACCGCTGGGTAGGTCGGCGATACCTCTGAATATGTCGGCGCTACCTTTTAGTAGGTCGGCGCTACCATTGAGTAGGTCGGCGTCACCGCTAAGTAGGTCAGTGCTACCGCTGGGTAGGTCGGCGCTACCGCCGGGTAAGTCGGCGCTACCGCTCGGTAGTTCGGCGCTACCGCTGGGTAGGTCGGCGCTACCGGGGAGTATGTCGGCGCTACCTCTGAGTACGTCGGCGCTACCTTTTAGTAGGTCGGCGCTACCGCTGAGTAGGTCGGCGCTTCCGCTGGGTAGGTCGGCGCTACCGCTGGGTAGGTCGGCGCTACCTCTGAGTACGTCGACGCTACCTTTTAGTAGGTCGGCGCTACCGCTGAGTAGGTCGGCGCTACCGCTGGGTAGGTCGGCGCTACCGCTGGGTCGGTCGGCGCTACCGCTGAGTAGGTCGGCGCTACCGCTGAGTAGGTCGGCGCTACCGCTGGGTAGGTCGGCGCTAGCGCTGGGTAGGTTGGCGCTACCGCTGAGTAGGTCGGCGCTACAGTTGAGTACGTCGGCGCTACCTTTTAGTAGGTCGGCGCTAACTTTGAGTAGGTCGGCGCCACCGCTTAGTAGGTCGGCGCTACCGCTGAATAGATCGGCGCTACCTTTAAGTAGGTCGGCGCCACCGCTAAGTAGGTCGGCGCTACCTTTTAGTAGGTCGGCGCTACCTTAATGTAGGTCGGCGCCACCGCTAAGTAGGTCGGCGCTACCGCTTAGTAGGTCAAAGCTACCGCTGGGTATGTCGGCGCTACCGCTGGGTAGGTCGGCGCTACAGTTGAGTACGTCGGCGCTACCTTTTAGTAGGTCGGCGCTAACTTTGAGTAGGTCGGCGCTACCGCTGGGTAGGTCAGCGCTACCTCTGAGTACGTCGGCGCCACCGCTAAGTAGGTCGGCGCTACCTTTTAGTAGGTCGGCGCTACCTTTATATAGGTCGGCGCCACCACTAAGTAGGTCGGCGCTACCGCTTAGTAGGTCGATGCTACCGCTGCGTAGGTCGGCGCTACCGCCGGGTAGGTTGGCGCTACCGCCGGGTAGGTTGGCGCTACCGTTGGGTAGGTCGGCGCTACCGCTGAGTAGGTCGGCGCTACAGCTGAGTACGTCGGCGCTACCTTTTAGTAGGTCGGCGCTACCTTTTAGTAGGTCTGCGCCACCGCCAGGTAGTTCGGCGCTACCGCTGAGTAGGTCGGCGCTACCGCTGGGTAAGTCGGCGCTACCGTTTAGTAGGTCGGCGCTACCGCTGGATAGGTCGGCGCTACCGCTGGGTAGGTCGCCGCTACCGCTGAGTAGGTCGGAGCTACCTCTGAGAACGTCGGCGCTACCTTTGAGTAGGTCGGCGCTACCTTTGAGTAGGTCGGCGCAACCGCTAAGTACGTCGGCACTACCGCTGAGTAGGTCGGCACTAACGCTGAGTAAGTCGGCGCTACCGCTGAGTAGGTCGGCGCTAACGCTGAGTAATTTGGCGCTACCGCTGAGTAGGTCGGCGCTACCTTTTATTTGGTCAGCGCTACCTTTTAGTAGGTTGGCGCCACTGCTAAATAGTTCGGCGCTATCGCTGGGTAGGTCGGCGCTACCGCTGAGTAGGTCGGCGCTAACGCTGAGTAGTTCGGCGCTACCGCTGGGTAGGTCGGCGCTACCTCTGAATACGTCGGCACTACCTTTTAGTAGGTCGGCGTCACCGCTAAGTAGGTCGGCACTACCGCTGGGTAGGTCGGCGCTACCGCTGGGTAGGTCGGCGCTACCGCCGGGTAAGTTGGCGCTACCGCTGGGTAGTTCGGCGCTACCGCTGGGTAGGTCGGCGCTACCGCTGAGTAGGTCGGCGCTACAGTTGAGTACGTCGGCGCTACCTTTTAGTAGGTCGGCGCTCACTTTGAGTAGGTTGGCGCTACAGCTGAGTACGTCGGCGCTACCGTTTAGTAGGTCGGCGCTACCTTTTAGTAGGTCTGCGCCACCGCCAGGTAGTTCGGCGCTACCGCTGAGTAGGTCGGCGCTACCGCTGGGTAAGTCGGCGCTACCGTTTAGTAGGTCGGCGCTACCGCTGGATAGGTCGGCGCTACCGCTGGGTAGGTCGGCGCTACCGCTGAGTAGGTCGGAGCTACCTCTGAGAACGTCGGCGCTACCTTTGAGTAGGTCGGCGCTACCTTTGAGTAGGTCGGCGCAACCGCTAAGTACGTCGGCACTACCGCTGAGTAGGTCGGCGCTAACGCTGAGTAAGTCGGCGCTACCGCTGAGTAGGTCGGCGCTAACGCTGAGTAATTTGGCGCTACCGCTGAGTAGGTCGGCGCTACCTTTTATTTGGTCAGCGCTACCTTTTAGTAGGTCGGCGCCACTGCTAAATAGTTCGGCGCTATCGCTGGGTAGGTCGGCGCTACCGCTGAGTAGGTCGGCGCTACCGCTGAGTAGTTTGGCGCTACCGCTGGGTAGGTCGGCGCTACCTCTGAATACGTCGGCGCTACCTTTTAGTAGGTCGGCGTCACCGCTAAGTAGGTCGGCACTACCGCTGGGTAGGTCGGCGCTACCGCTGGGTAGGTCGGCGCTACCGCCGGGTAAGTTGGCGCTACCGCTGGGTAGTTCGGCGCTACCGCTGGGTAGGTCGGCGCTACCGCTGAGTAGGTCGGCGCTACAGTTGAGTACGTCGGCGCTACCTTTTAGTAGGTCGGCGCTCACTTTGAGTAGGTTGGCGCTACCGCTGGGTAGGTCGGCGATACCTCTGAATATGTCGGCGCTACCTTTTAGTAGGTCGGCGCTACCTTTGAGTAGGTCGGCGTCACCGCTTAGTAGGTCAGTGCTACCGCTGGGTAGGTCGGCGCTACCGCCGGGTAAGTCGGCGCTACCGCTCGGTAGTTCGGCGCTACCGCTGGGTAGGTCGGCGCTACCGGGGAGTATGTCGGCGCTACCTCTGAGTACGTCGGCGCTACCTTTTAGTAGGTCGGCGCTAACTTGGAGTAGGTCGGCGCTAACGCTGAGTAGGTCGGCGCTACTGCTGGGTAGGTCGGCGCAACCGCTGGGTAGGTCGGCGCTACCTCTGAGTACGTCGGCGCTACCTTTTAGTAGGTCGGCGCTACCTTTTAGTAGGTCGGCGCCACCTTTGAGTAGGTCGGCGCCACCGCTAAATAGGTCGGCGCTACCGCTAGGTAGTTCGGCGCTACCTCTGGGTAGGTCGGCGCCACCGCTAAGTAGGTCAGGGCTACCGCTGGGTAGGTCGGGGCTACCGCTGGGTAGGTCGGCGCTACCGCTGGGTAGGTCGGCGCTACCGCTGAGTAGGTCGGCGCAACAGCTGAGTACGTCGGCGCTACCTTTTAGTAGGTCGGTGCTATCTTTGAGTAGGTCGGCGCTACCGCCGGGCAAGTCGGCGCTACCGCTGGGTAGGTCAACGCTACCGCTGAGTAGGTCGGCGCTACAGTTCAGTACGTCGGCGCTACCTTTTAGTAGGTCGGCGCTACCTTTTAGTAGGTCGGCGCGACCTTTGAGTAGGTCGGCGCCACCGCTAAGTAGGTCGGCGCTACCGCTTGGTAGGTCGACGCTACCGCTGGGTAGGTCGGCGCTACCGCCGGGTAGGTTGGCGCTACCGCTGGGTAGGTCGGCCCTACCGCTAAGTAGGTCGGCGCTACAGCTGAGTACGTCGGCGCTACCTTTTAGTAGGTCGGCGCTACCTTTTAGTAGGTCTGCGCCGCCGCCAAGTAGTTCGGCGCTACCGCTGAGTAGGTCGGCGCTACCGCTGGATAGGTCGGCGCTACCGCTGGGTAGGTCGGAGCTACCTCTGAGAACGTCGGCGCTACCTTTGAGTAGGTCGGCGCAACCGCTAAGTACGTCGGCGCTACCGCTGAGTAGGTCGGCGCTAACGCTGAGTAAGTCGGCGCTACCGCTGAGTAGGTCGGCGCTACCGCCGGGTAAGTCGGCGCTACCGCTGGGTAGTTCGGCGCTACCGCTGGGTAGGTCGGCGCAACCAGGGAGTAGGTCGGCGCTACCTCTGAGTACGTCGGCGCTTCCTTTTAGTTGGTCGGCGCTAACTTTGAGTAGGTCGGCGCTACCGCTGAGTAGGTCGGCGCTACCGCTGGGTAGGTCGGCGCAACCGCTGGGTAGGGTAGCGCTACCTCTGAGTACGTCGGCGCTACCTTTTAGTAGGTCGGCGCTACCTTTTAGTAGGTCGGCGCAACCTTTGAGTAGGTCGGCGCCACCGATAATTAGGTCGGCGCTACCGCTGGGTTTTTCGGCGCTACCTCTGGGTAGGTCGGCGCCACCGCTAAGTAGGTCGGGGCTACCGCTGGTAGGTCGGGGCTACCGCTAGGTAGGTCGGCGCTACCGCTGGGAAGGTCGGCGCTACCGCTGAGTACGTCGGCGCTACCTTTTAGTAGGTCGGCGCTACCTTTGAGTAGGTCGGCGCTACCGCCAGGCAAGTCGGCGCTACTGCCGGGTAGGTCGGCGCTACCGCTGGGTAGGTCGGCGCTACCGCTGGGTAGGTCGGCGCTACCGTTGGGTAAGTCGGCGCTACTGCTGAGTAGGTCGGCGCTACAGTTGAGTACGTCGGCACTACCTTTTAGTAGGTCGGCGCTACATTTTAGTAGGTCGGCGCGACCTTTGAGTAGGTCGGCGCCACCGCTAAGTAGGTCGGCGCTACCGCTTGGTATGTCGGCGCTACCGCTGGGTAGGTCGGCGCTACCGCTGAGTAGGTCGGCGCTACCGCTGAGAAGGTCGGCGCTACCGCTGGGTAGGTCGGTGCTACCGCTGGGTAGGTCGGTGCTACCACTGGGTAGGTCGGAGCTACCTCTGAGTACGTCGGCGCTACCTTTTAGTAGGTCGGCGCTACCGCTGAGTAGGTCGGCGCTACCGCTGGGTAAGTCGGCGCTACCGTTTTGTAGGTCGGCACTACCTTTAATTGGTCTGCGCCACCGCCGGGTAGGTCGGCGCTACCGCTGGGTAGGTCCGCGCTACCGCTGGGTAGGTCGGCGCTACCGCTGAGTAGGTCGGCGCTACCTTTTAGTAGGTCGGCGCTACCTTTTAGTAGGTCGACGCGACCAGTTAGTAGGTCGGCGCTACCGCTGGGTAGGTCGGCGCTACCGCTGAGTAGGTCGGCGCTACCGCTGAGTAGGTCGGCGCTACCGCTGGGTAGGTCGGTGCTACCGCTGGGTAGGTCGGCGCTACCTCTGAGTACGTCGGCGCTACCTTTTAGTAGGTCGGCGCTACCGCTGAGTAGGTCGGCGCTACCGCTTGGTAGGTCGGCGCTACCGCTGGGTATGTCTACGCTACCGCTAAGTAGGTCGGCGCTACCGCTGAGTAGGTCGGCGCTACCGCTGAGTAGGTCGGCGCTACCTCTGAGTACGTCGGCGCTACCTTTTAGTAGGTCGGTGCTAACTTTAGCAGGTCGGCGCCACCTCTAAGTAGGTCGGCGCTACCGCCGGGTAGGTCGGCGCTTCCGCCGGGTAAGTCGGCGCTACCGCTGGAAAGGTCGGCGCTACCGCTGGGTAGGTCGGTGCTAACGCTGAGTAGGTCGGCACTACAGTTGAGTACGTCGGCGCTACCTTTTAGTAGGTCGGCGCTACCTTTTAGTAGGTCGGCGCTACCTTTGAGTAGGTCGGCGCCACCGCTAAGTAGGTCGGCGCTACTGCTGGGTAGGTCGGCGCTACTGCTGGGTAGGTCGGCGCTACCGCTGAGTAGGTCGGCGCTACCGCTGGGTAGGTCGGCGCTACCGCTGGGTAGGTCGGCGCTACCTCTGAATACGTCGGCGCTACCTTTTAGTATGTCGGCGCTTCCTTTGAGTAGGTCGGCGCCACCACTAAGTATGTCGGCACTACTTTTTAGTAGGTCGGCGCTACATTTGAGTAGGTCGATGCCACCGCTAACTAGGTCGTCGCTAACGATAAGTAGGTCGGCGCTACCTCTGAGTACGTCGGTGCTACCTTTGAGTAGGTCGGTGCTACCTTTTAGTAGGTACTCAGGAGTAGCAGCGACGTACTCAGGAGTATCGCCGACGTACTCAGGAGTATCGCCGACGTACTCAGGATTAGCGCCGACGTGCTCAAGAGTAGCGCCGACGTGCTCAGGAGTAGCGCCGACGTGCTTAGGAGTAGCGCCGACGTGCTCAGGAATAGCGCCGACGTGCTCAGTTGTCGTGACGACGTGCTCAGGAGTAGCGCCGACGTACTCAGAAGTAGCAGCGACGTACTCAGGAGTTGCGACGACGTACTTAGGAGTAGGTCGGCGCTACCGCTGGGTAGGTCGGCGCTACCTCTGAATACGTCGGCGCTACCTTTTAGTAGGTCGGCGTCACCGCTAAGTAGGTCGTCGCTACCGCTGGGTAGGTCGGCGCTATTGCTGGGTAGGTCGGCGCTACCGCCGGGTAAGTCGGCGCTACCGCTCGGTAGTTCGGCGCTACCGCTGGGTAGGTCGGCGCTACCGCTGAGTAAGTCGGCGCTACAGTTGAGTACGTCGGCGCTACCTTTTAGTACGTCGGCGCTAACTTTGAGTAGGTCGGCGCTACCGCTGGGTAGGTCGGCGATACCTCTGAATACGTCGGCGCTACCTTTTAGTAGGTCGGCACTACCTTTGAGTAGGTCTGCGTCACCGCTAAGTAGGTCGGCGCTACCGCTGAGTAGGTCAGCGCTACAGTAGAGTACGTCGGCACTACCTTTTAGTAGGTCAGCGCTACCTTTTAGTAGGTCGGCGCGACCTTTGAGTAGGTCGGCGCCACCGCTAAGTAGGTCGGCGCTACCGCTTGGTATGTCGGCGCTACCGCTGGGTAGGTCGGCGCTACCGCTGAGTAGGTCGGCGCTACCGCTGGGTAGGTCGGCGCTACCGCTGAGTAGGTCGGCGCTACAGTTGAGTACGTCGGCGTTACCTTTTAGTAGGTCGGCGCTAACTTTAAGTAGGTCGGCGCTACCGCTGGGTAGGTCGGCGATACCTCTGAATACGTCGGCGCTACCTTTTAGTAGGTCGGCGCTACCTTTGAGTAGGTCGGCGTCACCGCTAAGTAGGTCGGCGCTACCGCTGGGTAGGTCGGCGCTACCGCGTGGTAGGTCGGCGCTACCGCTGGGTAGGTCGGCGCTACCGCTGGGTAGGTCGGCGCTACCGCTGGGTAGGTCGGCGCTACCGCTGAGTAGGTCGGCGCTACCGCTGGGTAAGTCGGCGCTACCGCTGAGTAGGTCGGCGCTACAGTTGAGTACGTCGGCACTACCTTTTAGTAGGTCGGCGCTACCTTTTAGTAGGTCGGCGCGACCTTTGAGTAGGTCGGCGCCACCGCTAAGTAGGTCGGCGCTACCGCTTGGTATGTCGGCGCTACCGCTGAGTAGGTCGGCGCTACCGCTGAGTAGGTCGGCGCTACCGCTGAGTAGGTCGGCGCTACCGCTGGGTAGGTTGGTGCTACCGCTGGGTAGGTCGGCGCTACCTCTGAGAACGTCGGCGCTACCTTTTAGTAGGTCAGCGCTACCGCTGAGTAGGTCGGCGCTACCATTTTGTAGGTCGGCGCTACCTTTGAGTAGGTCTGCGCCACCGCCGGGTAGGTCGGCGCTACCGCTGGGTAGGTCCGCGCTACCGCTGTGTAGGTCGGCGCTACCGCTGGGTAGGTGGGCGCTACCGCTGAGTAGGTTGGCGCTACGGCTGACTACGTTGGCGTTACCTTTTAGTAGGTCGGCGCTTCTGCCTGGTAGGTCGGCGCTACCGCTGGGTATGTCTACGCTACCGCTAAGTAGGTCGGCGGTACCGCTGAGTAGGTCGGCGCTACCTCTGAGTACGTCGGCGCTACCTTTTAGTAGGTCGGTGCTAACTTTAGCAGGTCGGCGCCACCTCTAAGTAGGTCGGCGCTACCGCCAGGTAGGTCGGCGCTTCCGCCGGGTAGGTCGGCGCTACCGCTGGGAAGGTTGGCGCTACCGCTGGGTAGGTTGGTGCTAACGCTGAGTAGGTCGGAGCTACAGTTGAGTACGTCGGCGCTACCTTTTAGTAGGTCGGCGCTACCTTTTAGTAGTTCGGCGCTACCTTTGAGTAGGTCGGCGCCACCACTAAGTAGGTCGGCGCTACCGCTGGGTAGGTCGGCGCTACCGCTGGGTAGGTCGGTGCTATCGCTAAGTAGGTCGGCGCTACCGCTGGGTAGGTCGGCGCTACCTCTGAATACGTCGGCGCTACCTTTTAGTATGTCGGCGCTTCCTTTGAGTAGGTCGGCGCCACCTCTAAGTATGTCGGCACTACCTTTTAGTAGGTCGGCGCTACATTTGAGTAGGTTGATGCCACCGCTAACTAGGTCGGCGCTAATCCTGAGTACGTCGGCGCTACCTCTGAGTACGTCGGCGCTACCTTTGAGTAGGTCAGTGCTACTTTTTAGTAGGTACTCAGGAGTAGCAGCGACGTACTCAGGAGTATCGCCGACGTACTCAGGAGTAGCGCCGACGTACTCAGGATTAGCGCCGACGTACTCAGGAGTAGCGCCGACGTACTTAGGAGTAGCGCCGACGTACTCGGGAGTAGCGCCGACGTACTCAGGAGTAGCGCAGACGTACTCAGGAGTAGCGCCGACGTGCTCAGGAGTAGCGCTGACGTGCTCAGGAGTAGCGCCGATGTGCTCAGGAGTAGCGCCGACGTGCTCAGGAGTAGCGCCGATGTGCTCAGGAGTAGCGCCGACGTACTTATGAGTATCGCCGACGTACTCAGGAGTAGCGCCGACGTGCTCAGGAGTATCGCCGACGTGCTTAGGAGTAGCGCCGACGTGCTCAAGAATAGCGCCGACGTGCTTAGTAGTAGTGACGACGTGCTCAGGAGTAGCACCGACGTACTCAGGAGTAGCAGCGACGTACTCAGGAGTTGCGCCGACGTACTTAGGATTAGCGCCGACGTACTCAGGAGTAGCGCCGACTTACTCAGGAGTAGCACCGACGTACTCAGGAGTAGCGCCGACGTACTCGGGAGTAGCGCCGACGTACTCGGGAGTAGCGTCGACGTACTCGGGATTAGCGTCGACGTACTCGGGAGTAGCGTCGACGTACTCAGGAGTTGCAGCGACGTACTCAGTAGTATCCCCGACGTACTCAGGAGTAGCGTTGACGTACTCAGGAGTAGCTTAGAAATACTCAGGATTAGCGCAGACGTACTCGGGAGTAGCGTCGACGTACTCGGGAGTAGCGCCGACGTACTCAGGAGTAGCTTAGAAATACTCAGGATTAGCGAAGACGTACTTAGGAGTAGCGCCGACGAACTCAGAAGTAGCGCAAACTTACTCAGGAGTAGCGCCGACGTACTCAGGAGTAGCGAAGACGTACTCAGGTGTAGCGACGACGTGCTCAGGAGTAGCGCGGACGTACTCAGGAGTAGCAGCGACGTACTCAGGAGTAGCGCCGACGTACTCAGGAGTAGCGCCGACGTAATAAGGAGTAACGCCGACGTACTCAGGAGTAGCGCCGACGTGCTCGGGAGTAGCGCCCAGGTGCTCAGGAGTAGCGCCGACGTGCTCAGGAGTAGCGCCGACGTGCTCAAGAGTAGCGCCGACGTGCTCAGGAGTAGCGCCGACGTGCTCAGGAGTAGCGCCGACGTGCTCAGGAGTAGCGCCGACGTGCTCAGGAGTAGCGCCGACGTACTCAGGTGTAGCGCCGACGTACTCAGGAGTAGCGCCGACGTACTCATGAGTATCGCCGACGTACTCATGAGTAGCGCCGACGTGCTCAGGAGTATCGCCGACGTGCTCAGGAGTAGCGCCGACGTGCTCAGGAAAATCGCCGACGTGCTCAGTAGTAGCGCCGACGTACTCAGGAGTAGCAGCGAAGTAATCAGGAGTAGCAGCGACGTACTCAGGTGTAGCGCCGACGTACTCAGGAGTAGCGACGACGTACTCAGGAGTAGCGACGACGTACTCGGGAGTAGCGCCGACGTGCTCAGGAGTAGCGCCGACGTGGTCAGCAGAGTAGCGCCGACGTGCTCAGTAGTAGCGCCGACGTGCTCAGGAGTAGCGCCGACGTAGTTAGGATTAGCGCCGACGTACTCAGGAGTAGCGCCGACTTACTCAGGAGTAGCGCCGACGTCCTCAGGAGTAGCGCCGACGTACTCGGGAGTAGCGCCGACGTACTCGGGAGTAGCGTCGACGTTCTCGGGAGTAGCGTCGACGTACTCGGGAGTAGCGTCGACGTACTCAGGAGTAGCAGCGACGTACTCAGTAGTATCCCCGACGTACTCAGGAGTAGCGTTGACGTACTCAGGAGTAGCTTGGAAATACTCAGGATTAGCGCAGACGTACTTGGGAGTAGCGTCGACGTACTCGGGAGTAGCGTCGACGTACTCAGGAGTAGCAGCGACGTACTCAGGTGTAGCGCCGACGTACTCAGGAGTAGCGCCGACGTACTCAGGAGTAGCGACGACGTACTCGGGAGTAGCGCCGACGTGCTCAGGAGTAGCGCCCAGGTGCTCAGGAGTAGCGCCGACGTGCTCAAGAGTAGCGCCGACGTGCTCAGGAGTAGCGCCGACGTGCTCAGGAGTAGCGCCGACGTGCTCAGGAGTAGCGCCGACGTACTCAGGTGTAGCGCCGACGTACTCAGGAGTAGCGCCGACGTACTCAGGAGTAGCAGCGACGTACTCAGGAGTTGCGCCGACGTACTTAGGAGTAGGTCGGCGCTACCGCTGGGTAGGTCGGCGCTACCTCTGAATACGTCGGCGCTACCTTTTAGTTGGTCGGCGTCATCGCTAAGTAGGTCGGCGCTACCGCTGGGTAGGTCGGCGCTACCGCTGGGTAGGTCGACGCTACCGCCGGGTAAGTCGGCGCTACCGCTGGGTAGTTCGTCGCTACCGCTGGGTAGGTCGGCGCTACCGCTGAGTAGGTCGGCGCTACAGTTGAGTAGGTCGGCGCCACCACTAAGTATGTCGGCACTACCTTTTAGTAGGTCGGCGCTACATTTGAGTAGGTCGATGCCACCGCTTACTAGGTCGTCGCTACCGCTAAGTAGGTCGGCGCTACCTCTGAGTACGTCGGCGCTACCATTGAGTAGGTCTGTGCTACCTTTTAGTAGGTACTCAGGAGTAGCAGCGACGTACTCAGGAGTATCGTCGACGTACTCAGGAGTAGCGCCGACGTACTCAGGATTAGCGCCGACGTACTCAGGAGTAGCGCCGACGTATTTAGGAGTAGCGCCGACGTACTCAGGAGTAGCGCCGACGTACTCAAAAGTAGCGCAGACGTTCTCAGGAGTAGCGCCGACGTGCTCAGGAGTAGCGCCGACGTGCTCAGGAGTAGCGCCGACGTGCTCAGGAGTAGCGCTGACGTGCTTAGGAGTAGCGCCGACGTGCTCAGGAATAGCGCCGACGTGCTCAGTTGTAGTGACGACGTGCTCAGGAGTAGCGCTGACGTACTCAGGAGTAGCAGCGACGTACTCAGGAGTTGCGACGACGTACTTAGGAGTAGGTCGGCGCTACCGCTAAGTAGGTCGGCGCTACCTCTGAATACGTCGGCGCTACCTTTTAGTAGGTCGGAGCTACCTTTGAGAAGGTCGGCGTCACCGCTAAGTAGGTCGGCGCTACCGCTGGGTAGGTCGGCGATACCGCCGGGTAAGTCGGCGCTACCGCTGGGTAGTTCGGCGCTACCGCTGGGTAGGTTGGCGCTACCGCTGAGTAGGTCGGCGCTACAGTTGAGTACGTCGGCGCTACCTTTCAGTAGGTCGGCGCTAACTTTGAGTAGGTCGGCGCTACCGCTGGGTAGGTCGGCGATACCTCTGAATACGTCGGCGCTACCTTTTAGTAGGTCGGCGCTACCTTTGAGTAGGTCGGCGTCACCGCTAAGTAGGTCGGCGCTACCGCTGGGTAGGTTGGCGCTACCGCTGGGTAGGTCGGCGCTACCGCTGGGTAGGTCGGCGCTACCGCCGGGTAAGTCGGCGCTACCGCTGGGTATTTCGGCGCTACCGCTGGGTATGTCGGCGCAACCGGGGAGTAGGTCGGCGCTACCTCTGAGTACGTCGGCGCTACCTTTTAGTAGGTCGGCGCTAACTTTGAGTAGGTCGGCGCTACCGCTGAGTAGGTCGGCGCTACCGCTGGGTAGGTCGGCGCAACCGCTGGGTAGGGTTGCGCTACCTCTGAGTACGTCGGCGCTACCTTTTAGTAGGTCGGCGCTACCTTTTAGTAGGGCGGCGCCACCTTTGAGTAGGTCGGCGCCACCGCTAAGTAGGTCGGCGCTACCGCTGGGTAGTTCGGCGCTACCTCTGGGTAGGTCGGCGCCACCGCTAAGTAGGTCGGGGCTACCGCTGGTAGGTCAAGGCTGCAGCTAGGTAGGTCGGCGCTACCGCTGGGTAGGTCGGCGCTACCGCTGAGTACGTCGGCGCTACCTTTTAGTAGGTCGGCGCTACCTTTGAGTAGGTCGGCGCTACCGCCAGGCAAGTCGGCGCTACCGCCGGGTACGTCGGCGCTACCGCTGGGTAGGTCGGCGCTACCGCTGGGTAGGTCGGCGATACCGCCGGGTAAGTCGGCGCTACCGCTGGGTAGTTCGGCGCTACCGCTGGGTAGGTTGGCGCTACCGCTGAGTAGGTCGGCGCTACAGTTGAGTACGTCGGCGCTACCTTTCAGTAGGTCGGCGCTAACTTTGAGTAGGTCGGCGCTACCGCTGGGTAGGTCGGCGATACCTCTGAATACGTCGGCGCTACCTTTTAGTAGGTCGGCGCTACCTTTGAGTAGGTCGGCGTCACCGCTAAGTAGGTCGGCGCTACCGCTGGGTAGGTTGGCGCTACCGCGTGGTAGGTCGGCGCTACCGCTGGGTAGGTCGGCGCTACCGCTGGGTAGGTCGGCGCTACCGCCGGGTAAGTCGGCGCTACCGCTGGGTAGTTCGGCGCTACCGCTGGGTATGTCGGCGCAACCGGGGAGTAGGTCGGCGCTACCTCTGAGTACGTCGGCGCTACCTTTTAGTAGGTCGGCGCTAACTTTGAGTAGGTCGGCGCTACCGCTGAGTAGGTCGGCGCTACCGCTGGGTAGGTCGGCGCAACCGCTGGGTAGGGTTGCGCTACCTCTGAGTACGTCGGCGCTACCTTTTAGTAGGTCGGCGCTACCTTTTAGTAGGGCGGCGCCACCTTTGAGTAGGTCGGCGCCACCGCTAAGTAGGTCGGCGCTACCGCTGGGTAGTTCGGCGCTACCTCTGGGTAGGTCGGCGCCACCGCTAAGTAGGTCGGGGCTACCGCTGGTAGGTCAAGGCTGCAGCTAGGTAGGTCGGCGCTACCGCTGGGTAGGTCGGCGCTACCGCTGAGTACGTCGGCGCTACCTTTTAGTAGATCGGCGCTACCTTTGAGTAGGTCGGCGCTACCGCCAGGCAAGTCGGCGCTACCGCCGGGTACGTCGGCGCTACCGCTGGGTAGGTCGGCGCTACCGCTGGGTAGGTCGGCGCTACCGTTGGGTAAGTCGGCGCTACCGCTGAGTAGGTCGGCGCTACAGTTGAGTACGTCGGCACTACCTTTTAGTAGGTCAGCGCTACCTTTTAGTTGGTCGGCGCGACCTTTGAGTAGGTCGGCGCCACCGCTAAGTAGGTCGGCGCAACCGCTTGGTATGTCGGCGCTACCGCTGGGTAGGTCGGCGCTACCGCTGAGCAGGTCGGCGCTACCGCTGAGTAGGTCGGCGCTACCGCTGGGTAGGTCGGTGCTACCGCTGGGTAGGTCGGCGCTACCTCTGAATACGTCGGCGCTACCTTTTAGTAGGTCGGCGCTACCGCTGAGTAGGTCGGCGCTACCGCTGGGTAAGTCGGCGCTACCGTTTTGTAGGTCGGCGCTACCTTTGAGTAGGTCTGCGCCACCGCCGGGTAGGTCGGCGCTACCGCTGGGTAGGTCCGCGCTACCGCTGTGTAGGTCGGCGCTACCGCTGGGTAGGTGGGCGCTACCACTGAGTAGGTTGGCGCTACGGCTGACTACGTTGGCGTTACCTTTTAGTAGGTCGGCGCTTCTGCCGGGTAGGTCGGCGCTACCGCTGGGTATGTCTACGCTACCGCTAATTAAGTCGGCGGTACCGCTGAGTAGGTCGGCGCTACCGCTGAGTAGGTCGGCGCTACCTTTTAGTAGGTCGGCGCTACCTTTTAGTAGGTTGGCGCCACCTTTGAGTAGGTCGGCGCCACCGCTAAATAGGTCGGCGCTACCGCTGGGTAGGTCGGCGCTACCTCTGGGTAGGTCGGCGCCACCGCTAAGTAGGTCGGGGCTACCGCTGGGTAGGTCGGCGCTACCGCTGGGTAGGTCGGCGTTACCGCTGAGTAGGTCGGCGCAACTGCTGAGTACGTCGGCGCTACCTTTTAGTAGGTCGGCGCTACCTTTGAGTAGGTCGGCGCTAGCGCCGGGCAAGTCGGCGCTACCGCCGGGTAGGTCGGCGCTACCGCTGGGTAGGTCGGCGACACTTCTGAGTAGGTCGGCGCTACAGTTGAGTACGTCGGCGCTACCTTTTAATAGGTCGGCACTACCTTTTAGTAGGTCGGCGAGACCTTTGAGTAGGTCGGCGCCACCGCTAAGTAGGTCGGCGCTACCGCTTGGTAGGTCGGCGCTACCGCTGGGTAGGTCGGCGCTACCGCTGAGTAGGTCGGCGCTACCGCTGAGTAGGTCGGCGCTACCGCTGGGTAGGTTGGTGCTACCGCTGGGTAGGTCGGCGCTACCTCTGAGTACGTCGGCGCTACCTTTTAGTAGGTCGGCGCTACCGCTGAGTAGGTCGGCGCTACCGCCAAGTAGGTCGGCGCTACCGCTGGGTATGTCTACGCTACCGCTAAGTAGGTCGGCGCTACCGCTGAGTAGGTCGGCGCTACCGCTGAGTAGGTCGGCGCTACCTCTGAGTACGTCGGCGCTACCTTTTAGTAGGTCGGTGCTAACTTTAGCAGGTCGGCGCCACCTCTAAGTAGGTCGGCGCTACCGCCGGGTAGGTCGGCGCTTCCGCCGGGTAGGTCGGCGCTACCGCTGGGAAGGTCGGCGCTACCGCTGGGTAGGTCGTTGCTAACGCTGAGTAGGTCGGCGCTACAGTTGAGTACGTCGGCGCTACCTTTTAGTAGGTCGACGCTACCTTTTAGTAGGTCGGCGCTACCTTTGAGTAGGTCGGCGCCACCGCTAAGTAAGTCGGCGCTACCGCTGGGTAGGTCGGCGCTACCGCTGGGTAGGTCGGCGCTACCGCTGAGTAGGTCGGCGCTACCGCTGGGTAGGTCGCCGCTACCGCTGGGTAGGTCGGCGCTACCTCTGAATACGTCGGCGCTACCTTTTAGTATGTCGGCGCTTCCTTTGAGTAGGTCGGCGCCACTACTAAGTATGTCGGCACTACCTTTTAGTAGGTCGGCGCTACATTTGAGTAGGTCGATGCCACCGCTAACTAGGTCGTCGCTAACGATAAGTAGGTCGGCGCTACCTCTGAGTACGTCGGCGCTACCTTTGAGTAGGTCGGTGCTACCTTTTAGTAGGTACTCAGGGTTAGGTATCGCCGACGTACTCAGGATTAGCGCCGACGTACTCAGGAGTAGCGCCGACGTACTTAGGAGTAGCGCCGACGTACTCGGGAGTAGCGCCGACGTACTCAAAAGTAGCGCAGACGTGCTCAGGAGTAGCGCCGACGTGCTCAGGAGTAGCGCCGACGTGCTCAGGAGTAGCGCCGAGTGCTTAGGAGTAGCGCCGACGTGCTCAGGAATAGCGCCGACGTGCTCAGTTGTAGTGACGACGTGCTCAGGAGTAGCGCCGACGTACTCAGGAGTTGCGCCGACGTACTTAGGAGTAGGTCGGCGTTACCGCTGGGTAGGTCGGCGCTACCTCTGAATACGTCGGCGCTACCTTTTAGTAGCTCGGCGTCACCGCTAAGTAGGTCGGCGCTACCGCTGGGTAGGTCGGCGCTACCGCCGGGTAAGTCGGCGCTACCGCTGGGTAGTTCGGCGCTACCGCTGGGTAGGTCGGCGCTACCGCTGAGTAGGTCGGCGCTACAGTTGAGTACGTCGGCGCTACCTTTTAGTAGGTCGGCGCTAACTTTGAGTAGGTCGGCGCTACCGCTGGGTAGGTCAGCGATACCTCTGAATACGTCGGCGCTACCTTTTAGTAGGTCGGCGCTACCTTTGAGTAGGTCGGCGTCACCGCTAAGTAGGTCGGCGCTACCGCTGGGTAGGTCGGCGCTACCGCTGGGTAGGTCGGCGCTACCGCTGGGTAGGTCGGCGCTACCGCTGGGTAGGTCGGCGCTACCGCTGGGTAGGTCGGCGCTACCGCTGGGTAGGTCGGCGCTACCGCTGAGTAGGTCGGCGCTACCGCTGGGTAGGTCGGCGCTACCGCTGAGTAGGTCGGCGCTACAGTTGAGTACGTCGGCACTACCTTTTAGTAGGTCGGCGCTACCTTTTAGTAGGTCGGCGCGACCTTTGAGTAGGTCGGCGCCACCGCTAAGTAGGTCGGCGCTACCGCTTGGTATGTCGGCGCTACCGCTGGGTAGGTCGGCGCTACCGCTGAGTAGGTCGGCGCTAACGCTGGGTAGGTCGGCGCTACCGCTGAGTAGGTCGGCGCTACAGTTGAGTACGTCGGCGCTACCTTTTAGTAGGTCGGCGCTAACTTTAAGTAGGTCGGCGCTACCGCTGGGTAGGTCGGCGATACCTCTGAATACGTCGGCGCTACCTTTTAGTAGGTCGGCGCTACCTTTGAGTAGGTCGGCGTCACCGCTAAGTAGGTCGGCGCTACCGCTGGGTAGGTCGGCGCAACCGCGTGGTAGGTCGGCGCTACCGCTGGGTAGGTCGGCGCTACCGCTGGGTAGGTCGGCGCTACCGCTGGGTAGGTCGGCGCTACCGCTGGGTAGGTCGGCGCTACTGCTGGGTAGGTCGGCGCTACCGCTGGGTAGGTCGGCGCTACCGCTGAGTAGGTCGGCGCTACCGCTGGGTAAGTCAGCGCTACCGCTGAGTAGGTCGGCGCTACAGTTGAGTACGTCGGCACTACCTTTTAGTAGGTCGGCGCTACCTTTCAGTAGGTCGGCGCGACCTTTGAGTAGGTCGGCGCCACCGCTAAGTAGGTCGGCGCTACCGCTTGGTATGTCGGCGCTACCGCTGGGTAGGTCGGTGCTACCGCTGAGTAGGTCGGCGCTACCGCTGAGTAGGTCGGCGCTACCGCTGGGTAGGTCGGTGCTACCGCTGGGTAGGTCGGCGCTACCTCTGAGTACGTCGGCGCTACCTTTTAGTAGGTCAGCGCTACCGCTGAGTAGGTCGGCGCTACCGCTGGGTAAGTCGGCGCTACCGTTTTGTAGGTCGGCGCTACCTTTGAGTAGGTCTGCGCCACCGCCGGGTAGGTCGGCGCTACCGCTGGGTAGGTCCGCGCTACCGCTGTGTAGGTCGGCGCTACCGCTGGGTAGGTGGGCGCTAACGCTGAGTAAGTTGGCGCTACGGCTGACTACGTTGGCGTTACCTTTTAGTAGGTCGGCGCTTCTGCCGGGTAGGTCGGCGCTACCGCTGGGTATGTCTACGCTACCGCTAAGTAGGTCGGCGGTACCGCTGAGTAGGTCGGCGCTACCGCTGAGTAGGTCGGCGCTACCTCTGAGTACGTCAGCGCTACCTTTTAGTAGGTCGGTGCTAACTTTAGCAGGTCGGCGCCACCTCTAAGTAGGTCGGCGCTACCGCCGGGTCGGTCGGCGCTACCGCTGGGTAGGTCGGTGCTAACGCTGAGTAGGTCGGCGCTACAGTTGAGTACGTCGGCGCTACCTTTTAGTAGGTCGGCGCTACCTTTTAGTAGGTCGGCGCTACCTTTTAGTTGGTCGGCGCTACCTTTGAGTAGGTCGGCGCCACCGCTAAGTAGGTCGGCGCTACCGCTGGGTAGGTCGGCGCTACCGCTGGGTAGGTCGGTGCTATCGCTGAGTAGGTCCTCGCTACCGCTGGGTAGGTCGGCGCTACCGCTGGGTAGGTCGGCGCTACCTCTGAATACGTCGGCGCTACCTTTTAGTATGTCGGCGCTTCCTTTGAGTAGGTCGGCGCCACCACTAAGTATGTCGGCACTACCTTTTAGTAGGTCGGCGCTACATTTGAGTAGGTCGATGCCACCGCTAACTAGGTCGGCGCTAATCCTGAGTACGTCGGCGCTACCTCTGAGTACGTCGGCGCTACCTTTGAGTAGGTCAGTGCTACGTTTTAGTAGGTACTCAGGAGTAGCAGCGACGTACTCAGGAGTATCGCCGACGTACTCAGGAGTAGCGCCGACGTACTCAGGATTAGCGCCGACGTACTCAGGAGTAGCGCCGACGTACTTAGGAGTAGCGCCGACGTACTCGGGAGTAGCGCCGACGTACTCAGGAGTAGCGCCGATGTGCTCAGAAGTAGCGCCGACGTGCTCAGGAGTAGCGCCGATGTGCTCAGGAGTAGCGCCGACGTACTTATGAGTATCGCCGACGTACTCAGGAGTAGCGCCGACGTGCTCAGGAGTATCGCCGACGTGCTTAGGAGTAGCGCCGACGTGCTCAGGAATAGCGCCGACGTGCTCAGTAGTAGTGACGACGTTCTCAGGAGTAGCGCCGACGTACTCAGGAGTAGCAGTGACGTACTCAGGAGTTGCGCCGACGTACTTAGGAGTAGCGCCGACGTACTCAGGAGTAGCGCCGACTTACTCAGGAGTAGCGCCGACGTACTCAGGAGTAGCGCCGACGTACTCGGGAGTAGCGCCGACGTACTCGGGAGTAGCGTCGACGTACTCGGGAGTAGCGTCGACGTACTCGGGAGTAGCGTCGACGTACTTAGGAGTAGCAGCGACGTACTCAGTAGTATCCCCGACGTACTCAGGAGTAGCGTTGACGTACTCAGGAGTAGCTTAGAAATACTTAGGATTAGCGCAGACGTACTCGGGAGTAGCGTCGACGTACTCGGGAGTAGCGTCGACGTACTCAGGAGTAGCAGCGACGTACTCAGTAGTAGCCCCGACCTACTCAGGAGTAGCGCCGACGTACTCAGGAGTAGCTTAGAAATACTCAGGATTAGCGCCGACGTACTCAGGAGTAGCCCCGACGTACTCAGGAGTAGCGAAGACGTACTCAGGAGTAGCGCCGACGTGCTCAGCAGTAGCGCCGACGTGCTCAGGAGTAGCGCCGACAAGCTCAGGAGTAACGCCAACGTGCTCAGGAATAGCGCCGACGTGCTCAGGTGTAGCGACGACGTGCTCAGGAGTAGCGCCGACGTACTCAGGAGTAGCAGCGACGTACTCAGGAGTAG
Source organism: Anisus vortex (assembly GCA_949126835.1). Classification (NCBI taxonomy): domain Eukaryota; kingdom Metazoa; phylum Mollusca; class Gastropoda; family Planorbidae; genus Anisus; species Anisus vortex. The sequence continues at coordinate 63,685 of OX421502.1, read as the reverse complement.
CGCCGACGTACTCAGGAGTAGCGCCGACGTAATAAGGAGTAGCGCCGACGTACTCAGGAGTAGCGCCGACGTGCTCGGGAGTAGCGCCCAGGTGCTCAGGAGTAGCGCCGACGTGCTCAGGAGTAGCGCCGACGTGCTCAGGAGTAGCGCCGACGTGCTCAGGAGTAGCGCCGACGTGCTCAGGAGTAGCGCCGACGTGCTCAGGAGTAGCGCTGACGTGCTCAGGAGTAGCGCCGACGTACTCAGGTGTAGCGCCGACGTACTCAGGAGTAGCGCCGACGTACTCATGAGTATCGCCGACGTACTCATTAGTATCGCCGACGTGCTCAGGAGTATCGCCGACGTGCTCAGGAGTAGCGCCGACGTGCTTAGGAAAAGCGCCGACGTGCTCAGTAGTAGCGCCGACGTACTCAGGAGTAGCAGCGACGTACTCAGGAGTAGCAGCGACGTACTCAGGAGTAGCGCCGACGAACTCAGGAGTAGCGCCGACGTACTCAGGAGTAGCGCCGACGTACAGTACTCGGGAGTAGCGCCGACGTACTCGGGAGTGGCGCCGACGTACTCAGGACTGGCACCGACGTACTCAGGACTGGCGCCGACGTACTCAGGAGTGGCGCCGATGTAATCAGTAGTCGCGCTGACGTACTTAGGAGTAGCGCAGAAGTACTCAGGAGTACCGACGATGTTTTCAGGAGTAGCGCCTACGTACTCAGGAGTAGCGCCGACGTACTCGGGAGTAGCGCCGACATACTCGAGAGTAGCGCCGACGTGCTCAGGAGTAGCGCCGACGTGGTCAGCAGAGTAGCGCCAACGTGCTCAGTAGTAGCGCCGACGTGCTCAGGAGTAGCAGCGACGTACTCAGGAGTAGCGCCGACGTCCTCAGGAGTAGCGACGACGTGCTCAGGAGTAGCGCCGACGTAATCAGGAGTAGCAGCGACGTACTCAGGTGTAGCGCCGACGTACTCAGGAGTAGCGCCGACGTACTCAGGAGGAGTAGCGTCGACGTACTCAGGAGTAGCGCCGACGTGCTCAGGAGTAGCGCCGACGTGCTCAGGAGTAGCGCCGACAAGCTCAGGAGTAACGCCGACGTGCTCAATAATAGCGCCGACGTGCTCAGGTGTAGCGACGACGTGCTCAGGAGTAGCGCCGACGTGCTCAGGAGTAGCGCCGACGTGCTCAGGAGTAGCGCCGATGTGCTCAGGAGTAGCGCCGACGTGCTCAGGAGTAGCGCCGATGTGCTCAGGAGTAGCGCCGACGTACTTATGAGTATCGCCGACGTACTCAGGAGTAGCGCCGACGTGCTCAGGAGTATCGCCGACGTGCTTAGGAGTAGCGCCGACGTGCTCAGGAATAGCGCCGACGTGCTCAGTAGTAGTGACGACGTGCTCAGGAGTAGCGCCGACGTACTCAGGAGTAGCAGTGACGTACTCAGGAGTTGCGCCGACGTACTTAGGAGTAGCGCCGACGTACTCAGGAGTAGCGCCGACTTACACAGGAGTAGCGCCGACGTACTCAGGAGTAGCGCCGACGTACTCGGGAGTAGCACCGACGTACTCGGGAGTAGCGTCGACGTACTCGGGAGTAGCGTCGACGTACATAGGAGTAGCAGCGACGTACTCAGTAGTATCCCCGACGTACTCAGGAGTAGCGTTGACGTACTCAGGAGTAGCTTAGAAATACTCAGGATTAGCGCAGACGTACTCGGGAGTAGCGTCGACGTACTCGGGAGTAGCGTCGACGTACTCAGGAGTAGCAGCGACGTACTCAGTAGTAGCCCCGACGTACTCAGGAGTAGCGCCGACGTACTCAGGAGTAGCTTAGAAATACTCAGGATTAGCGCCGACGTACTCAGGAGTAGCGCCGACGTACTCAGGAGTAGCGAAGGCGTACTCAGGAGTAGCGCCGACGTGCTCAGCAGTAGCGCCGACGTGCTCAGGAGTAGCGCCGACAAGCTCAGGATTAACGCCAACGTGCTCAGGAATAGCGCCGACGTGCTCAGGTGTAGCGACGACGTGCTCAGGAGTAGCGCCGACGTACTCAGGAGTAGCAGCGACGTACTCACGAGTAGCGCCGACGTACTCAGGAGTAGCGCCGACGTAATAAGGAGTAGCGCCGACGTACTCAGGAGTAGCGCCGACGTGCTCGGGAGTAGCGCCCAGGTGCTCAGGAGTAGCGCCGACGTGCTCAGGAGTAGCGCCGACGTGCTCAGGAGTAGCGCCGACGTGCTCAGGAGTAGCGCCGACGTGCTCAGGAGTAGCGCCGACGTGCTCAGGAGTAGCGCCGACGTACTCAGGAGTAGCGAAGGCGTACTCAGGAGTAGCGCCGACGTGCTCAGCAGTAGCGCCGACGTGCTCAGGAGTAGCGCCGACAAGCTCAGGAGTAACGCCAACGTGCTCAGGAATAGCGCCGACGTGCTCAGGTGTAGCGACGACGTGCTCAGGAGTAGCGCCGACGTACTCAGGAGTAGCAGCGACGTACTCAGGAGTAGCGCCGACGTACTCAGGAGTAGCGCCGACGTAATAAGGAGTAGCGCCGACGTACTCAGGAGTAGCGCCGACGTGCTCGGGAGTAGCGCCCAGGTGCTCAGGAGTAGCGCCGACGTGCTCAGGAGTAGCGCCGACGTGCTCAGGAGTAGCGCCGACGTGCTCAGGTGTAGCGCCGACGTACTCAGGAGTAGCGCCGACGTACTCATGAGTATCGCCGACGTACTCATGAGTAGCGCCGACGTGCTCAGGAGTATCGCCGACGTGCTCAGGAGTAGCGCCGACGTGCTCAGGAAAAGCGCCGACGTGCTCAGTAGTAGCGCCGACGTACTCAGGAGTAGCAGCGACGTACTCAGGAGTAGCAGCGACGTACTCAGGAGTAGCGCCGACGAACTCAGGAGTAGCGCCGACGTACTCAGGAGTAGCGCCGACGTACAGTACTCGGGAGTAGCGCCGACGTACTCGGGAGTGGCGCCGACGTACTCAGGACTGGCGCCGACGTACTCAGGACTGGCGCAGACGTACTCAGGAGTGGCGCCGATGTAATCAGTAGTCGCGCTGACGTACTTAGGAGTAGCGCAGACGTACTCAGGAGTACCGCCGACGTTTTCAGGAGTAGCGCCTACGTACTCAGGAGTAGCGCCGACGTACTCAGGAGTAGCGCCGACGTACTCGAGAGTAGCGCCGACGTGCTCAGGAGTAGCGCCGACGTGGTCAGCAGAGTAGCGCCGACGTGCTCAGTAGTAGCGCCGACGTGTTCAGGAGTAGCAGCGACGTACTCAAAAGTAGCGCCGACGTCCTCAGGAGTAGCGACGACGTGCTCAGGAGTAGCGCCGACGTAATCAGGAGTAGCAGCGACGTACTCAGGTGTAGCGCCGACGTACTCAGGAGTAGCGCCGACGTACTCAGGAGTTGCGACGACGTAATCGGGAGTAGCGCCGACGTACTTGGGAGAAGCGTCGACGTACTCGGGAGTAGCGTCGACGTACTCAGGAGTAGCGCCGACGTGCTCAGGAGTAGCGCCGACGTGCTCAGGAGTAGCGCCGACAAGCTCAGGAGTAACGCCGACGTGCTCAATAATAGCGCCGACGTGCTCAGGTGTAGCGACGACGTGCTCAGGAGTAGCGCCGACGTGCTCAGGAGTAGCAGCGACGTACTCAGGAGTATCCCCGACTTACTCAGGAGTAGCGTTGACGTACTCAGGAGTAGCTTAGAAATACTTAGGATTAGCGCAGACGTACTCGGAAGTAGCGTCGACGTACTCAGGAGTAGCGTCGACGTACTCAGGAGTAGCAGCGACGTACTCAGTAGTAGCCCCGACGTACTCAGGAGTAGCGCAGACGTACTCAGGAGTAGCGCCGACGTACTCAGAAGTAGCGCAAACGTACTCAGGAGTAGCGAAGACGTACTCAGGAGTAGCGAAGACGTACTCAGGAGTAGCGCCGACGTGCTCAGCAGTAGCGCCGACGTGCTCAGGAGTAGCGCCGACAAGCTCAGGAGTAACGCCAACGTGCTCAGGAATAGCGCCGACGTGCTCAGGTTTAGCGACGACGTGCTCAGGAGTAGCGCCGACGTACTCAGGAGTAGCAGCGACATACTCAGGAGTAGCGCCGACGTACTCAGGAGTAGCGCCGACGAAATAAGGAGTAGCGCCGACGTGCTCAGGAGTAGCGCCGACGTGCTCAGGACTAGCGCCGACGTGCTCAGGAGTAGCGCCGACGTGCTCAGGAGTAGCGCCGACGTGCTCAGGAGTAGCGCCGACGTGCTCAGGTGTAGCGCCGACGTACTCAGGAGTAGCGCCGACGTACTCATGAGTATCGCCGACGTACTCATGAGTAGCGCCGACGTGCTCAGGAGTATCGCCGACGTGCTCAGGAGTAGCGCCGACGTGCTCAGGAATAGCGCCGACGTGCTCAGTAGTAGCGCCGACGTACTCAGGAGTAGCAGCGACGTACTCAGGAGTAGCAGCGACGTACTCAGGAGTAGCGCCGACGAACTCAGGAGTAGCGCCGACGTACTCAGGAGTAGCGCCGACGTACAGTACTCGGGAGTAGCGCCGACGTACTCGGGAGTGGCGCCGACGTACTCAGGACTGGCGCCGACGTACTCAGGACTGGCGCCGACGTACTCAGGAGTGGCGCCGATGTAATCAGGAGTCGCGCCGACGTACTTAGGAGTAGCGCAGACGTACTCAGGAGTACCGCCGACGTTCTCAGGAGTAGCGCCTACGTACTCAGGAGTAGCGCCGACGTACTCGGGAGTAGCGCCGACGTACTTTAGAGTAGCGCCGACGTGCTCAGGAGTAGCGCCGACGTGCTCAGGAGTAGCGCCGACGTACTCAGGAGTAGCAGCGACGTACTCAGGAGTAACAGCGACGTACTTAGGATTAGCGCCGACGTCCTCAGGAGTAGCGACGACGTGCTCAGGAGTAGCGCCGACGTAATCAGGAGTAGCAGCGACGTACTCAGGTGTAGTGCCGACGTACTCAGGAGTAGCGAAGGCGTACTCAGGAGTAGCGCCGACGTGCTCAGCAGTAGCGCCGACGTGCTCAGGAGTAGCGCCGACAAGCTCAGGAGTAACGCCAACGTGCTCAGGAATAGCGCCGACGTGCTCAGGTGTAGCGACGACGTGCTCAGGAGTAGCGCCGACGTACTCAGGAGTAGCAGCGACGTACTCAGGAGTAGCGCCGACGTACTCAGGAGTAGCGCCGACGTAATAAGGAGTAGCGCCGACGTACTCAGGAGTAGCGCCGACGTGCTCGGGAGTAGCGCCCAGGTGCTCAGGAGTAGCGCCGACGTGCTCAGGAGTAGCGCCGACGTGCTCAGGAGTAGCGCCGACGTGCTCAGGTGTAGCGCCGACGTACTCAGGAGTAGCGCCGACGTACTCATGAGTATCGCCGACGTACTCATGAGTAGCGCCGACGTGCTCAGGAGTATCGCCGACGTGCTCAGGAGTAGCGCCGACGTGCTCAGGAAAAGCGCCGACGTGCTCAGTAGTAGCGCCGACGTACTCAGGAGTAGCAGCGACGTACTCAGGAGTAGCAGCGACGTACTCAGGAGTAGCGCCGACGAACTCAGGAGTAGCGCCGACGTACTCAGGAGTAGCGCCGACGTACAGTACTCGGGAGTAGCGCCGACGTACTCGGGAGTGGCGCCGACGTACTCAGGACTGGCGCCGACGTACTCAGGACTGGCGCAGACGTACTCAGGAGTGGCGCCGATGTAATCAGTAGTCGCGCTGACGTACTTAGGAGTAGCGCAGACGTACTCAGGAGTACCGCCGACGTTTTCAGGAGTAGTGCCTACGTACTCAGGAGTAGCGCCGACGTACTCAGGAGTAGCGCCGACGTACTCGAGAGTAGCGCCGACGTGCTCAGGAGTAGCGCCGACGTGGTCAGCAGAGTAGCGCCGACGTGCTCAGTAGTAGCGCCGACGTGTTCAGGAGTAGCAGCGACGTACTCAAAAGTAGCGCCGACGTCCTCAGGAGTAGCGACGACGTGCTCAGGAGTAGCGCCGACGTAATCAGGAGTAGCAGCGACGTACTCAGGTGTAGCGCCGACGTACTCAGGAGTAGCGCCGACGTACTCAGGAGTTGCGACGACGTAATCGGGAGTAGCGCCGACGTACTTGGGAGAAGCGTCGACGTACTCGGGAGTAGCGTCGACGTACTCAGGAGTAGCGCCGACGTGCTCAGGAGTAGCGCCGACGTGCTCAGGAGTAGCGCCGACAAGCTCAGGAGTAACGCCGACGTGCTCAATAATAGCGCCGACGTGCTCAGGTGTAGCGACGACGTGCTCAGGAGTAGCGCCGACGTGCTCAGGAGTAGCAGCGACGTACTCAGGAGTATCCCCGACTTACTCAGGAGTAGCGTTGACGTACTCAGGAGTAGCTTAGAAATACTTAGGATTAGCGCAGACGTACTCGGAAGTAGCGTCGACGTACTCAGGAGTAGCGTCGACGTACTCAGGAGTAGCAGCGACGTACTCAGTAGTAGCCCCGACGTACTCAGGAGTAGCGCAGACGTACTCAGGAGTAGCGCCGACGTACTCAGAAGTAGCGCAAACGTACTCAGGAGTAGCGAAGACGTACTCAGGAGTAGCGAAGACGTACTCAGGAGTAGCGCCGACGTGCTCAGCAGTAGCGCCGACGTGCTCAGGAGTAGCGCCGACAAGCTCAGGAGTAACGCCAACGTGCTCAGGAATAGCGCCGACGTGCTCAGGTTTAGCGACGACGTGCTCAGGAGTAGCGCCGACGTACTCAGGAGTAGCAGCGACATACTCAGGAGTAGCGCCGACGTACTCAGGAGTAGCGCCGACGAAATAAGGAGTAGCGCCGACGTGCTCAGGAGTAGCGCCGACGTGCTCAGGACTAGCGCCGACGTGCTCAGGAGTAGCGCCGACGTGCTCAGGAGTAGCGCCGACGTGCTCAGGAGTAGCGCCGACGTGCTCAGGTGTAGCGCCGACGTACTCAGGAGTAGCGCCGACGTACTCATGAGTATCGCCGACGTACTCATGAGTAGCGCCGACGTGCTCAGGAGTATCGCCGACGTGCTCAGGAGTAGCGCCGACGTGCTCAGGAATAGCGCCGACGTGCTCAGTAGTAGCGCCGACGTACTCAGGAGTAGCAGCGACGTACTCAGGAGTAGCAGCGACGTACTCAGGAGTAGCGCCGACGTACAGTACTCGGGAGTAGCGCCGACGTACTCGGGAGTGGCGCCGACGTACTCAGGACTGGCGCCGACGTACTCAGGACTGGCGCCGACGTACTCAGGAGTGGCGCCGATGTAATCAGGAGTCGCGCCGACGTACTTAGGAGTAGCGCAGACGTACTCAGGAGTACCGCCGACGTTCTCAGGAGTAGCGCCTACGTACTCAGGAGTAGCGCCGACGTACTCGGGAGTAGCGCCGACGTACTTTAGAGTAGCGCCGACGTGCTCAGGAGTAGCGCCGACGTGCTCAGGAGTAGCGCCGACGTACTCAGGAGTAGCAGCGACGTACTCAGGAGTAACAGCGACGTACTTAGGATTAGCGCCGACGTCCTCAGGAGTAGCGACGACGTGCTCAGGAGTAGCGCCGACGTAATCAGGAGTAGCAGCGACGTACTCAGGTGTAGTGCCGACGTACTCAGGAGTACCGCCGACGTACTCAGGAGTAGCGACGACGTACTCGGGAGTAGCGCCGACGTACTCAGGAGTAGCGACGACGTACTCGGGAGTAGCGCCGACGTACTCGGGAGTAGCAGCGACGTACTCAGGAGTAGCAGCGAAGTACTCAGGAGTTGCGCCGACGTGCTCAGGAGTATCGCCGACGTGCTCAGGAGTAGCGCCGACGTGCTCAGGAAAAGCGCCGACGTGCTCAGTAGTAGCGCCGACGTACTCAGGAGTAGCAGCGACGTACTCAGGAGTAGCAGCGACGTACTCAGGAGTAGCGCCGACAAACTCAGGAGTAGCGCCGACGTACTCATGAGTAGCGCCGACGTACAGTACTCGGGAGTAGCGCCGTCGTACTCGGGAGTGTCGCCGACGTACTCAGGACTGGCGCCGACGTACTCAGGACTGGCGCCGACGTACTCAGGAGTGGCGCCGATGTAATCAGTAGTCGCGCTGACGTACTTAGGAGTAGCGCAGACGTACTCAGGAGTACCGCCGACGTTTTCAGGAGTAGCGCCTACGTACTCAGGAGTAGCGCCGACGTGCTCAGGAGTAGCGCCGACGTGCTCAGGAGTAGCGCCGACAAGCTCAGGAGTAACGCCGACGTGCTCAATAATAGCGCCGACGTGCTCAGGTGTAGCGACGACGTACTCGGGAGTAGCGCCGACGTACTCGGGAGTAGCGCCGACGTACTCGGGAGTAGCGCCGACGTACTCGGGAGTAGCGCCTACGTACTCAGGAGTAGCGACGACGTACTCGGGAGTAGCGCCGACGTACTCGGGAGTAGCGCCGACGTACTCGGGAGTAGCGTCGACGTACTCAGGAGTAGCGCCGACGTGCTCAGGAGTAGCGCCGACGTGCTCAGGAGTAGCGCCGACAAGCTCAGGAGTAACGCCGACGTGCTCAATAATAGCGCCGACGTGCTCAGGTGTAGCGACGACGTGCTCAGGAGTAGCGCCGACGTGCTCAGGAGTAGCAGCGACGTACTCAGGAGTATCCCCGACGTACTCAGGAGTAGCGTTGACGTACTCAGGAGTAGCTTAGAAATACTCAGGATTAGCGCAGACGTACTCGGAAGTAGCGTCGACGTACTCGGGAGTAGCGTCGACGTACTCAGGAGTAGCAGCGACGTACTCAGTAGTAGCCCCGACGTACTCAGGAGTAGCGCAGACGTACTCAGGAGTAGCGCCGACGTACTCAGAAGTAGCGCAAACGTACTCAGGAGTAGCGAAGACGTACTCAGGAGTAGCGAAGACGTACTCAGGAGTAGCGCCGACGTGCTCAGCAGTAGCGCCGACGTGCTCAGGAGTAGCGCCGACAAGCTCAGGAGTAACGCCAACGTGCTCAGGAATAGCGCCGACGTGCTCAGGTTTAGCGACGACGTGCTCAGGAGTAGCGCCGACGTACTCAGGAGTAGCAGCGACGTACTCAGGAGTAGCGCCGACGTACTCAGGAGTAGCGCCGACGTAATAAGGAGTAGCGCCGACGTACTCAGGAGTAGCGCCGACGTGCTCAGGAGTAGCGCCCAGGTGCTCAGGAGTAGCGCCGACGTGCTCAGGAGTAGCGCCGACGTGCTCAGGAGTAGCGCCGACGTGCTCAGGAGTAGCGCCGACGTACTCATGAGTAGCGCCGACGTACTCATGAGTAGCGCCGACGTGCTCAGGAGTATCGCCGACGTGCTCAGGAGTAGCGCCGACGTGCTCAGGAATAGCGCCGACGTGCTCAGTAGTAGCGCCGACGTACTCAGGAGTAGCAGCGACGTACTCAGGAGTAGCAGCGACGTACTCAGGAGTAGCGCCGACGAACTCAGGAGTAGCGCCGACGTACTCAGGAGTAGCGCCGACGTACAGTACTCTGGAGTAGCGCCGACGTACTCGGGAGTGGCGCCGACGTACTCAGGACTGGCGCCGACGTACTCAGGACTGGCGCCGACGTACTCAGGAGTGGCGCCGATGTAATCAGTAGTCGCGCTGACGTACTTAGGAGTAGCGCAGACGTACTCAGGAGTACCGCCGACGTTTTCAGGAGTAGCGCCTACGTACTCAGGAGTAGCGCCGACGTGCTCAGGAGTAGCGCCGACGTGCTCAGGAGTAGCGCCGACAAGCTCAGGAGTAACGCCGACGTGCTCAATAATAGCGCCGACGTGCTCAGGTGTAGCGACGACGTACTCGGGAGTAGCGCCGACGTACTCGGGAGTAGCGCCGACGTACTCGGGAGTAGCGCCGACGTACTCGGGAGTAGCGCCTACGTACTCAGGAGTAGCGACGACGTACTCGGGAGTAGCGCCGACGTACTCGGGAGTAGCGCCGACGTACTCGGGAGTAGCGTCGACGTACTCAGGAGTAGCGCCGACGTGCTCAGGAGTAGCGCCGACGTGCTCAGGAGTAGCGCCGACAAGCTCAGGAGTAACGCCGACGTGCTCAATAATAGCGCCGACGTGCTCAGGTGTAGCGACGACGTGCTCAGGAGTAGCGCCGACGTGCTCAGGAGTAGCAGCGACGTACTCAGGAGTATCCCCGACGTACTCAGGAGTAGCGTTGACGTACTCAGGAGTAGCTTAGAAATACTCAGGATTAGCGCAGACGTACTCGGAAGTAGCGTCGACGTACTCGGGAGTAGCGTCGACGTACTCAGGAGTAGCAGCGACGTACTCAGTAGTAGCCCCGACGTACTCAGGAGTAGCGCAGACGTACTCAGGAGTAGCGCCGACGTACTCAGAAGTAGCGCAAACGTACTCAGGAGTAGCGAAGACGTACTCAGGAGTAGCGAAGACGTACTCAGGAGTAGCGCCGACGTGCTCAGCAGTAGCGCCGACGTGCTCAGGAGTAGCGCCGACAAGCTCAGGAGTAACGCCAATTTGCTCAGGAATAGCGCCGACGTGCTCAGGTTTAGCGACGACGTGCTCAGGAGTAGCGCCGACGTACTCAGGAGTAGCAGCGACGTACTCAGGAGTAGCGCCGACGTACTCAGGAGTAGCGCCGACGTAATAAGGAGTAGCGCCCACGTACTCAGGAGTAGCGCCGACGTGCTCAGGAGTAGCGCCCAGGTGCTCAGGAGTAGCGCCGACGTGCTCAGGAGTAGCGCCGACGTGCTCAGGAGTAGCGCCGACGTGCTCAGGAGTAGCGCCGACGTGCTCAGGAGTAGCGCCGACGTGCTCAGGAGTAGCGCCGACGTACTCAGGTGTAGCGCCGACGTACTCAGGAGTAGCGCCGACGTACTCATGAGTAGCGCCGACGTACTCATGAGTAGCGCCGACGTGCTCAGGAGTATCGCCGACGTGCTCAGGAGTAGCGCCGACGTGCTCAGGAATAGCGCCGACGTGCTCAGTAGTAGCGCCGACGTACTCAGGAGTAGCAGCGACGTACTCAGGAGTAGCAGCGACGTACTCAGGAGTAGCGCCGACAAACTCAGGAGTAGCGCCGACGTACTCAGGAGTAGCGCCGACGTACTCGGGAGTAGCGCCTACGTACTCAGGAGTAGCGACGACGTACTCGGGAGTAGCGCCTACGTACTCAGGAGTAGCGACGACGTACTCGGGAGTAGCGCCGACGTACTCGGGAGTAGCGCCGACGTACTCGGGAGTAGCGTCGACGTACTCAGGAGTAGCGCCGACGTGCTCAGGAGTAGCGCCGACGTGCTCAGGAGTAGCGCCGACAAGCTCAGGAGTAACGCCGACGTGCTCAATAATAGCGCCGACGTGCTCAGGTGTAGCGACGACGTGCTCAGGAGTAGCGCCGACGTGCTCAGGAGTAGCAGCGACGTACTCAGGAGTATCCCCGACGTACTCAGGAGTAGCGTTGACGTACTCAGGAGTAGCTTAGAAATACTCAGGATTAGCGCAGACGTACTCGGAAGTAGCGTCGACGTACTCGGGAGTAGCGTCGACGTACTCAGGAGTAGCAGCGACGTACTCAGTAGTAGCCCCGACGTACTCAGGAGTAGCGCAGACGTACTCAGGAGTAGCGCCGACGTACTCAGAAGTAGCGCAAACGTACTCAGGAGTAGCGAAGACGTACTCAGGAGTAGCGAAGACGTACTCAGGAGTAGCGCCGACGTGCTCAGCAGTAGCGCCGACGTGCTCAGGAGTAGCGCCGACAAGCTCAGGAGTAACGCCAACGTGCTCAGGAATAGCGCCGACGTGCTCAGGTTTAGCGACGACGTGCTCAGGAGTAGCGCCGACGTACTCAGGAGTAGCAGCGACGTACTCAGGAGTAGCGCCGACGTACTCAGGAGTAGCGCCGACGTAATAAGGAGTAGCGCCGACGTACTCAGGAGTAGCGCCGACGTGCTCAGGAGTAGCGCCCAGGTGCTCAGGAGTAGCGCCGACGTGCTCAGGAGTAGCGCCGACGTGCTCAGGAGTAGCGCCGACGTGCTCAGGAGTAGCGCCGACGTACTCATGAGTAGCGCCGACGTACTCATGAGTAGCGCCGACGTGCTCAGGAGTATCGCCGACGTGCTCAGGAGTAGCGCCGACGTGCTCAGGAATAGCGCCGACGTGCTCAGTAGTAGCGCCGACGTACTCAGGAGTAGCAGCGACGTACTCAGGAGTAGCAGCGACGTACTCAGGAGTAGCGCCGACGAACTCAGGAGTAGCGCCGACGTACTCAGGAGTAGCGCCGACGTACAGTACTCTGGAGTAGCGCCGACGTACTCGGGAGTGGCGCCGACGTACTCAGGACTGGCGCCGACGTACTCAGGACTGGCGCCGACGTACTCAGGAGTGGCGCCGATGTAATCAGTAGTCGCGCTGACGTACTTAGGAGTAGCGCAGACGTACTCAGGAGTACCGCCGACGTTTTCAGGAGTAGCGCCTACGTACTCAGGAGTAGCGCCGACGTGCTCAGGAGTAGCGCCGACGTGCTCAGGAGTAGCGCCGACAAGCTCAGGAGTAACGCCGACGTGCTCAATAATAGCGCCGACGTGCTCAGGTGTAGCGACGACGTACTCGGGAGTAGCGCCGACGTACTCGGGAGTAGCGCCGACGTACTCGGGAGTAGCGCCGACGTACTCGGGAGTAGCGCCTACGTACTCAGGAGTAGCGACGACGTACTCGGGAGTAGCGCCGACGTACTCGGGAGTAGCGCCGACGTACTCGGGAGTAGCGTCGACGTACTCAGGAGTAGCGCCGACGTGCTCAGGAGTAGCGCCGACGTGCTCAGGAGTAGCGCCGACAAGCTCAGGAGTAACGCCGACGTGCTCAATAATAGCGCCGACGTGCTCAGGTGTAGCGACGACGTGCTCAGGAGTAGCGCCGACGTGCTCAGGAGTAGCAGCGACGTACTCAGGAGTATCCCCGACGTACTCAGGAGTAGCGTTGACGTACTCAGGAGTAGCTTAGAAATACTCAGGATTAGCGCAGACGTACTCGGAAGTAGCGTCGACGTACTCGGGAGTAGCGTCGACGTACTCAGGAGTAGCAGCGACGTACTCAGTAGTAGCCCCGACGTACTCAGGAGTAGCGCAGACGTACTCAGGAGTAGCGCCGACGTACTCAGAAGTAGCGCAAACGTACTCAGGAGTAGCGAAGACGTACTCAGGAGTAGCGAAGACGTACTCAGGAGTAGCGCCGACGTGCTCAGCAGTAGCGCCGACGTGCTCAGGAGTAGCGCCGACAAGCTCAGGAGTAACGCCAACGTGCTCAGGAATAGCGCCGACGTGCTCAGGTTTAGCGACGACGTGCTCAGGAGTAGCGCCGACGTACTCAGGAGTAGCAGCGACGTACTCAGGAGTAGCGCCGACGTACTCAGGAGTAGCGCCGACGTAATAAGGAGTAGCGCCCACGTACTCAGGAGTAGCGCCGACGTGCTCAGGAGTAGCGCCCAGGTGCTCAGGAGTAGCGCCGACGTGCTCAGGAGTAGCGCCGACGTGCTCAGGAGTAGCGCCGACGTGCTCAGGAGTAGCGCCGACGTGCTCAGGAGTAGCGCCGACGTGCTCAGGAGTAGCGCCGACGTACTCAGGTGTAGCGCCGACGTACTCAGGAGTAGCGCCGACGTACTCATGAGTAGCGCCGACGTACTCATGAGTAGCGCCGACGTGCTCAGGAGTATCGCCGACGTGCTCAGGAGTAGCGCCGACGTGCTCAGGAATAGCGCCGACGTGCTCAGTAGTAGCGCCGACGTACTCAGGAGTAGCAGCGACGTACTCAGGAGTAGCAGCGACGTACTCAGGAGTAGCGCCGACAAACTCAGGAGTAGCGCCGACGTACTCAGGAGTAGCGCCGACGTACAGTACTCGGGAGTAGCGCCGACGTACTCGGGAGTGGCGCCGACGTACTCAGGACTGGCGCCGACGTACTCAGGACTGGCGCCGACGTACTCAGGAGTGGCGCCGATGTAATCAGGAGTCGCGCCGACGTACTTAGGAGTAGCGCAGACGTACTCAGGAGTACCGCCGACGTTCTCAGGAGTAGCGCCTACGTACTCAGGAGTAGCGCCGACGTACTCGGGAGTAGCGCCGACGTACTTTAGAGTAGCGCCGACGTGCTCAGGAGTAGCGCCGACTTGGTCAGCAGAGTAGCGCCGACGTGCTCAGTAGTAGCGCCGACGTGCTCAGGAGTAGCGCCGACGTACTCAGGAGTAGCAGCGACGTACTCAGGAGTAGCAGCGACGTACTTAGGAGTAGCGCCGACGTCCTCAGGAGTAGCGACGACGTGCTCAGGAGTAGCGCCGACGTAATCAGGAGTAGCAGCGACGTACTCAGGTGTAGCGCCGACGTACTCAGGAGTAGCAACGACGTACTCAGGAGTAGCGACGACGTACTCGGGAGTAGCGCCGACGTACTCAGGAGTAGCGACGACGTACTCGGGAGTAGCGACGACGTACTCGGGAGTAGCGCCGACGTACTCGGGAGTAGCGTCGACGTACTCGGGAGTAGCGTCGACGTACTCAGGAGTAGCAGCGACGTACTCAGGAGTAGCAGCGACGTACTCAGGAGTTGCGCCGACGTACTTAGGAGTAGCGCCGACGTACTCAGGAGTAGCGCCGACGTACTCAGGAGTAGCGCCGACGTACTCAGGAGTAGCGCCGACGTGCTCAGGAGTAGCGCCGACGTGCTCAGGAGTTGCGCCGACAAGCTCAGGAGTAACGCCGACGTGCTCAATAATAGCGCCGACGTGCTCAGGTGTAGCGACGACGTGCTCAGGAGTAGCGCCGACGTGCTCAGGAGTAGCGCCGACAAGCTCAGGAGTAACGCCGACGTGCTCAATAATAGCGCCGACGTGCTCAGGTGTAGCGACGACGTGCTCAGGAGTAGCGCCGACGTGCTCAGGAGTAGCAGCGACGTACTCAGGAGTAGCGCCGACGTACTCAGGAGTAGCGCCGACGTACTAAGGAGTAGCGCCGACGTACTCAGGAGTAGCGCCGACGCGCTCAGGAGTAGCGCCCAGGTGCTCAGGAGTAGGGATGTTAAAACCGGTTTGTTTACAAAACCGGTTTTCGGTTCTATAAAACCGGTTTAAAACCGGATTTCGATTCCCCCCTTCCCCCCCCCCCCCCCCCCCCCGGAAAAGACAAATGTGCGTAGTTATGTAGTTGTATTTGAAAAATAGTTCAAACTTAATACGTGTTTGCAGAGCATTCAAGAGGTTGATTTTTGTGAATACATTATGATTTTGCACACTTTACCATAACATTCTTTAGAACTTTAAAAAAAGGGCTAATTGATTAAAACCGATCATAGCTTTCAATAGTGATAATTTGTGCACTGTGCTTTTAGACTTGTAAAATAATGTATTGAATAGGATCAAGTAGCACCAATTAAAAGTAAAAAGAATGTGTATTTAATGCTGCCGTTAATAATAAAGCACAGACGCGGTATCTAGCCGAATTGTTCAGGGTCACTGGACAAAAGTAGTTTGCGTACATCAAAGAGTCGTCGTTGGCATCCGTCCGTCTCGAGAGAAAATGGTGTAGCTTCATGGGTGAGGTATCCAACTGCACCGCTGAGAATGGCTTTGTAGGCCAACCCGGGAGGGCAATCCCTGCCGCATTTGAGGCACATCAAACAGTAGCGCACATCTAAACGATGAGCCGACATTTGGTTTGATGTTGTTTTTATCGCAAGCCATAGTTGGTATTTGGAGAAACTAAAAAAAAAGAAACACAATATCTAAGACTAAATAAGGTTAGCAAGGCATTTCAAGAATTGTTTTGCGTGAATCCAACATTATTATTTTTTTAAATAATTCTATCAGAACCAATAAAAAAAATTAAGAGTGTGCTACTTGAAGTAATGATTACCTTCCAACCAAGAAACCGAAATCCGGTTTTAAAAATCAAAACCGGTTTTCAGATTCAAAACCGGAATCCGGTATTCCGGTTTTCGTTTAACATCCCTACTCAGGAGTAGCGCCGACGTGCTCAGGAGTAGCGCCGACGTGCTCAGGAGTAGCGCCGACGTGCTCAGGAGTAGCGCCGACGTGCTCAGTAGTAGCGCCGACGTGCTCAGGAGAAGCGCCAACGTACTCAGGAGTAGCAGCGACGTACTCAGGAGTAGCAGCGACGTACTCGGGAGTAGCGCCGACGTACTCGGGAGTAGCAGCGACGTACTCAGGAGTAGCGCCGATGTACTCAGGAGTAGCGCAGACGTACTCAGGAGTAGCGCAGTTTCAAGTGTCTGGGCAAGGTCACTGCCACAGCCTCACAGGCTACTGCCACATGGACATGCTGATACCCAGACAAGTCTTATGGTGTTCATTTAGAATTTCCTTCTTTCTTTCATTGTATTGGACATGATTGACTTCACTGTGAGCATTTACTCTGTTCAGGCATACTACACTTCAGGTAGTTTGTGGTAAAATGATCAGCAAGTATCTTATCCACTCTTATAGGGTTGCATTAATTTTTTATTACTCCCTTTATTTTAATTTTGCATTTTCTGTCTATCTGATTGCAATCATGCGTGCGTCGTGGGAGCAAGAATTGGCTTCGACAGCAGACTTGTGGCGCCTAACAATACATCATTTCAAATTTTCAGTTAAAACAACTTAATAATACTACACTTATGACAATATTCATTCTTAAAAGGAAAGTATAAGAAAAATTTTGATTTCGCGTTAAAAATGCCTGTGCAACTTTTTATAGTTTTTCGGCGCAAAGCTAGAAAAAAAAAAGTATGCGCTAAGATTATTTTTAGAACAATTCATACGGAGTAAGGAGATATTTTTGAGACTTGCGACACGATATTTTTCTGTACGTTTCATTTGCAGTAGTCAATCAATTATTTAATTACATGATGGTAAACTTAGTTTGCAAATAAAGGGAGTATAATAAAAACTTCGTTTTTACGGTTTTCTTGTTAGAACAATTCATACGGAGTAAGGAGATATTTTTGAGATTTGCGACACATATATTTTTCTGTACGTTTCATTTGCAGTAGTCAATCAATTATTTAATTACATAATGGTAAACTTAGTTTTCAAATAAAGGGAGTATAATGAAAACTTCGTTTTTATGGTTTTCTTGTTAATAGTAATTCCAAGAGTTGAATATTTTAAGTACCGGTAAATAATCATATTATATTTATATTGAAAAAAAAAGCAAAACACTTCATTTTTTTGTATTTTCATTGTATACTGGGTATTGCTGTTTATGTGAGCATAAGTCAGTTTAAATTATTATCTTACAACTATTACAAGGCAGCTTTCTAAACTACAGTAAACAGAGGCACATAAGATTAAGAACTGTGCTAATTAAGATTTACTACGGTATCTCTTCTAGCGGACTGACTCAGTAATGAATGGATATGTCAGTGGTTTCCAACCTGTGGGTCGTGACCCTTAGGGGGTCGAATGACAATTTCAGGGGGGGGGTCGCCTAAGACCTTTTAAAAACACATAATTTTGCTGGTCCTAGGAACCGAGACACCGCCCATCTATCCGTCTCCAGGCAGCTACTTTGTTGAAAGCAGCAGTATTGACAGTGGCAGGGTTGTTACCACAATGTACTTATGCGAGCCAGCCATATGTGTAGAGTGCAGATGCTTTGTTTAAAGCAGCAGTATTGGCAGTAAAACAACACTTCATGAATATATTGGAACTCAGGGTGGATGCTATTCAGTCTATTATTCGGTGAGGCCGGCTGGTCTAGCGGTTGGCACACCAGACTGTCAACCAAAAACCAACGGACAGGTCGCGGGTTCTATCCCTGCCACCGGCGGATCCCTGTCACCCTGCAGGCGTTTTGGGCCTGTAAACGTATTTGCGCCAGCAGGCAGCACTATGTTTACAGCAGCGCATAGAAATGTTCCCAACGGGAACGGGATATGTGTTATATAAGTCTCATATTTATTTATTTATTATTTTTTATTTTTAGCTGTTGATGTGAATACTGCCCTTCCAGTTGTGATATGTGATACTAATAGATAAGTAAAAAAAGAAAAAAAACATCAGGAATCGTTAATCCTTAATTAGAAATTAATATTTTACAATATATAATTAGATAGTGTTTTTGTGTTTAATCACTTTGCTTTAATATGTAACAATGAAAATACAAATACACTACATAACAGTAGCAAATTATAGTTATAAGGTAGGGACAATCATAATTATATGGTTGGGGTCGCCACAAGATGAGGAGCTGTAGTAAGGGGTCACTGCATTATAAAGGTTGGGAACCACTGGGATAGGTGATAATATGTCACTAGCTGCCTTGTACCCCTACACCTTGACTAAGTTGACTCCAGCCCTCAGCAGCCCTCAGCAGCCCTCAGGCATTTTGTTCACTTTTGTATATATTTCTGTCCTAAAAGTAAAAGAGTAAGCGACACACCTCAAAGGTCTGACATTAATCAGCTCTTACAAAAAGCAACAAATAAGTTAGACAGTAGTAAATAAACAATTTAATGTACCACAGCCATCAGCCATACATCAACATATTTTAATAATTGAATCCAGTAACATTCAATCAATCACATTTAAACATTTCATTGAATTCACAGTTGAATAATTTGTTTCTCTCAATCTAAATCTTCAGTTTTTTTGCGTTTCCTTCTTCTTTTCAAAAACCTGAAACATTCAAATTGTTTCAATTATAAACAGATTTAATGAAAACTACAAAAGCTTAACACTAATAACACTAAACATTTTGTCCAATGGTTAATTTCATCCCCACCATTAGAGACTAGAGACTATGAATAGATTGTATTACTTTGAATGACTCGCTTTGAGTATAACAAAACATATGGGAAACTAATTTATAAATTCATACTGTCAATATAAACTAATCATATTTTAATTGAATATTCAATATGCTCTCACTCACTCACTCACTAATAGTAAAGGTCACACCTTTAGTTTAGGATTATTGAAATTATAGGGTTAGGCTTTTTAATATAAAATGTCTAAGAATTCATTTTTTTTAAAACCTAACAGTTACTAAATATTCACCTTATTTATTTGAAAACATTAGTTTGCAGTCATGCATAATGCAAACATAAACAAAAAAGGCTGTATTTCATTTGTTTTTATTTACCAATTAACAAGTGTAGCTATCTTAAGCTATATAATATAAATTGCTGACTCTTCCCAGATTGTATTTTGCAATCAATATGAAAAATGCTGCTCTAGGCTTATGCTACCCTAGGACAATATAATATACATTTTTTATTTTTTTTAAATGACAACGCAAACACAGATACGGATGACAGTTGCAACCTTATGAAAGAGTAGTGATGTTTTCAAATTATTTAAAACTGTCCATTGAATAGGTCGCAAAACTTTTGGTAAAAAGGTGCGACATATAAGTAGTATAAACTGTTAACTGTATATATAAACTATATACATATCTATAGATATATACATTCCATAGTAGATATTATATGGAAACAGGCTTTTTCAATAGCCTAAAACAATTCTATGTTTCAGAAGTAATTTTAAAAACACTAAGGTTATGGTTACCTCAACTTTAGGCTCTTGCTGGGTTTCTTCTTCATCAGTCTTTCTTCTTTTGTTTCTTTTTCTTCTATTATTCTGTGGCGGTTCCTCCCGGTGTGGCAGATTGTGATTTACTTAAAGACTCCTTTCGGTCAGCATTACTACCTGACTCGTCCTCACACTGACGTTTGCTATGAACTTTCTGTGGTGTGATGAAAATATTTTAAAAACAGAACATTGTTTTGTAAATAGCTAAATGCTACAGAGTTCAGAGTGTACATAATAAATAAATATTGGGTTAATACATAATGGCTGGGGGAAATAATGAGAAAGTAGATGCAAAAAAGCAATCAAGGGACATGTACAATATACAAAAATTCTTTTGCATAAAGCAATAAGTTTGATATTTTAAAAAGGTGATTATTCCCTTCTGACTTTAACAATACATTGTTTTGCTCTGTAAACATCTATTGGTAATGAAATAAATTTTAATCCCCAACAAATTTGAGTACAACCAGTAAAGTAGCACACAGACATTGTTTCGAATGAAATGATCGAATAATGACGAATAAGAACGGAAATGTTTTTGCACGTGACCTTTTTAACCTTTTATGCATGCATACACGTTAAGACTTGTCCATACTACTATATTAGTTGTATAGTCTATAGTAGGCTATCTATAGTAGGCCTATACCTAGTACTATAACTATAACTATAGTTGACTATAGACACTATTATACTATGTCACTATTTATTATATACAAGCCGATATGTGCCCGATTCTTCGAACGGGCTTTTTTTTAGAATATGCTTGACACATTATAGTTTTTTAGTTTTGTTTTTGCAACATACATAAAGTAGTATGTTTTTTTTGTGGTCAGTATTTTTTAAATTTATTTTTGTTTTGCACACTTTATTATACACCAATTCAATATACAACTAAAAAGGAAAAACAAATAATAATAATTTTTTTTTATTTCTTGCTCAAAGTATGACCACTATGATCGAATTTTGTGAGTTTATTGGGTAATTAAACTCTTTCTGTAAAACAGAACTCACATGTCTTTTAAAAAGTACTGTTAATTCGAAAATGATTGTTTGATATATTTTTTTGCTACAACATTAGTCGTAGATCAATATTTTTTTTTGTTTTTTTTTTGTTTGTTTTTGTTGGTGTTATTTGCTATTTATTTATTGTTGCTTTAGAAGCAAACTTAGAATTAAATTTTAAATTCGACAGGAAAAACAATAACAACTGAAACCGATATGAATCATAGTTTATACAACGTATACGACATGAATTAAAACTTTAAAAAGTTGGTCCGGCAAATTTAAACATTGCCCGGCAATATAAAAATTTCCCGGTACATAGTTTATAAGACGTATACGATACAAATTAAAACTTTAAAACGTTGAGCTCGGCAATTTAAACATTGCCTGGCAATTGAAAAATTTCCCGCTACAAAGTTTATAAGACGTATACACAGAATAGGTATAGAACAGAATGCACAATCCCTATATACGCAGTCACTAAAAGTTACCATTTTCCGCAATGCAGCGGTCGCTAGAGACGCTACTATAGTAAAATGTGAAAGGATATCTACATCTGCTATAAATATATACAATATATATAGGGCCTACATTATCTTTCATTATAGGCTTACTTTTATATAAATTTGACTTAATTACCCATTTTGTTTTTAACATTATATGATTAGGCCAATATGATGTAAAAATATTTATTACCCGGTACTGATTTGAAAAAAAAATGGCTTAGACGTAGCTCGGTACCGGTAACTAAATTGCTACGGCTACCGGTACATAAATATATATACTTTTTAAACCAAAATAAACTTTTAAAATTATGAAGGGAAATAGGCATATAATTCATAATGAGTTAATATGAGGTTGTTTATGCTGTTGTTTATCCTTTATGGAGTCAGAAAAGCCATGCAGTTTGACATGCTCTTTTTTACGATAATCAGTCGTTTTCGCATCATTGTTGTAGTTTATTACACAACCGTTTATGCACATTTTGCCTGAAATATTAGCTTTGGGTGTTCGAACTTGTAGATTTGAAGAAAAGGACGTTGTAGGCTAAATAAGCATAAATATAGAGTGTAACCAGGACCGCTGCGTTTAAATAAGCTTAGTATGGCGTCGGTATTACTGCCCAAAACAGAAATAAAATGCGATTGCGCATTCTGTTTTATACCTATTCTGTGGACATATACAACACGAATAAAAACGTGAAGGAATTTTTTATTTGCCAGATACAACGTAAGATACCCATTAAAACCATTAATCATTACCCATTATAACAATTTAAAAATATCCCGCTATAAATTACGACGCAAATTAAAACGTGAATATATTTTGTTCTATTCATTCATAAAGTACATTAGCAAAGGTTGAAGCGAAGTTAATTAAAATGAATACGCAAAATTCGATGACGCCATAAAAAAAAAAGACAACCAGCTATCCCTGCGCAAACTTTGATGACGTCATATAAAAATAATCTCTACGCGTCCTTTTGTCTTATTTTTTTAGCGCGATTGATCGAAAAACTATAAAAAGTTGGAACGGCAAATTCAACATGAACCCAAAATATGTCGTTTTATTCGCGTTTTTTGACCAAACTGACCACTGCGGTCATTTTAATTTTTTTAAAACCTTGACAGTGTTCACCGCCGTAACGCAAAGAATATTTGTAGCAAATTTCACGTTTTTATGTCCAGTATTTAAAAAGATTATGCGGTATGTACATACCCAGCCAGCCAGCCAGCCACATACATATTCCTTTTGAGATTTATATATATACAAGCCGGTATGTGCCCGGTCCTCCGAACCGGCCAAAAGTTATGTTTACATACACTCTAACTACTCAAGCAGTTATAATGATATTGCCCGCACGACCTACGACACGAATTTAAACGTGAGGTAATTTTTTATTTGCCCGCTACAACATAAATTACCCGTTAAAATCATTACCCATTACCCATTATAACAGTTAAAAAATTGCCCGCTATAAATTACGACGCAAATTATAACGTGAATATATTTTGTTCTATTCATTGATAAAGAACATTCGACAGTACTTTTATTTAAAAAAAAATGATTGTTTGATATATTTTTTTACGACAAACATTAAGTCGCAGACCTATGTTGTGTTGTTTTTGTTATTTGCTATTTATTTTTTTATTGTTGCTTTGGAAGCAAACTTAGAATTAATTTTTCTATTCAACATGTAAAACAATAACAAATGAAACCAATAAGAAACAAAGAAGAAACTTTAAAAAAAAAAATTTTGTTCAATGTAATCGCATAATGATATTTTACATACACTTTATCTACCCATGGAGTTATAATGAGATTGCCCGCTACACAGTTAATATATACGGCAATTAATAAAACCTTGCCCGGTAAAAAGTTTATCGATGTATACGTCACAAATTTAAATGTGAATGACATTTTGTACGCCCGTTACAACCGAAACGAACTGCAACGTGAAATATTGCCCGCTAGAAACGAATTGAAACGTGAAATATTGCCCGCTAGAAACGAATTGAAACGTGAAATATTTCCCGCTAGAAAGATTTTAATGCGTATACGCCCGCTTCAAACGAATTGAAAAAGCTAAAAGTTATGTTTACATACACTCTTACTACTCAAGCAGTTATAATGAGATTGCACGCAACAACTACAAAAGTTTATATTTCGTATACGACACGAATTAAAACGTGAATATATTTTGTTATATTCATTCATAAAATACATTAGCAAACATTGAAGCAAAGTTAATTTTAAATGAATACGCAAAATTTGATGACGTTATAACGAAAAGCCGGCTAGCTATCTCTGCGCAAACTTTGATGACGTCATCCTGAAAAAAATCTCAACGCCATCCTTTTTTTTATTTTTTTAGCGCGATCGATCGAAAAACTATAAAAAGTTGGAACGGCAATTTTAACATGAACCCAAAATATGTCGTTTTATTCGCGTTTTTTGACCAAACTGACCACTGCGGTCATTTAAATTTTTTTTAAACCTTGACAGTGTTCACCGCCGTTACGCAAAGAATATTTGTAGCAAATTTCACGTTTTTATGTCCAGTATTTAAAAAGATTATGCGGTATGTACATACCCAGCCAGCCAGCCAGATACATATTCCTTTTGAGATTTATATATATATATGATATGATAACCATGTCAATGTCGTCTATAGTATAAGTATAAGTGTCTTAGGAAGAGCGGCAGAAAATTGAAAATTAAAAAAAATAGAACCAATTACACTAAAGTATAGCTTAATATAAATACTATAAGTAGGCTTACTGACAGAACTATAATTAAATAGTCTATATACTTTTATATTTATAAAAATTTTATTAGCCTCTCGATATTACTCGATAATAGTTCATTTGTTTGGTGGGAAACTGAACTCGGAAGTTCCAATTTTGGCACTCACCTATATATATCTCCTTTGCTTTGTTTACATAGTTCTTGACAACTCAAATAGATAAGTGATACTGAAAAATAAATAGGCCTATTAGAAATGTTATTTTCAATCAAAGCGACTTTAGATAATCACACTAAAATGGCAGCTGTAGATGCCGAAAATGGGGGATTGACCACAATATACAATAAATTTCGCTTTTCTGTTACCTTTGTTATGTTATTAATGACTCTACAATGGAAAAAAAAAGTTTCTAAATGCACCAAATTATCAACTCGGACATTTCCCACTTGGTTAATCTTATCTTAAATTTAGGAATGTCTATAATCTGTCACATCGTTTTAAGTGATGTGGAAAATGCATACTATGTTCATTTTGCATATTATCATTATACACTCCAAACATACGGTTTTCATTCTTTCTACATAATTAAGATATATAATATAAGCTTCGTTTGCCTTTGCCTTTGTGTTTCCATTCATTCATTATATTTACAAGAGTGTTCTGTTGTTTAGAAAACTACTGTTGCCTTCAATTATTTTTTAAAGCCATTTTCGGTCGCCTTTAATTTTAACACAATTGCGTTCTTCACTATCAAAAACATAATCATTTGAATTTTCATTGCAACCCATGATAGTAGCACAACGATTTTATGCATCGCCATAGTTTAAGCGTAATTATTTATACATTTTCTCTGTTACCATTGGTAGCATTCTGAAATGAATTAGGCCTACACTACCAGTAATTTAATGGTAATGGTAATGGTAATTTATATAGCGCTTCTATCCATGCTATTTTAGCATGCTCAGTGCGCTCTAGAAGACTATTAATCTGTGAGAGGTTTCACTGCTGCCGGTTAAGCGCTCGTGATAACAACTCAATAGCTTATAAATAAATGTTTTCATTAATCTTAAACTCTGAAATATTTATAAGAAAAATATGAAATATTTGTCAATTTTTTACGCATATGTTTTGAAACATGAAGTGTTTAAATAGGCCTAATACTAATTTTTTATTGGTAGGCCTATAGGCCTATATAATGAAACATTTTTTCATTTTTTTCGTACTAATAGGCCTATACAAAAAATAGTATTTTCAAAAACAAAAATCCCAATGAGCACTTTAATCATTTAATTTAAAGTATTTATGATTAAAATATATACTGTGAAAATGTCATTGAGCGTGTAGGCCAACAACCCTTATAAAGTTATGAGCATTATAATTATATTGAATTAACATTTTCGGTCACAATTTTTTTAATTAATTCGGCGGCATTTTACGTCTTGATAGACGATCCATTTCCTTTGCAGGTCCTCATATGGCTAAAGAGGCCAATCAGTCACGGCCACACTGGCTATAGATGATTGTAGCGGAGGGGACCACATTTTTCTCACCTTCTTGTTCCTGCAAGCCTGGAACCTTCTTTGATTCATGCCCTCCAGGTGGGCATATGTTGCGCCATGATCTCCCAACTGTTTGGGTCAATTTGGAGGTGCTTCATAACTCTTGCACAGACATCCGCAAATGTCAGTTTTGGACGTCCAGCAGGTCTCTGTCCCGAAGCTAACGTTCCATAAAGGCTGTCCTGTGGAAGTCGACCCTGTGGCATTCGGTGTACATGACCTAGCCAGCTGAGACGTCTATTGCTGATAGTAATGTGGATGTCTTGACGCCCTGCTCTTCGTATGACCTCTGCATTTGAAACCCTGTCCTGCCATCTTATATCTAGAATGCATCTGAGACACCTGACGGGAAAGGTGTTTAGTTTTCTCTCTAGATATGAATATGTGCTCCATGTCTCACTGTCGTACAGCAGGGTACTCAGAACGCATGTTCGGTAAACTAGTGACTAAGTGGAGCTTGTAAGCCAGGGGTCGGGAGCCTTTTTGTCTGAGAGAGCCATAGACACCACGTATTTTAACAAAGTAATTCTATGAGAGCCATACATTATGTTTAAAACTAAAAATTCAAGTAAATGTGTGCATTTTGTCTAGGTTTATCTCCTTTACCAATTCTGATGCTTAGCTGCAGTAGACTTTAGCTCATTTTTAGAATGAAATATTGATATGCAATTAATATGTAGATCAAAGGAGTGTAAAGAAACATTTTTGTTTATAATCGAACATTTGTCTGCGAGCCAGATGCAGCCATCAATATAGCCACATTTGGCTCTCGAGCTAAAGGTTCCCGACCCCTGGTGTAAGCAGTGGGATCATCCAGACAAGTTTTTTAAAAATCTTGCCATAGTGCCCATGGCTTTAGCTATTCTACTACTGATCCCCCCATCTAGAAGCACATCGCTTGATATTTTGGCCCCGAGGTAGCAGAAATCGTCAACTACTTCTAGTGTACGTTCACCAATAGTGATGCTTGGCACAATTGCATCATTTTGATCCAGTACCTTGGTTTTGTTTTGACTAATGCTGAGGCCAAATATTTGGCATGCATTATCAAGTTTATCAATGAGCGTCTGGAGCACGTTTTCAGATTTGGCAATAATAACTGCACCATCAGCATTGAGAAGTTCCCTAACCAGCACACTCTTAAATCTGCTAAATGGCTGTGTGATGCGTCTAGTGTGACAGCACTATAATATGCTAGCTGTCACCACTGGCTAGCAGTGTAACTGTAAAAGGAGTGCAATTAGTAAGTCTCTCTTGCCAGCATAATAATATAGTCTATCCCAGTGCCTTTACAAGCTTATGTGTCGCCCCAGTGCAAAAGTTTTAGCGCAGCCCCCTTGCGTGCTGTAACTGCTTGTTTAGTGCTATATTTGCTATATTTAGAGTAAATTTGTCGTCCCCCTGGAAGTGCCACCCCCGGGCATATGCCCCCTCCTCTGCCCCCCCCCCCTATGTGAGGGCACTGGCCTCTTTACAACAAGTCCTATGCAGTACCTCCTCGTGGTGGCAGATTACACTGGGGCTGCGAGGTTCCAGGCTGAACTGAAAGGATCTCGGAGGATGTTTGTACCCTAGATGTGAGGCAGACATGGCCCGACGGCGTACGGACACGCCCTGCTGCCCACAAACCAAACCCCTTGCTTTAGGTTAATAGCCGCACTGCCTTGTGCATGCCCTGGGAGGGACTAAGGCTAAGGAAGTAAGCCCTGACAGAAAATCCGAAGTGGAGCCCGTAGGTTGATAGACAATGGTATAACCTCTGCTTTCCTACAAACTCCTGCAGCCATCTGGTCCCAAACGGTGGCGGTTACCCATCCCTTTGGACCCTGCCAGCATGGTAGAAAGGCGGTTCTTTTCGCCTGGGCAGCCCATGACCCGCTAATATTTGCCCAGACTTTTCCCTTATAAAATGTTAAACAGGGCTGCGTACTTGCACCCACCTTGTTTGGAATATTCTTCTCGTGCCTATTGCACTATGCTTATGGAGAATACAAGGAGTGTGTCTTTATACCTTTACACAAGGACCCCTAGAAAGCTCTTCAACCTAAACAGGCTCAAAGCCAAAACAAAGAAGAGTGTACTGGTTAGGGAACTTCTCTATGCTGATGAGTGTAATTACACAAGCTAAATAAAGGTGTTTTTTGTTATCATAACTTTTTTTTCTTGTGAAGACATTAATCTTCACAAACTTGGTATCATTGGAAAGCTGATGACATATTATGCTCTACCTAATAGATATACTTTTAATTAAATTGAAGAAAATTGAATGTTTAAGGAGTTTATCTTTTAAACAATAATAATTACAGAAATTACATTAATAGGCCTGTAGTGCTACTAAAAAAGTCTCTGATAGTAATTAAATTAATAATACAAATACATTTGTTTTAGAATTACTTATATTAATTAATTAATGTTTAACTAAGAAGATTAACATCAAAACTCTTTTAAATGTCATTTAATTAGTCTGTATCAATTAATGAGCGTATTGTCTTGAATGCTCTTCGTTATATATAATTAATTAATCAGATAATGTCATATATTTTGTAACTTCTGAATAAGTTCTGAGTGGACAAATGTGGGAGACCTCTTTGTATGCTTAAAACAGATTTCATGTGCGATAGACTAGTAGTGATTTCAAAAAACAACCTGATAAAAAAACAACAAAAACAATGAATCTCTAGGCTACACACTAGGCCTATATCGATGCAATGCCATATATTAATGATTACCGGCTATCGCATTTGTAAAAATACAATTTTGCGTGACATCTAGATAGGCTATATCTTCTTGTAAAGCGAAATATTTTTTATCTCTAGGCCTAGACTAAATCTCTGTACTATAAACGCATATTACTCTTTTACTTTTCGACTGACTATTGAAAAACAAAATAGGAAAAGGCCTACAAGGAAAAAAACATTTTTTTGGGGCCAAAATAACTAAGGAAAATATTTTTTTAAAAATACGTAGGCCTAGCCATAATAGTCTTTAGCATAGCATATTTTGTTGCTAATTATTATCTAGTATTAGGTTAGGTATAGACCTAGACTTGTCTTGTGTATGGCTATAATATACGGTTTAAATATGTTTAGGAATGCTACTATCATTTTTATTATATAGTAGCCCTACCTACTAGCTACTAATACTAGGGAGGTACCATTTATTTTAAGATTATTGCATTGATTGAGATTTATTTTGTGAAAAGACTAATTTTTTAAATATTAGTAAAATATGAAAAATAATTTTTAAAATAATTAAGTAGGCTATATATGACAATTACTCACTAGTAAAATTTATTTTTGGGAACCCTAAGTTATTTCTTGTGTAGCTTATAAGTAAATACTGCACTGTCCATACACAGATCTACAAACTAATAAGATGAACACAAAAAGGACATGTCAAATCCATAATTGATATTTGTATTAACCAAGGACTACTGAAGAGTAGTCCTTGGTAGTAACGTAAAACCATATTTTTACATGTTTCCTATGACCTATGTAGGCTACGTCGTGGCACAGGACACATGTAGAATTGTGTAATAAATTTGTATCATTTTTTGGGTAGGCCTAATAAAAAGTAACATTGTTGATGTCAAATTTTCTTGACCTCCCCTCTCTCCTATGTCGACAATTGTCAAACTTTTTCAGACCCCCTCCCCCCTATTTGGTTGTTTTAATTAATGGACGTCCACTTAGTTACGGCTTTTCAACTCATATAGATAAGTGATTTTATCTTAAACGTTATAAGCCGAAGAACTTATATTTCACAATAATATATAGATCAGTGATTATAATGCAACATATTTTTTACTCTATTTTGAAACATAATTTTATTTAAAATGATATTTTTTAATCTAAAAGAACAATGTACATAATATTTTTCTTTATTTATAATTTTTAACAAATCTTAAAAAAAAATAATTTTAAGGTCAAGGTTGCTAATGACGCATCGATAAAACCAACAGTTTTAAAATGCACAGTGTCAGAATACGGTTCACTATTTTTACTTATTCCTACTCGGAACCTCCGAGTTTCCGACTTTCCCACTTCAGCGAATGTACCATTACTCTATTTTGAAACATAATTTTATTTAAAATGATATTTTTTAATCTAAAAGAACAATGTACATAATATTTTTCTTTATTTATAATTTTTAACAAATCTTAAAAAAAAATAATTTTAAGGTCAAGGTTGCTAATGACGCATCGATAAAACCAACAGTTTTAAAATGCACAGTGTCAGAATAGGGTTCACTATTTTTACTTATTCCTACTCGGAACCTCCGAGTTTCCGACTTTCCCACTTCAGCGAATGTACCATTGACTGCACTGGTTCAATATGTCTGCCTCCTTGCTACGTGCGTGATATAAATATAATAGGACATACAAAAAGCGTAAGTTTTGTGGCAATAGATATCTAAATGCGAAAAAAGAATGAAGCTAAAGTGTATGTATGAAGTACTTAATGAATAGTGAGGTATTATAACTTATAACGGAGGCTGCTCCCAGTCTTTGCATAGCAGACATGCATGTCCGCATGGCGAATTCGGAATTCAATTCCAATGTCAATGCCGCAATGCTTATACTATACTATGACTTTTATGGCCTATGGCTTATAATCAAACATAACTTTTTTTGCTTTTAATCAAATAATACCATACGTTTAATCAGTTTGGTATTGATTTAAAGGAAAGTGAACGCTCCTTACTGAAAATATTTATATAAACTCATATTTAACTTATAAAATAAATAGTAGCCTAATTTTTTTAATAGGCCTAATCAACTCGTCCCACCAACACTCTTTTCAATATTAACATATGGCATATCATACCTAACCTAGTACCGGTACTAGTCTAGATAATTGTGAGCAACATGATAGGCTATGCTTAATGCTATAGTTATAGGCTTGGTCTATCCTATGTAGTAGTATGTAGCCTACATGTAGGCCTACTATGTATTTTTTAATAACGGAGTGATTATTCGCACAGTTCTTCATATAACGCTAAGCGTTATATGAAGATTTCTAGCTGCAGATAACGCTCGGCGTTATTCGAAGATTCGCACAGGTCTTAATGTTCTATTGGCCTATATATACTGTTTATTGTTAAAGTTGAACAAGATTTCGTGGCCCAATGGTTAGTGCTGTCAGCTGGCAACCGGGGTGTCGCAGGTTCGACCCCAGCTATTTCCACTTTTTTAAATTTTTTATTTATTATTATTATTATTCAATTTGAGTACAACGGGATACATATATACGGTAAATACATGAATATTTTGGTTGTAAGTAGCCTTTAGTCATTGTCAGCCAGAAAATACAATAGCTGACTCCTAAGCCTAAATGATACTTTTTCTTACGATAAATGATGGTATGATAGGCCTAGTCACCTAGTCCTAGTGATAATAATAATAGTTCTAAAGTCTAAAGTGTGCGCAAATGTCTATTTCAAAAGAAAATTGTGCTTGAGTACAAATGGTTATTTAATATTGTTTTAAGTGTGCTGAAAGACAGAAATTATGAAATCAAGTAGCCTAAATTTCCATTTATTTGGATCAATAAAGTAATCTTATCTAATACCGCGGGCCACGGATGAGCGTAGGACGCAATAGGCCTAATCTTCTTTATAGAAGGAGCGTCTGTAATGTATAATATAAGATAATTAATTCAAACAAAAAGGTTAGGCCTATTTAGCCTAGATGTTAGTATTAGTAGGATATTGTTAGGGTCGAAAGGCCTACTTCAAGTCAAATTCAAATAGGGTTAGGCCCTGTTAGGGCTTTATTTTTATCAATAAATACCTCCTTCTAGCTAGGAATATGATCTTATTCTTAAATAATAGACTTTAGGCTAGTTTAGGCCTATCTATAGATTAGTAGGCCTATGGCCTATCTAGGCTACTATAACTATAAGATAATAAGTATAGGCCTAAGTTAATATAAGTCATAAGTTACAGTAGGCATATTGCCTAACTCTCACAATTGTTCGAAAATTTGGGTCTGCCGTTAACACTCGGCGTTTTTCAAAAATTTGGGTCTTCCGATAACGCTCGGCGTTATTAGAAGATTTGGTTCTTCCGATAACGCTCGGCGTTATATGAACAGTTCTTCGAATAACGCTTCCCTTTTAATAAATATTTTCTGTAGTTATTTTGGCAAAAAAAATATATTTTTTCCTTAGTATTGTAGTAGGCCCAATCCTATTTTAAACTATTTAGTTTTTCAATGGTCAGTATAAAATAGAATAATATGCGTTTAAATTTATAGTTCAGAGATGTAGGCCTAGGGCCTAGAGCTAAAAAATGTGTCGGTTTTCAAGAAAATATTAGATATAGTCTAGTCTAGGCCTACTTGATGTCTCGCAAAATTGTATTGTTTTGTTTTACAAATGCGATAACCGGTCATTGGGTAATCATTCATATGTCATGGCATTGCTTCGGTAGGCCTAGAGATTCATTGTTGTTGTTTTTTAATTCAGGTTATTTTTTAAATCGCTACTTTTTTTAATGAAAAAAAATTCATCATCGGTCTTGTGTAACTGTTTTACGTTTTGATGCCATTTTTAATCGAAAGCTTTTCAATGCACATGCGTAGTGTGGCTCAAACAGCTGTTCGGCAACACTCGGAAGGCTACGTCCTCATCGTCTGCTGTGACTTCGGCTACCGGCATCTTTATTTTTTACACACGCACGCTTAGAAATTGTGTTACAGATTTCTTTTTTTCATCCGGGACGTGAACAAATTTTCTTATTTTCCGGATCCGATGTTAATATTTATTTATTTACGGGACAAATACGGAAATTCCGGGACGGTAGGCAGGCCTGCTAATGATAATATTTGTCTGACAGGATACTTTAATTTTTTTTTACTGCTAACTTACAAATATTGACAAACAATGTTTACACGTGATTTTTCTTTTGTAATGTTAGCAAAAAGTTTTATATCATGACCTGTTTTATATCACGACCAATTTACATGTACAATTTATTCTACATCATTACAGTGTATGTTTGACCTTGAATAGAATAGTCACCTTAAAATTCCAAACATTATTACACAGATTTAGCTATAAAACTATGTATTTGTTAAATCTTTATTATTTTTTTACTATTATAATAATATTTAGTAAAAAAATTGATTTTTTAACTACAGATGCTTTAGTGGTACAGCGTGTGGACAGGAGAGGCTAATGGACATCTGCAGAAGATGTGTCTTGACAACAGCCAAAGCAACAATTGGCATGACAGCTGAACTGGTCACTGGACATCAGCAGAAAGGACACAACACTTGATGATGAACTACACTAAGAAAAAGTAAGAACCTTTATTTAATCATTGGGTTTAAACTTTAAACTAAGGTTGTAGAGCAGCCACATTTTTATGATAGGGGAGACCACTGATCTAAAAAAAGTATGGATAGCGCCTCCTTAATAAATTTATAGACCTGAACCTCTTAACCCTTTCTCCACTATGAAGCTGCTTAATATTATAAAAAAATTGACACTAAAAAAAACAAATAAAGCAAATGAATTAAATTCTTATTTTAAATATAAATAGATAAGGTTTAATTTAAACCTGAAAACATAACAATAAACTGATCTGATGAATAAAAGTGACATAAAAAAATCACTGACCATATCTCGATCAGTTGCAATAGTTGATAATGGAATTTAGAAATCATCATATCGTCATCAAATTCACTTATTCCAAACCTCTAATACTATAAACATCTATACACATATTTAATTGTACCCTTGGCATATTCTTTTTCATGTTGAATGAAAATACATATTCATGTGTGGAATCAACATCTTCCAGATTATGTATTCTTGAGTCTTGTTTTTTTTCTTTATGTTTATTGTCAGTTCTCAGTTTATTTTTACACATAGATGAAAAATGGTTGACTTTTCTTCAATTGTGGCATGTTTTACCATGTGCTGGGCTATTGCTTTGACCACCTGGATGAGGCCATTTACCCCCACAATTCCTGCAACTGATATTATGCAGTCTTTCTTTACCATGAAAGGACTGATCATGTCTTTTATGCTGTTTCTTACCAAAAGTTGTATTAGTGCCTATTTTCTGAACTTGATCATTATTGATTCTTTTATTGAAGTCTTCAGCCAATTCAATTGTCTTAGCATATTGGAGTAAGGCATTGAGAGACATCTCCGGAGTGGAGAGACCTTTTTCCCTCACTTTGGAAGACTTGCATCCCACGATCAATTGAGATTTAATTTCACTTTCTGCATTAGTAAAATTACAAGTTTTGGCAAGTTGATACAGATCTTGGTAGAATTCCTCTATATGTGTTGACTGTTGTATTTTATGTCGAAAAGTATATTTTTGCATCTCAACGTTCATTTTGGGATTGAAGTAGCTTGTTAGTTGCTTTACAATTTGACTAAATGGATCTTCCCCCTCAGTCTCAGCAGCTGTTGTACTTGACTGTGATAGTGATAACAATTCTATTTGGTCATTGAGTTTTTCACCACCATATGTTAATAGTAAAGCTTTCTTTTGCTCAACATTCGTGATGTTGTAAGCTGTGAAAAGATTTTTTAGTCTATTTATCCATTTTGACCATCGGATTGTAACTCCCTCTGATTGACAATCAAATGTTGGATATTGTGGTAACATAAAAGACGCCATGTTCTATTCTATTTTCAATGTATCCCTTTGAGACGTCTGATGCAATCTCAAACTAAGAAATGTAATGTAATTTCTTTTATGAATATTATATTCCTGTTGGGACTTAAAATAACCAACCTTCTCGTCGCCAATATAGTGTTTCTTATGTGGTGGTCTTATGCTATGTAGGTGCATGGGTTATTAGTTACATAAGTAACAGGAAAAATTGATTTTTTAACTACAGATGCCTCAGTGGTACAGCATGTGGTCAGGAGAGGCTAATGGACATCTGCAGAAGATGTGTCTTGACAACAGCCAAAGCAACAATTGGCATGACAGCTGAACTGGTCACTGGACATCAGCAGAAAGGACACAACACTTGATGATGAACTACACTAGGAAAAAGTAAGAACCTTTATTTAATCATTGGGTTTAAACTTTAAACTAAGGTTGTAGAGCAGCCACATTTTTATGATAGGGGAGACCACTGATCTAAAAAAAAGTATGGATAGCGCCTCCTTAATAAATTTATAGACCTGAACCTCTTAACCCTTTCTCCATTATGAAGCTGCTTAATATTATTAAAAAATTGACAATAAAAAAAAACAAATAAAGCAAATGAATTAAATTCTTATTTTAAATATAAATAGA
Organism: Anisus vortex; assembly: GCA_949126835.1. Lineage (NCBI taxonomy): Eukaryota > Metazoa > Mollusca > Gastropoda > Planorbidae > Anisus > Anisus vortex. The sequence goes on along the minus strand of OX421502.1, from coordinate 29,059 downwards.
TAAGGTTTAATTTAAACCAGAAAACATAACAATAAACTGATCTGATGAATAAAAGTGACATGAAAAAATCACTGACCATACCTCGATCAGTTGCAAAAGTTGATAATGGAATTTAGAAATCATCATATCGTAATCAAATTCACTTATTCCAAACCTCTAATACTAAAAACATCTATACACATATTTAATTGTACCCTTGGCATATTCTTTTTCATGTTGAATGAAAATACATATTCATGTACGGAATCATCATCTTCCAGATTATGTATTCTTGAGTCTTGTTTTTTTTTCTTTATGTTTATTGTCAGTTCTCAGTTTATTTTTACACATAGATGAAAAATGGTTGACTTTTCTGCAATTGTGGCATGTTTTACCATGTGCTGGGCTATTGCTTTGACCACCTGGATGAGGCCATTTACCCCCACAATTCCTGCAACTGATATTATGCAGTCTTTCTTTACCATGAAAGGACTGATCATGTCTTTTATGCTGTTTCTTACCAAAAGTTGTATTAGTGCCTATTTTCTGAACTTGATCATTATTGATTCTTTTATTGAAGTCTTTAGCCAATTCAATTGTCTTAGCATATTGGAGTAAGGCATTGAGAGACATCTCCGGAGTGGAGAGACCTTTTCCCCTCACTTTGGAAGACTTGCATCCCACGATCAATTGAGATTTAATTTCATTTTCTGCATTAGTAAAATTACAAGTTTTGGCAAGTTGATACAGATCTTGGTAGAATTCCTCTATATGTGTTGACTGTTGTATTTTATGTCGAAAAGTATATTTTTGCATCTCAACGTTCATTTTGGGATTGAAGTAGCTTGTTAGTTGCTTTACAATTTGACTAAATGGATCTTCCCCCTCAGTCTCAGCAGCTGTTGTACTTGACTGTGATAGTGATAACGATTCTATTTGGTCATTGAGTTTTTCACCACCATATGTTAATAGTAAAGCTTTCTTTTGCTCAACATTCGTGATGTTGTAAGCTGTGAAAAGATTTTTTAGTCTATTTATCCATTTTGACCATCGGATTGTAACTCCCTCTGATTGACAATCAAATGTTGGATATTGTGGTAACATAAAAGACGCCATGTTCTATTCTATTTTCAATGTATCCCTTTGAGACGTCTGATGCAATCTCAAACTAAGAAATGTAATGTAATTTCTTTTATGAATATTATATTCCTGTTGGGACTTAAAATAACCAACCTTCTCGTCGCCAATATAGTGTTTCTTATGTGGTGGTCTTATGCTATGTAGGTGCATGGGTTATTAGTTACATAAGTAACAGGAAAAATTGATTTTTTAACTACAGATGCCTCAGTGGTACAGCATGTGGTCAGGAGAGGCTAATGGACATCTGCAGAAGATGTGTCTTGACAACAGCCAAAGCAACAATTGGCATGACAGCTGAACTGGTCACTGGACATCAGCAGAAAGGACACAACACTTGATGATGAACTGCACTAGGAAAAAGTAAGAACCTTTATTTAATCATTGGGTTTAAACTTTAAACTAAGGTTGTAGAGCAGCCACATTTTTATGATAGGGGAGACCACTGATCTATAAAAAGTATGGATAGCGCCTCCTTAATAAATTTATAGACCTGAACCTCTTAACCCTTTCTCCACTATGAAGCTGCTTAATATTATAAAAAAATTGACAATAAAAAAAACAAATAAAGCAAATGAATTAAATTCTTATTTTAAATATAAATAGATAAGGTTTAATTTAAACCAGAAAACATAACAATAAACTGATCTGATGAATAAAAGTGACATGAAAAAATCACTGACCATACCTCGATCAGTTGCAATAGTTGATAATGGATTTTAGAAATCATCATATCGTAATCAAATTCACTTATTCCAAACCTCTAATACTATAAACATCTATACACATATTTAATTGTACCCTTGGCATATTCTTTTTCATGTTGAATGAAAATACATATTCATGTGTGGAATCGTCATCTTCCAGATTATGTATTCTTGAGTCTTGTTTTTTTTTCTTTATGTTTATTGTCAGTTCTCAGTTTATTTTTACACATAGATGAAAAATGGTTGACTTTTCTGCAATTGTGGCATGTTTTACCATGTGCTGGGCTATTGCTTTGACCACCTGAATGAGGCCATTTATCCCCACAATTCCTGCAACTGATATTATGCAGTCTTTCTTTACCATGAAAGGACTGATCATGTCTTTTATGCTGTTTCTTACCAAAAGTTGTATTAGTGCCTATTTTCTGAACTTGATCATTATTGATTCTTTTATTGAAGTCTTCAGCCAATTCCATTGTCTTAGCATATTGGAGTAAGGCATTGAGAGACATCTCCGGAATGGAGAGACCTTTTCCCTCACTTTGGAAGACTTGCATCCCACGATCAATTGAGATTTAATTTCACTTTCTGCATTAGTAAAATTACAAGTTTTGGCAAACTAAGAAATGTAATGTAATTTCTTTTATGAATATTATATTCCTTTTGGGACTTAAAATAACCAACCTTCTCGTCGCCAATATATTGTTTCTTATGTGGTGGTCTTATGCTATGTAGGTGCATGGGTTATTAGTTACATAAGTAACAGGAAAAATGATGGAACAACAATGAATAAATAATAAGCATGGTCTGGACTAATAACTAAACATGGCTGACGGTCATCTTGTTGACTACTTCAAGTAATAGTGATAACCCGTAAGCAATACAAGGACAGGCTACTCTAATAATGTTTGATGTACACATCTGATTGTTGAATATAAGTTATCTAATCTTGAAACACTACAGTAATGAAGTGTAGCCACATATTTTGGTATATGGAGACTTTGTTCTGTTTATGTTTATATGGGGGGCGGTAGCCACGTGTCACGTGTTCCGTTGGCGTACAGAAGGTCCTGGGTGGTATTTGTTCTTGAGTTAATGACCAAGTTATTTTAAGACGCGTCACTTAATTAAATCTTTGTTTAAAGTTGTTTTAAGTATTACGTTGAAGTGTTTTAAATCTAGTTACGGTTATCCCTGAGTTCATACTGGATATTTTAATTAAGATGAAATAGCGAAATGGCTCAATTAAATATAAACTTGTCTAGGGGTTAATGGATGGCGTATGAACTCAAGAATATCCGTTAGAATCTAATAGATAAAGAATGAATGAACACTTATCTAAAATCATTACAACACTATATTAAATAGACGAACAAAACTCCTATTACTAAACTAAACAATTAACTTTATTTACATAAAAGGAAAATAAGACAATCAAAAGACATTCATAATAAAGAAATCCTAATCTAGATTATTAACGGTTACAATAGAAAATAGTGCCAATAACCCTGGCAAGAAAAGTGATAACTATTAAGCTATAACTATAAAGTAGTATAAAGTCTATGAATTATTGAAGTTCCTCTAATCAAAAAAAAAGGATAACTACAATTAAGAAGACTTAAATATATATAGGAAAAAAGATACTAAAGAAGGTATTAATATATGTTTAGCTGTTACGAATGGAAACTAAACTACAATAGAAATCATAGGCGTAAGAATGTAAATTGATGCTTATCGAATCCAATCAATAAAACAACAATCTAATATAAGATTTATTCTAGAAGATATATTAGAGGATATTGTAAAAGATATTCTAAAAGATATTGTCGTAGTGTAATGTATATAATAATATCCAACAACTTACTATTTAAAATAAAAGGGGGAGGAGAAAACAAAACAAATCCTAACCGTCCTACTGTCTAATCTACTCTAAAAACTAGGATCAATCTCCTGTTTATTTATAAAATGTATTAAAAACTTTAATTACATTTATTAGAGGATCAATATTCGTAACACACCTACACTTAGAAAAGAAAAAATTGACAATGATAATGGCAATTTTTTTTTTTTAAATATAAAATAATCATTTATGTTACTCAAAATAAGAAAAATATCATCCTCTATGATTTGGAACAAACAAAAGAAAATAATTTATGTTAACCAATATAATAAAATCATCAACCTCTAGGGTTTGTAACAAACAAAAAAAATAATTGTGATACAATCACTTCAATGAAACAGATTAGTAAGTTTCAAAAATCATGTGATGTGATCAATTAAAGAAAACATATTATTAACACTTAAGAATATAAACACAACATCAAGTCACCGACTGTCAATAAATTCTTAAGAATATAAACACATCCCCAACTGTCAAGAATTAGATACACCCATTAATTTAAAATAGTTCATGAGAAAAATCACATTTGAGAAAAATCGTCCACTAATAAATGTTCATGTTACTTTGGGCTTTCTCTAGATTAGTATAGGCCCATTTCAAAACATGGTGTATTTTCACTAAAAATCCTTGAAGTCCTTAGAATGATTTAATTAATTTAGTAATTCAGGATAATTAACTTAAATAAATTGATAAACAAGTCATTATGTTCAATTGAAAAAAATTTAACACAAGTCAATATGAATATCCCTTGAACATTTACAACAATAATTATGAATGTTCAACTTGAATGTAGCATGAATGTTCAACTCCTTGAATGGCTCACTGAAAGGATTGAAAGTATTGTAAACTGGCTCTGTCTTCGCCACCAAAAGAAAACAGATCAGAGCTGTGCAGCATCCAAACAACAAATCTTCCTGTAAGCAGCAATCTGAGAAAGTTTCATCCTTACAGTCCACTGAGTTCAACTTTGTCACAATGTTTGGCATCTCTGGATCAGGTTGTGTAGGGCAAAAATCTGCTTGAGACATATACGAAGGAAACTGCAGAATATTCAACAAAGAAATGTCAGAAGGACCATCTGTATGTGAAGATACTTTATGGTTTTGTTCCTTGTTCATCTCTATGGTAATCAAACAGTCTGGACCAAAGTCAGATTGATCTCTACTGGAATCAACATACAGCAATGATGGCTGAATAATAACCTGTGGAAACACTTGATCTCCGGCTAGGTCATTTCGTAACAACTGGAAATCTTTGACTGGAGGCTTTGTAACCATGTTGAGTGTCATCTCAGCATTAAACAAATTAAGGTCTGACTGAGTTTCATGTGGAGGCTCCAGAATTTTAACTGACCCAACTTCTTGCTTCAAGATAGGTCCCCGTATATCAGTAGTATCTGATAAGGCTAAGACATTACCCAGTAAAGGTGATAATTTAGTATCTCGTGACACTGTTGGCTTTCTAGATGTACTGGTCTTATTTGTAAAGGATCTCTCTGCATCAATGATGAAAATAGAGGCGGTATTTGATGCTGATGATAAAATACAATCATGTGATTGCGTTTTAACTTGTGGCTGTATTTCCTCCATTGACATAGAAGACAATAGTTCATTACCTTTGAACTTTGTTAAATTGCAAAGTGATGTAATCTTATCACTTTGAAGTGAATGACCACTATGTCCAGTGGCTTTAACATTACAGATGGGCTTTGAGTCCTTGAAGTCTTGAAAAGGTCGACTGGGGCATTTTCGACATTGAGTAATAGAGTGGCCGGGTTTCTTACAATAATTGCAGAAAACATTTGAACGTGTCTTGGCAAAACTATCCTCTTGATTTAGACTTTGATTAAGGTAATTCTTCCGCGGGCTAAGGGACTTATTTTGAGTTGAAATTCCAGTATTCACTGGTGTTGCCGCATGAAGGCTTGTAGTAGTAATTGTATTACTATTAGGACTCTGATTTTGATGGCTAGCAGTGACATAGGATGAACATCTATGCACAGGGTTATATGTGTCTGCCGTCTCAGCAACCAAACGTAAGTCTTTAACATTTTGATGTGATGTGGTCTCCTCACTTTATATAAAATTAGAATGATCAAAAAGTTCTTTAGGTTTGATATGGCCTATAGGCCTGGAGTCTTTAGAATGTCGAATGGGGCAGTTTTGACACTGATCAATAGTGTGGCCGAATCTCTTACAATATTTGCAAGAAACATGAGACTGAGTCTTGACAACACCACTGTCATTTTTAAGACTTAGGAGATTCTTCAGCGGACTAATGGACTTGTTTTGGTTTGAATTACCAGGATTAACTGGTGATGCCGCTTGAAGGCTTTTAGTATTAATAATAGTAATTGTATTACTAGTATTATTAGAACTTTGATCATTGAGTGTTGGTACACTACGACAACATGAATCTGTGTAGAAAGCAGACCTTTCTGACACAGGAGTAGTAGACTTAGGAATAGGACAAGACATGAAACTAGCATACTCCTCTTCCAACTGTTCCATTTTTAACTTATACTGTAACTCCATCTCTTTTAATTCTATCTGTAATTCTCTATCTTTTTCTATTTGCCTCTCCTTAAATTCTCTCTCTTTCTCCTTTAATTCTCTATCTTTTTCTATTTCCCACTCCTTAAATTCTATCTCTCTCTGCTTTAACAAATTCTCAGCCTGACTCCCATCTACTTCTGGTGTCACTAAACTCAGATATTTCTTATCAAAAACACCCTTATTTATATAATAGAAAATTATTTGCTCTTTAAAAATCTGGGTGGGACTAGTGGCTCTATGAACTATCTTCAATTCCTTAATTATCTTATAGAAATCCTTTCTTTTCAAAGAATCTAAACTCTCTAAGGTAGGATTTTTAATAAAATCAGTAAACTCCATCTCTAAGAATGAAGAGAAAACAATAAGACTAAAAACTACAAATGTAGGTCAACAACACAGCTGTTAACGAAAAACAAACCGAATCACTACCGCGCACCGACAAGAAAAATTACAACGTTAGGAAAATTAGTTCTAGAAATGTGTAAAATAATCAAATTCTAAGTCCCTAATTCAAATTAATCCAAGGACATGAGACCCCATATTACGTTGAAGTGTTTTAAATCTAGTTACGGTTATCCCTGAGTTCATACTGGATATTTTAATTAAGATGAAATAGCGAAATGGCTCAATTAAATATAAACTTGTCTAGGGGTTAATGGATGGCGTATGAACTCAAGAATATCCGTTAGAATCTAATAGATAAAGAATGAATGAACACTTATCTAAAATGATTACAACACTATATTAAATAGACGAACAAAACTCCTATTACTAAACTAAACAATTAACTTTATTTACATAAAAGGAAAATAAGACAATCAAAAGACATTCATAATAAAGAAATTCTAATCTAGATTATTAACGGTTACAATAGAAAATAGTGCCATTAACCCTGGCAAGAAAAGTGATAACTATTAAGCTATAACTATAAAGTAGTATAAAGTCTATGAATTATTGAAGTTCCTCTAATCAAATAAAGGATAACTACAATTAAGAAGACTTAAATATATATAGGAAAAAAGATACTAAAGAAGGTATTAATATATGTTTAGCTGTTACGAATGGAAACTAAACTACAATAGAAATCATAGGCGTAAGAATGTAAATTGATGCTTATCGAATCCAATCAATAAAACAACAATCTAATATAAGATTTATTCTAGAAGATATATTAGAGGATATTGTAAAAGATATTCTAAAAGATATTGTCGTAGTGTAATGTATATAATAATATCCAACAACTTACTATTTAAAATAAAAGGGGGAGGAGAAAACAAAACAAATCCTAACCGTCCTACTGTCTAATCTACTCTAAAAACTAGGATCAATCTCCTGTTTATTTATAAAATGTATTAAAAACTTTAATTACATTTATTAGAGGATCAATATTCGTAACATAAGCAACGCAACGGAGCAAGAAAAAGGTTAAAAAAATTGAAGCACACATGTTTCAAATATCAATATAAACTTTTTCCTTTTAAGCAAACTATGGCATATGTCATATCAATTTGTTCAGAATTGAATAAGTGTTTAGATTGAATAGGTAATTTTGAAAAAAGAAATAAAATGAAAGAAAATTTTGGGTTGAAAAGTCAGAGATATAAAATTGTAATTAAAAAATTAAAAAGTAAACATCAATTCACCAGTATGTAACCCCAGTAAAAATAGTTCAAATGAATTAATATTTGGCAAAAAAAATGTTTAACATATATCACACAAAGATAGTAAGTTTCGTGATCCACATATGCAAAACATTATTTACACTTCTGAAACCAAAATGCTATGTACACAATATTTACAATACCAGGCACATTTTATTTTTCATGAAAGGCTTTTAAGTAACCTTTAGGGTGGAGATGTGGATTTGACTCACACCCTGAACAGAAGAAATGAGTACGAATGCGCTTGGCAGGAGTGGAGCAGACTTCACAAGCCCTGTCTCTGTCGTCGTAGTCAATTATATGGCGGCCACCCTGTGTACCTTCAAATGGGCTGCTTTCTGCACTTCTTCCTGCTGGTAGAAGATGGGATTCCATAGCTACATTGTTGGTAAGCTGGTGTACCAATATCAGCTTGAATTCTTTGAGGGTTGTCTTTTTGCCCTATGTTGCTTCTGACAAGCTGTATAGAATGTAGGCATTAGGCTGAGCTACTTCCAAAAGCCAAACAATTTTTTCTTCCACCACTTGATGGTTTTGCGCTGGTGCACACTGTTGTATGTGACTTTCTGGTCCAGCTTGTCACATCCATTCATTTTATGGTTGTACAGGTCAATCATTTCTGGCTTGATGACATCCTTGACCTTTGTCATACTCACTTTGGTATTTTGTTGACACTAACACATTTTTTTTTCTTTTTTGTCACGAAAAGATACACAGAGCATTTGCTTGTTGTTTGCCAGAAACCATTTCATTTCTCTGTGTTGTAATGATAGTGACTTCAGTTCCTTTGGAAACCCGATTCTGTTTGTGTTGAGTGTACCAGTGAAGTACATTTTTTAAGATAGAAGGTACTCAAGCAATTTGTGCGTGTTGTAAAACCAATCAGCATACACGCTATGCCCAGTGCCTACATGCTGCAACAAAGTGGTGAATTCCATCAAGATCTGCGTCTGGGTCAAATGAGGTATTTGCACTAAAGTATGTCAAAATGTTGATGACATACCCGGTTGCAGCATCGCAAAAACCAAAGATTTTGATATGGTACCTTCTTGGCTTCGAGGCATTATACTGAGCGCGCTGAGCATGCTTGCATTAGCATGGAGTGAGGCGCGATATAAATGACCAATTAATTATATACTTCTTGAACTGCCATCTGCCTTGATAGCCGATAACCATTTCAGCCAAACTAAGGTCTTGAAATGGATAAAACGCCTACCTGAATTTAGACAGCAGTAGATTCATGAAGGGTTACATTTTTTCATTTCCCTCCGCTGCTTCATCTCCACAGTGGAGCATTGTGTGAAAAATGTCCTGGAATCTTTTTCTATTGAATATGTGATGTATCCAAAGACTGTATGATTTTGCAGCCATAGACCAATAGTCAGATATTGCTGGCCTTTTAAAAATGCCAATATATATTATAATGGCAAAAAAATTTGTTCAATTCCCAGAGAGTGACATCTTTCCAGCGTCCAAAAACAGAGTTTGCGGGGAGGCGTATTGGTATGAACCTTTTTTTTTTAGCAAATGTGTTGATAGATGTCACTAGATTTGCTTTAACGTCTTCATCCACTAGTAAATTAAAAAAATCCAAGGGTGAAGTTTTGTCTTGCATGTCTACTGTGATGCAGGTGGCTTGCAAGGGATGAAATCTAAAATTATTCTCTGTCTGCCCAGATGACACACTAGACCATTCTTTATCAACTGTGCTAGCACTAGAACCAGGAATATTACTATCACCAGAGCTGCTGGTTAAAGCTAAGGCTAATAAAGTTGAGTCCAAGACTGTAGTACTAGTTGAAGTAGCTTTGCCTCTACCTCTAACACTACTACTACCTCTAGGCCTACTACTACTTGTTTGAGATTTTTTGCTGGAGGAACATACTCCTCATCAGAGTCTTCAAATAAAATATCCTCACTAGTGTCATTAGCATGTTCATCAGAATTCTAATCCGAGTCCTGCAAAAAAATCAGCTTGCTTGCGTCTTCGGCTGTCAAAGATTTTCTTTTTGATCTATCGATCGAATTATGATGACTAGAAGAAGCCATTTGAACAGCTGATTATTGTTTACAAATCAAGACTTAACTGGTGCCGATGTAAATTGCAATTAAATACACATAAAGTAATGATAAAGTGCGTCAATCAAGGTTTTTTTTTACAAACAAAGGAAGTGGAAACTCTTCTGAGTACAAGTTTACATAAAAGAGATACTATTAAAAACTTAAAATGAAACAATATAGCGATGATGCATGCTACAGCAATACACATGGAAACAAAAGTACCGTCACACGCTGTACGGCGAAACTTATAGAATGAGTTAATTACTAGGCTAATTAATTACTTCCTGCAACCTTATATACCAACTATGATGTACAGGAAGTGAATTAGAATTTCCCAATAGGGATTTCAATTTGGATATCAATGCACCATAAATTTCAATGAACTTGATTATTTGTTGAAACATGTCAACATTAAAACAATGTCTCTCACTCATTTATCTCCTAACAACTATGTCAGATTTACTTTTATGTGCTATAAAGGGACAAATTAAAAATTAATTGCTGTAAAGTAAAGATGGCTGAACTTTGTGCTAGCCACACAATCCCTTCGTATGTCATGTATGCAGAAACTGGTGAGCGCAACATCCTCTGCCCTGTTGCCTAATGATCATATTTGTCAGACAGGATACTTTCCTTTTTTTTTACTGCAAACTTACAAATATTATCAAATAATGTTTACAAGTGATTTTTCTTTTGTAGTGTTAGCAAAAGGTTTTATATCATGACCTGTTTTATATCACGACCAATTTACATGTACAATTTATTATACAGGATTACAGTGTATGTTTGACTTTGACTAGAATAGTCACCTTAAAATTCCAAACATTATTACACAGATTTAGCTATAAAACTATGTATTTGTTAAATCTTTATAATTTTTTTACTATTATAATTTTATTTAGTTAAAATTGATGATTTTTTAACTACAGATGCCTCAGTGGTACAGCATGTGGTCAGGAGAGGCTAATTGACATCTGCAGAAGATTTGTCTTGACAACAGCCAAAGCAACAATTGTCTTGACAGCTGAACTGGTCACTGAACATCAGCAGAAAGGACACAACACTTGATGATGAACTACACTAGGAAAAAGTAAGAACCTTTATTTAATCATTGGGGTTTAACTAATGTTGTTGAGCAGTAAAATTTTTATGATAAGGGAGACCACTGATCTATAAAAAGTATGGATAGCGCCTCCTTAATAAATTTATAGACCTGAACCTCTTAACCCTTTCTCCAATATGAAGCTGCTTAATATTATAAAAAAATTGATAATAAAAAAAACAAATAAAGGAAATGAATTAAATTCTTATTTTAAATATAAATAGATATGGTTTAAATATTCTGTCAATCATTTAATGCATAGGCCTGCTAATACTTCATAAATAGAAAGTTGAAAGCACTGAAACAGTTAAAAGTTTTAATCTCAATCCTGGAATATCAGATTAATACCCGGTAGTAATAAGATATATAAACATATAATATCATATCATATATATATATATAAATCTCAAAAGGTGTATGTATGTGGGTGGGTATGTACATACCGCATAATCTTTTTAAATACTGGACATAAAAACGTGAAATTTGCCACAAATATTCTTTGCGTTACGGTGGTGAACACTGTCAAGTTTTTAAGAAAATTTAAATGACCGTAGTGGTCAGTTTCTTCAAAAAACGCAAAAAAAAAACAACTTTTGATTCACATTGACTTTGCCAGTACAACTTTTTATAATTTGTTAATTGGCTTCCAATCAGTCAGTCAGCCTCCGCAGACACAGCCAATGCTGCAAGGCTGGCGAAATCACAATCTTCCGAGACTATTGGGCGCGTGGTGATGATAAATATATATATATATATTTTAAGGGTGAACAAACACACTTACTCACACACACTTACTCACACACACACTTACTCACACACACTCACACACACACACTCACACACACGCACTCACACACACGCACTCACACACACGCACGCACTCACACACACGCACTCACACACACGCACGCACTCACACACACGCACTCACACACACTCACTCACACTCACTCACTCACACACACTCACTCACACACACTCACTCACACACACTCACTCACACACACTCACTCACACACACTCACTCACACACACTCACTCACACACACTCACTCACACACACTCACTCACACACACTCACTCACACACACTCACTCACACACACTCACACACACTCACACACACACACTCACTCACACACACTCACTCACACACACTCACTCACAAAAACTCACTCACACACACTCACTCACACACACTCACTCACACACACTCACTCACACACACTCACTCACACACACTCACTCACACACACTCACTCACACACACTCACACACTCACTCACTCACACACTCACTCACTCACTCACTCACACTCACTCACTCACTCACTCACACTCACTCACTCACTCACTCACACTCACACTCACTCACTCACACTCACACACTCACTCACACTCACTCACTCACACTCACACACACACACTCAATCATACTCACTCACACACACCTACTCACACACACTTACTCACACACACACCTACTCACACACACACCTACTCACACACACACCTACTCACACACACACCTACTCACACACACACCTACTTACTCACACTTACTCACACACACACACACACTTACTCACACACACACTTACTCACACACACACACTTACTCACACACACACTTACTCACACACACACTTAGTCACACACACACTTAGTCATACACACACACCTACTCACACACACACCTACTCACACACACACACACCTACTCTCTCACACACACACCTACTCTCACACACACACACACCTACTCTCACACACACACACACCTACTCACACACACACACACACCTACTCACACACACACACACACCTACTCCCACATACTCACACACACACACCTACTCACACATACTCACACACAGATACATACTCACACACAGACACCTGCTCACACACACACACCTGCTCACACACACACACACCTGCTCACACACACACACACCTACTCGCACACACACACACCTACTGGCACACACACACACCTACTCGCACACACACACACCTACTCGCACACACACACACCTACTCACTCACACACACACACACCTACTCACACACACACACACCTACTCACACACACACACTTAGTCACACGCACACTTAGTCACACGCACACTTAGTCACACGCACACACACTTAGTCACACGCACACACACTTAGTCACACGCACACACACTTAGTCACACGCACACACACTTAGTCACACGCACACACACTTAGTCACACGCACACACACTTAGTCACACGCACACACACTTAGTCACACGCACACACACTTAGTCACACGCACACACACTTAGTCACACGCACACACACTTAGTCACACGCACACACACTTAGTCACACGCACACACACTTAGTCACACGCACACACACTTAGTCACACGCACACACACTTAGTCACACGCACACACACTTAGTCACACGCACACACACTTAGTCACACGCACACACACTTAGTCACACGCACACACACTTAGTCACACGCACACACACTTAGTCACACGCACACACACCTAGTCACACGCACACACACTTAGTCACACGCACACACACTTAGTCACACGCACACACACTTAGTCACACGCACACACACTTAGTCACACGCACACACACTTAGTCACACGCACACACACTTAGTCACACGCACACACACTTAGTCACACGCACACACACTTAGTCACACGCACACACACTTAGTCACACGCACACACACTTAGTCACACGCACACACACTTAGTCACACGCACACACACTTAGTCACACGCACACACACTTAGTCACACGCACACACACTTAGTCACACGCACACACACTTAGTCACACGCACACACACTTAGTCACACGCACACACACTTAGTCACACGCACACACACTTAGTCACACGCACACACACTTAGTCACACGCACACACACTTAGTCACACGCACACACACTTAGTCACACGCACACACACTTAGTCACACGCACACACACTTAGTCACACGCACACACACTTAGTCACACGCACACACACCTACTCACACGCACACACACCTACTCACACACACACACACCTACTCTCTCACACACACACACACCTACTCTCTCACACACACACACATTTACTCTCACACACACATTTACTCTCACACACACACCTACTGACACACACACACCTACTGACACACACACACCTACTGACACACACACCTACTGACACACACACACCTACTCACACACACACACACACCTACTCACACACACACACACACCTACTCACACACACACACACATACTAACACACACACACCTACTCACACACACACACACACACCTACTCACACACACACACACACCTACTCACACACACACACACACCTACTCACACACACACACCTACTCGCACACACACACCTACTCGCACACACACACACACCTACTCGCACACACACACACACCTACTCGCACACACACACATACTCACACTCCAGACATGCCTACCGTTCCGGATTTTCGGGAACCGTTCCGTAAAATGGCAGAAAATTACCCCTGTTCCGCAATTCCGCATTAGACCAGTTTGTTCCGCAAAATCGGCGTTGCCGAAAATGCCGACATTTTAATTAAGAAAGTAATAACGCGAAATAAACAAAAGGCGTTTACCAACTGTTTTCTTCTTGTCACTGTCGTTTTAATTTTTAATGTATGTCCTTATTTTGTCCGAGAGTGCATTTATATAAGCGTAGGGCTTCGCGGCAGTGTCGACTACTTTGCCGTTTTTGTTATGTCGAATAATTTTAGGGAAACTCAAAATAAACTAATCTGTAAATTACTGTAAATGAAACCATTTTTCCCATTTTTCTTTTAATAATATTATTTAGCGTAAACTATATTGGCTCGAAAATGCTTCCTCCGCGCTTATGTTCCTCATTTTGGTCCCATGTTCCTCATTTTTACCTTGGGTGTTCCTCATTTTGATTTGTGGAGGTAGGCATGTCTGTCACACACACACACACCTACTCACACACACACACACACCTACTCACACACACCTACTCACTCACACACACACCTAGTCACTCACACACACACCTACTCACTCACACACACACCTACTCACTCACACACACACCTACTCACTCACACACACACCTACTCACTCACACACACACCTACTCACTCACACACACACCTACTCACTCACACACACACTTACTCACTCACACACACACTTACTCACTCACACACACACTTACTCACTCACACACACACTTACTCACTCACACACACACTTACTCACTCACACACACACTTACTCACTCACACACACACTTACTCACTCACACACACACTTACTCACTCACACACACACTTACTCACTCACACACACACTTACTCACTCACACACACACACACACACACTTACTCACTCACACACACACACACACACTTAGTACACACACACACACTTAGTACACACACACACACACTTAGTACACACACACACACACTTAGTACACACACACACACACTTAGTACACACACACACACACACACTTAGTACACACACACACACACTTAGTACACACACACACACACACTTAGTACACACACACACACCTACTTGCACACCTACTCGCACACACACACCTACTCGCACACCTACTCGCACACACACACACATCTACTCGCACACACACACACACCTGCTCGCACACACACACACACCTGCTCGCACACACACACACACCTGCTCGCACACACACACACACCTACTCGCACACACACACACACCTACTCGCACACACACACACCTACTCGCACACACACACACCTACTCGCACACACACATACTCGCACACGCACACTTAGTCACACGCACACTTAGTCACACACACACTTAGTCACACGCACACTTAGTCACACGCACACTTAGTCACACACACACTTAGTCACACACACACTTAGTCACACACACACCTACTCGCACACACACACACACACTTACTCGCACACACACACACCTACTCGCACACACACACACATACTCGCACACACACACACCTACTCGCACACACACACACCTACTCGCACACACACACCTGCACACACACACACCTACTCGCACACACACACACCTACTTGCACACACACACACATACTCGCACACACACACATACTCGCACACACACACACACTTAGTCACACACACACTTAGTCACACTCACACTTAGTCACACGCACACTTAGTCACACGCACACACTTAGTCACACGCACACACACTTAGTCACACGCACACACACTTAGTCACACGCACACACACCTAGTCGCACGCACACACACCTAGTCGCACGCACACACACCTAGTCGCACGCACACACACCTAGTCGCACGCACACACACCTAGTCGCACGCACACACACCTAGTCGCACGCACACACACCTAGTCGCACGCACACACACCTAGTCGCACGCACACACACCTAGTCGCACGCACACACACCTAGTCGCACGCACACACACCTAGTCGCACGCACACACACCTAGTCGCACGCACACACACCTAGTCGCACGCACACACACCTAGTCGCACGCACACACACCTAGTCGCACGCACACACACCTAGTCGCACGCACACACACCTAGTCGCACGCACACACACCTAGTCGCACGCACACACACCTAGTCGCACGCACACACACCTAGTCGCACGCACACACACCTAGTCGCACGCACACACACCTAGTCGCACGCACACACACCTAGTCGCACGCACACACACCTAGTCGCACGCACACACACCTAGTCGCACGCACACACACCTAGTCGCACGCACACACACCTAGTCGCACGCACACACACCTAGTCGCACGCACACACACCTAGTCGCACGCACACACACCTAGTCGCACGCACACACACCTAGTCGCACGCACACACACCTAGTCGCACGCACACACACCTAGTCGCACGCACACACACCTAGTCGCACGCACACACACCTAGTCGCACGCACACACACCTAGTCGCACGCACACACACCTAGTCGCACGCACACACACCTAGTCGCACGCACACACACCTAGTCGCACGCACACACACCTAGTCGCACGCACACACACCTAGTCGCACGCACACACACCTAGTCGCACGCACACACACCTAGTCGCACGCACACACACCTAGTCGCACGCACACACACCTACTCGCACGCACACACACCTACTCGCACGCACACACACCTACTCGCACGCACACACACCTACTCGCACGCACACACACCTACTCGCACGCACACACACCTACTCGCACGCACACACACCTACTCGCACGCACACACACCTACTCGCACGCACACACACCTACTCGCACGCACACACACCTACTCGCACGCACTCACACCTACTCGCACGCACTCACACCTACTCGCACGCACACACACCTACTCGCACGCACACACACCTACTCGCACGCACACACACCTACTCGCACGCACACACACCTACTCGCACGCACACACACCTACTCGCACACACACACACACCTACTCGCACACACACACACCTACTCGCACACACACATACTCGCACACGCACACTTAGTCACACGCACACTTAGTCACACACACACTTAGTCACACGCACACTTAGTCACACGCACACTTAGTCACACACACACTTAGTCACACACACACTTAGTCACACACACACCTACTCGCACACACACACACACACTTACTCGCACACACACACACCTACTCGCACACACACACACATACTCGCACACACACACACCTACTCGCACACACACACACCTACTCGCACACACACACACCTACTCGCACACACACACCTGCACACACACACACCTACTTGCACACACACACACCTACTCGCACACACACACACACCTACTCGCACACACACACACCTACTCGCACACACACATACTCGCACACGCACACTTAGTCACACGCACACTTAGTCACACACACACTTAGTCACACGCACACTTAGTCACACGCACACTTAGTCACACACACACTTAGTCACACACACACTTAGTCACACACACACCTACTCGCACACACACACACACACTTACTCGCACACACACACACCTACTCGCACACACACACACATACTCGCACACACACACACCTACTCGCACACACACACACCTACTCGCACACACACACCTGCACACACACACACCTACTCGCACACACACACACCTACTTGCACACACACACACATACTCGCACACACACACATACTCGCACACACACACACACTTAGTCACACACACACACTTAGTCACACACACACTTAGTCACACTCACACTTAGTCACACGCACACTTAGTCACACGCACACACTTAGTCACACGCACACACACTTAGTCACACGCACACACACTTAGTCACACGCACACACACCTAGTCACACGCACACACACCTAGTCACACGCACACACACCTAGTCACACGCACACACACCTAGTCACACGCACACACACCTAGTCGCACGCACACACACCTAGTCGCACGCACACACACCTAGTCGCACGCACACACACCTAGTCGCACGCACACACACCTAGTCGCACGCACACACACCTAGTCGCACGCACACACACCTAGTCGCACGCACACACACCTAGTCGCACGCACACACACCTAGTCGCACGCACACACACCTAGTCGCACGCACACACACCTAGTCGCACGCACACACACCTAGTCGCACGCACACACACCTAGTCGCACGCACACACACCTAGTCGCACGCACACACACCTAGTCGCACGCACACACACCTAGTCGCACGCACACACACCTAGTCGCACGCACACACACCTAGTCGCACGCACACACACCTAGTCGCACGCACACACACCTAGTCGCACGCACACACACCTAGTCGCACGCACACACACCTAGTCGCACGCACACACACCTAGT
>OX421502.1:0-5000 GCA_949126835.1 Anisus vortex | reverse complement strand
CTCAGGGTTTTGTTATTTCTCGGGGTTCTGTTATATCTCAGCAGAGGGTTTGAATATTTCTCAGGGTTTTGTTATTTCTCGGGGTTCTGTTATATCTCAGCAGAGGGTTTGAATATTTCTCAGGGTTTTGTTATTTCTCGGGGTTCTGTTATATCTCAGCAGAGGGTTTGAATATTTCTCAGGGTTTTGTTATTTCTCGGGGTTCTGTTATATCTCAGCAGAGGGTTTGAATATTTCTCAGGGTTTTGTTATTTCTCGGGGTTCTGTTATATCTCAGCAGAGGGTTTGAATATTTCTCAGGGTTTTGTTATTTCTCGGGGTTCTGTTATATCTCAGCAGAGGGTTTGAATATTTCTCAGGGTTTTGTTATTTCTCGGGGTTCTGTTATATCTCAGCAGAGGGTTTGAATATTTCTCAGGGTTTTGTTATTTCTCGGGGTTCTGTTATATCTCAGCAGAGGGTTTGAATATTTCTCAGGGTTTTGTTATTTCTCGGGGTTCTGTTATATCTCAGCAGAGGGTTTGAATATTTCTCAGGGTTTTGTTATTTCTCGGGGTTCTGTTATATCTCAGCAGAGGGTTTGAATATTTCTCAGGGTTTTGTTATTTCTCGGGGTTCTGTTATATCTCAGCAGAGGGTTTGAATATTTCTCAGGGTTTTGTTATTTCTCGGGGTTCTGTTATATCTCAGCAGAGGGTTTGAATATTTCTCAGGGTTTTGTTATTTCTCGGGGTTCTGTTATATCTCAGCAGAGGGTTTGAATATTTCTCAGGGTTTTGTTATTTCTCGGGGTTCTGTTATATCTCAGCAGAGGGTTTGAATATTTCTCAGGGTTTTGTTATTTCTCGGGGTTCTGTTATATCTCAGCAGAGGGTTTGAATATTTCTCAGGGTTTTGTTATTTCTCGGGGTTCTGTTATATCTCAGCAGAGGGTTTGAATATTTCTCAGGGTTTTGTTATTTCTCGGGGTTCTGTTATATCTCAGCAGAGGGTTTGAATATTTCTCAGGGTTTTGTTATTTCTCGGGGTTCTGTTATATCTCAGCAGAGGGTTTGAATATTTCTCAGGGTTTTGTTATTTCTCGGGGTTCTGTTATATCTCAGCAGAGGGTTTGAATATTTCTCAGGGTTTTGTTATTTCTCGGGGTTCTGTTATATCTCAGCAGAGGGTTTGAATATTTCTCAGGGTTTTGTTATTTCTCGGGGTTCTGTTATATCTCAGCAGAGGGTTTGAATATTTCTCAGGGTTTTGTTATTTCTCGGGGTTCTGTTATATCTCAGCAGAGGGTTTGAATATTTCTCAGGGTTTTGTTATTTCTCGGGGTTCTGTTATATCTCAGCAGAGGGTTTGAATATTTCTCAGGGTTTTGTTATTTCTCGGGGTTCTGTTATATCTCAGCAGAGGGTTTGAATATTTCTCAGGGTTTTGTTATTTCTCGGGGTTCTGTTATATCTCAGCAGAGGGTTTGAATATTTCTCAGGGTTTTGTTATTTCTCGGGGTTCTGTTATATCTCAGCAGAGGGTTTGAATATTTCTCAGGGTTTTGTTATTTCTCGGGGTTCTGTTATATCTCAGCAGAGGGTTTGAATATTTCTCAGGGTTTTGTTATTTCTCGGGGTTCTGTTATATCTCAGCAGAGGGTTTGAATATTTCTCAGGGTTTTGTTATTTCTCGGGGTTCTGTTATATCTCAGCAGAGGGTTTGAATATTTCTCAGGGTTTTGTTATTTCTCGGGGTTCTGTTATATCTCAGCAGAGGGTTTGAATATTTCTCAGGGTTTTGTTATTTCTCGGGGTTCTGTTATATCTCAGCAGAGGGTTTGAATATTTCTCAGGGTTTTGTTATTTCTCGGGGTTCTGTTATATCTCAGCAGAGGGTTTGAATATTTCTCAGGGTTTTGTTATTTCTCGGGGTTCTGTTATATCTCAGCAGAGGGTTTGAATATTTCTCAGGGTTTTGTTATTTCTCGGGGTTCTGTTATATCTCAGCAGAGGGTTTGAATATTTCTCAGGGTTTTGTTATTTCTCGGGGTTCTGTTATATCTCAGCAGAGGGTTTGAATATTTCTCAGGGTTTTGTTATTTCTCGGGGTTCTGTTATATCTCAGCAGAGGGTTTGAATATTTCTCAGGGTTTTGTTATTTCTCGGGGTTCTGTTATATCTCAGCAGAGGGTTTGAATATTTCTCAGGGTTTTGTTATTTCTCGGGGTTCTGTTATATCTCAGCAGAGGGTTTGAATATTTCTCAGGGTTTTGTTATTTCTCGGGGTTCTGTTATATCTCAGCAGAGGGTTTGAATATTTCTCAGGGTTTTGTTATTTCTCGGGGTTCTGTTATATCTCAGCAGAGGGTTTGAATATTTCTCAGGGTTTTGTTATTTCTCGGGGTTCTGTTATATCTCAGCAGAGGGTTTGAATATTTCTCAGGGTTTTGTTATTTCTCGGGGTTCTGTTATATCTCAGCAGAGGGTTTGAATATTTCTCAGGGTTTTGTTATTTCTCGGGGTTCTGTTATATCTCAGCAGAGGGTTTGAATATTTCTCAGGGTTTTGTTATTTCTCGGGGTTCTGTTATATCTCAGCAGAGGGTTTGAATATTTCTCAGGGTTTTGTTATTTCTCGGGGTTCTGTTATATCTCAGCAGAGGGTTTGAATATTTCTCAGGGTTTTGTTATTTCTCGGGGTTCTGTTATATCTCAGCAGAGGGTTTGAATATTTCTCAGGGTTTTGTTATTTCTCGGGGTTCTGTTATATCTCAGCAGAGGGTTTGAATATTTCTCAGGGTTTTGTTATTTCTCGGGGTTCTGTTATATCTCAGCAGAGGGTTTGAATATTTCTCAGGGTTTTGTTATTTCTCGGGGTTCTGTTATATCTCAGCAGAGGGTTTGAATATTTCTCAGGGTTTTGTTATTTCTCGGGGTTCTGTTATATCTCAGCAGAGGGTTTGAATATTTCTCAGGGTTTTGTTATTTCTCGGGGTTCTGTTATATCTCAGCAGAGGGTTTGAATATTTCTCAGGGTTTTGTTATTTCTCGGGGTTCTGTTATATCTCAGCAGAGGGTTTGAATATTTCTCAGGGTTTTGTTATTTCTCGGGGTTCTGTTATATCTCAGCAGAGGGTTTGAATATTTCTCAGGGTTTTGTTATTTCTCGGGGTTCTGTTATATCTCAGCAGAGGGTTTGAATATTTCTCAGGGTTTTGTTATTTCTCGGGGTTCTGTTATATCTCAGCAGAGGGTTTGAATATTTCTCAGGGTTTTGTTATTTCTCGGGGTTCTGTTATATCTCAGCAGAGGGTTTGAATATTTCTCAGGGTTTTGTTATTTCTCGGGGTTCTGTTATATCTCAGCAGAGGGTTTGAATATTTCTCAGGGTTTTGTTATTTCTCGGGGTTCTGTTATATCTCAGCAGAGGGTTTGAATATTTCTCAGGGTTTTGTTATTTCTCGGGGTTCTGTTATATCTCAGCAGAGGGTTTGAATATTTCTCAGGGTTTTGTTATTTCTCGGGGTTCTGTTATATCTCAGCAGAGGGTTTGAATATTTCTCAGGGTTTTGTTATTTCTCGGGGTTCTGTTATATCTCAGCAGAGGGTTTGAATATTTCTCAGGGTTTTGTTATTTCTCGGGGTTCTGTTATATCTCAGCAGAGGGTTTGAATATTTCTCAGGGTTTTGTTATTTCTCGGGGTTCTGTTATATCTCAGCAGAGGGTTTGAATATTTCTCAGGGTTTTGTTATTTCTCGGGGTTCTGTTATATCTCAGCAGAGGGTTTGAATATTTCTCAGGGTTTTGTTATTTCTCGGGGTTCTGTTATATCTCAGCAGAGGGTTTGAATATTTCTCAGGGTTTTGTTATTTCTCGGGGTTCTGTTATATCTCAGCAGAGGGTTTGAATATTTCTCAGGGTTTTGTTATTTCTCGGGGTTCTGTTATATCTCAGCAGAGGGTTTGAATATTTCTCAGGGTTTTGTTATTTCTCGGGGTTCTGTTATATCTCAGCAGAGGGTTTGAATATTTCTCAGGGTTTTGTTATTTCTCGGGGTTCTGTTATATCTCAGCAGAGGGTTTGAATATTTCTCAGGGTTTTGTTATTTCTCGGGGTTCTGTTATATCTCAGCAGAGGGTTTGAATATTTCTCAGGGTTTTGTTATTTCTCGGGGTTCTGTTATATCTCAGCAGAGGGTTTGAATATTTCTCAGGGTTTTGTTATTTCTCGGGGTTCTGTTATATCTCAGCAGAGGGTTTGAATATTTCTCAGGGTTTTGTTATTTCTCGGGGTTCTGTTATATCTCAGCAGAGGGTTTGAATATTTCTCAGGGTTTTGTTATTTCTCGGGGTTCTGTTATATCTCAGCAGAGGGTTTGAATATTTCTCAGGGTTTTGTTATTTCTCGGGGTTCTGTTATATCTCAGCAGAGGGTTTGAATATTTCTCAGGGTTTTGTTATTTCTCGGGGTTCTGTTATATCTCAGCAGAGGGTTTGAATATTTCTCAGGGTTTTGTTATTTCTCGGGGTTCTGTTATATCTCAGCAGAGGGTTTGAATATTTCTCAGGGTTTTGTTATTTCTCGGGGTTCTGTTATATCTCAGCAGAGGGTTTGAATATTTCTCAGGGTTTTGTTATTTCTCGGGGTTCTGTTATATCTCAGCAGAGGGTTTGAATATTTCTCAGGGTTTTGTTATTTCTCGGGGTTCTGTTATATCTCAGCAGAGGGTTTGAATATTTCTCAGGGTTTTGTTATTTCTCGGGGTTCTGTTATATCTCAGCAGAGGGTTTGAATATTTCTCAGGGTTTTGTTATTTCTCGGGGTTCTGTTATATCTCAGCAGAGGGTTTGAATATTTCTCAGGGTTTTGTTATTTCTCGGGGTTCTGTTATATCTCAGCAGAGGGTTTGAATATTTCTCAGGGTTTTGTTATTTCTCGGGGTTCTGTTATATCTCAGCAGAGGGTTTGAATATTTCTCAGGGTTTTGTTATTTCTCGGGGTTCTGTTATATCTCAGCAG